>CM029012.1:264600972-265013659 GCA_016801055.1 Panax notoginseng
CCCAACGTGGAAGGGTGTTTTGTCACTATCATACAAGATGTCAATGACATACAAAACCTCGTGTCATCATAGGACAGGGTTGTGCTCATCCACTTGCTGAGTATATCTATGGGCACTACCTATATAATCTTGGTGTTTGTTTGAAGTATAATTCTCAATTTGAGACAGTGGAGATAATGATAAGTCAAGAGAAGACTCACCATTGGAAGAATATGATAGTAATCTTCTCGTTTTTCTTTGGGGTCTATTGGGTCAACCAGGATAATTCTGTGGCCATATGATACCTATCATAACCTAGACGCGTGGCCTCCCATGTACGAAGTTTCCTTGAGCACTTCCCAAAAATTCTAATTTTAAAAAACAGTCTTTGACTATACCTTTATGTAAGGTGCCACTGTGAGGTACTATCCACGGTTGGGACATGATCACATTTGGTATATATTTGTATCCAAACTCACAGCATATGTGTTGTTGTATTTTGCACGACAATTGTTGTAATAAAGTTGTAGTTATTTTCTGTACCATGTATTTGGCGACTCAGAATAGGTTGGATGGAATGGACCTATTTTGGGGTCGTTACACTACCCACCACACCCCTACCCCCACCCCACCCCACCCCACCCACCCACCCACCCATCCACCTACCCACTCACTCTACCCTATCCACCCTCCCACCTTACCCCCTCCCCCACCCCACCCCACCCCCACCCCCACCCCACCCCCTACCCCACCCCCACTAAAAAAAATAATATTATGTAAAAAATAATAATATTACCCCACCCCCACCCTACTCCACTCCACCCCCTACCTCACCCACCCGACCCACGAAAAAAAAAAAAATTTGTTACTGTTTTCACTCCTCTTTACTTATGATAGATTATAAATAAAATTATCTCAAGCACAAATTATAATTAAATACTATTATATTTTAGTTATTTATTTATGATACAATCACAATATAAAAAATAAATATATAATATTATAACAACTAATACAAATAAATATTTACATGAAACATCTTAAAATGGTTAATATGGTTAATATGGTTTTTAACCATAACCATATGGTTCCAACCCACATTATCCATATTAAAAATGGTTAATATGGTTTTAGTTTTTAAATGGTTGGTTTAACCATATTTTAAAAACTAAAACCAACCCATAACCATATTTTGCCAGGTCTATATAGAACCAAAGTTCCTTATGCCAAATATGTCAAATTCATCATCAAATTATAGAACAGTGGGACACATAAAATAGTTTTAGTTTATAATAAAGGAATGATGCTTTAAAACTAAAACATACGCTATATAAAACAACGGAGACCATATATTTGATAACAAACAAGAAAGTTTATCTAGTTCCCCAAAAATTAAAAAGTATATACTGGGGATGTAATGAAATTATATCTTATATATTGTAGGGAGGACTTATATAATATAATCCTAACTGTACCTAATTTGATAAATAATATATCTAAACTATTACTACTATAGGATAGACCTTAACCAATTCATCAAGTGCTCGAACCAACGAATTTGACACCTCAGCTATAAGCCCCTCCAGTAACGCATCAAACAAATCCGAAATTTTAAAACCCAAATACTTAATTTTTGACTTTATAACCTCTAACCATCTTCTTTCAATTGGTAAAAAAATGACAATGCAAGACTGAAGTTTTCTTTGAGCATGTTCAAGTGAAAAGTAACTTTAGAATTTACTAGAGATAATACATACATATACACATATAGTACGATTTTGACTAGTAACCAAATCGGAATCGTAAATTTGGTTATTCAACCCACATAAAATCGCACATACGCCAGAACCGTTGGTGCAGTTTTAATTGGTGCGGTTCGTACAGTTTTTGATGCAATTTTGGTTCTAATTTAGTTACTTGCTCAGCCTTAAACGGTAGCATCCTTTTTTTTTAAATGTACCATGCAATTCAAGTAAAATGATAAAAAAATACTAATATTTTTCATCGAACATAATTTTAGAAAGATCGTGGTTAATTCTTTTAAATTATATAAAATATTAAATAATTTTAAAAATTAAAATTATTTAAAACGTCATATATTATTGATGAAATATTAAATTTCTTCCGAATTTCGATTATTGTCTATAAGTGAATCAGCAAGACTATAATGAATGTGTCTTTATCCTGAATGATCCGTCAACAATTATGACTTTACCCTACTATTATAAGAGGATCAGGACTATAGCTTGGCGCCTGAACATACAAACTGTAGGAACGACATGAAATAATTCAATCACTATCCCTAGAGAATGACATTAGTATTTATTCTTTAAGCGTGAATAGAATTCGAACCACTAATTCTTTAAGCGTGGATAGAATTTGAACTTAAGTGCTGTTTGTTTATATTTGATTGCCTCTTAATAGATTGTCTCTTATTCGCTAAGAGGCATGATGCTGTTTGTTTTGTTTTTTGTTACCTCTCTGAATGCCTCTTAATCGGTAAGACAGAAAATAAAATCTTAATAATTAAGAGGTACCTCTTAATGAATTTTTTTTGATAATTTTTTTTATATAAATATATTCAACAATATTATGCACTCATTTTTATTAAATTGAATATTTAAAATTATTAAATAAAATTTTACCCTTTAAAATGGTAAAATAGTGTCATTAAGAGACAACTTATTTTTTGTTATCAAATAACTTTTTAGATTCAGACCTCATAACCATTCAGATGATCTAATTTATTAAGACATCATAATCATTCAGATCTTAATTCTCAAATTTATCAAACACAAGCTTGTAATCTTTAGATCATGAGTTAACCATTCCTACACCACGTTTCTTTTCTTCCCCTTCTTCAATAATCGAAAACATAGTACTTTTTTTAGAAATTTGTTCAGCCTATATATAGAGTCTAAAAGCCAAACGAAGTCGTACTGAGGACCCAATACCCAATATTCCACTTTCATCGAAGAGGGATGTATTGCAAATAACAACCCCAACTACTTATTATATAATTTATAAGCATTAAAATAATAGCAAGTGGAAGGGCTCACCTTCCTCCTTTATTTTAGGGTTCACAGTGAGAAAAGCTCCTTTCATGGCTGCCTTCTCTCCCTATTACTAGTAGTATGTATTATAATTCATTAATTATTTTGGACCAATTAATCTAATCTATCATTTAAATGGAGGAGAGGTAGGAACAATTAATTCTAACAGCCAGCCAAACTTACTCGGTGAAATGATATAATGTCATAAACGAAATTATTAAGGCTAGTAGCTCTACAGAAATCAAACAAGTTTGACAAGTGAGGGATTGTGGAGGAAGGGGAAATATCAGAATTAAACCAACAACAAGTGCAATAAAGTTTTCCTCAGCGCATGCAGATAGTTGAAATACCAGTTTAGAAGCTAACATGCCAACTGAAGACACTCGCAGTAAATGCTTTCATTCATTCATTCATTCTAACCAAGTAAAAACCTCCATTTGTCCTCCAAAAGTTTTACAAACCCATACTAACTAGTTCTATCCTTGGAATTTCAATGTTATATGATTTTAATTTCCAATGGTATTGTATTCTTCAATAGCACATAGGTAGGTAGGTTCAAGTACTTGAAGCCCATACCAGAGCAATTGCAAGCAAGATAGATAGGATCATAATCTGGGCGCCAGTATCTGCAGGAGAGCAGCCACTTTTGGCTGGTGCTGGAGCTGATTCTGGAGAGGGAATCAACTCCACAACATTGATGCCTAATTTCATTCCCTGATAACAGTAACCTCCACCACTGAGGAAGTAAAAAGTTTTGCTTCAGTCAGATTAAACACATCGCGCCCACCCCTCGTTATATTCTTGATGAAGTCGTGCTCATTGCACTGTTCATAGCTCGTCTTGTTCACTTGATACACATTGTAGAGGTGCTTGTCAAATACAAAATCTAAGGAGTGAAAATACTCAAGTCAGTCCAGCACTTAGATTTATTTAGTTTAACTATTCGTAGAAAATCTCAGTAACTCGGATTTATTAATTCCAAAGACAATATTTTAATGGAAAATGCTTAATATTGCAGCATAAACAAGTTATTAATGGGCAGACGGATTATCAAAGAAGAATGCAGTTGCAGGCTTGCAGCAACTCAAAGCCGGTTGTAACTTGTAATATGGTTTGCTTATTCAGCCCACAGAAAAGAAATCATTGCTAATACTTTTTGTAGAAAGCTGGTTGTAACTGGTAATATGGTTTGATTCTGCTTCTTGTTTTTTTCTTTTTTTTGGAGTACGAACTATTCCTTAGCAACAACCAGAGGTTTCAGGATATTGTTTTAGTACTATGTTACCATAGCTCAGTCAAAATTTTGTAAATCACCATGCATTCTATATATAATAATACCTAACATGTAATCAAATCACATAAGCCAATCCAAATAAGACTATATAGTTATAAGCACAAGTCAGAATATAAAGATTTAGAAGCAGAATAATACTACTACATGTAGAATTTTGGGATTCTGTTACCGTAAGTTCAGGAATACTTCGTCCTAAGGGCACTCTTTAGTGTTAATGAAGAAAAACATTGCTCAAAAATGGAATATATTAGTTGACATATTTAATATTTTTTTCTAACAAATACATGAAGCTAGCACATAAACAAAGCATTGACTATTTCACCCACCATCCATGAGTGATATGCAACATAAATTGGAAAGATTTGTAATGCTTATCAAAAACATTGAATATCACTAATTTATTTACAGTATAAAATGAAACGGCAGCATCTAAGAGTATCATTAAAAGTAGTAGCAAACTTATCGAGCGTAATAAATGTTTTTAGTATTTAATTGTAGATTTGAAGGGTGAGAAGGAGGTTGTAGATTAGAAGAGTGAGAAGGAGAATGCAAATTTAATGACTAAGGTTGAAGAGGATTTTTCTGATGTGGCTCACCTATTTTAATATCCCAAAGTAGTTGAAAAGACTATTGGATATAGATGCTCTAATTAGATGATATCTTTCAAATTTTGTAATTACTATCCGCCAGCGGATATTAATTACATTAAAAAATTCAGAAAAGTTCTGAACACTCTTTCACTCTCCTAATCCAATTTTTTCTCAACTTCAATCATATTTTAAAATTTAATAAATTTTTCGTTACAAATTCAAAATTATTAATTTATATATAGTTAAAAAGGCCTCGAAAAGATCTTTAAAATAAGTGACGACATATTTTGATGTAGTTAAAATGTCAAATTATAACCAATGCCTAAAATAGTGTATTTTAAAATACAAAACTTTTAACCACAATTTTGGTCTTTTTAACTAAAACTATATATATCAACCAGGAATCTTATTTTAAAGATCTTGACAAGAGGTTTCCAATGATATATAGATCGACAATTTTGAATTTATAATAAAAAAAGGTATTGAATTTTATAATTTGATTGAAGAAAGAGAAAAAAATTGAAATAGGAGAGAGAATGAGTAGTCTGACCTTTATGGATTTTTTAACGTAAAAAGATATACGCGGATAGTAATAATCTCATTTTGATATGCACCTTTGTTATTATTTGAAATGAATAAATAACTCCCCACATATATATATATATATATATATATATATATATATATATATATCAGTATGCTTCTTCAAACGGTTCATATCGTCATTATAATTCAAAAACCGATTTTCTATAATTTAGCGACGGACGAACTGTTGCTATAGTCCGTTCGATTTTGATTCGAGAAATTTTTTGATATATACACATACACAGAAACAAGTTAGATGGAGTGAGAGAGAAAAGAGTAGAGAATTACAAAGCCAATCGCCAACGTAGAAAGTCTCATGAAGGGCCCATTCTGTGTAGTTGATGTTCTGTGTCCAACCACGTTTCCCTCCAACCCTGTGAAGCACCTCTGCTTTGCCCTCCAAATTACTAGTTAGAATCACCACCACCACCACCACCACCACAAGCCACATGTTCCTCACCATCACTCACTCTTTACTCTTTACTCTTTACTCTCCCTCTCTCTCTAAACACTGCTACTAATTACTACTACAGTACAGTCTATTTTTCTCTCGAAAAGGCAGAAGGAACATGTGTGTGTACAACTAATATACAGGCGAGAAAGAAGGAATATAGTATTTTTTTTGTAGGCCCTACCATTTGTGCACAATTGTCATTTTTTACTTTTTTTGGGAGCTCCATCTGAATCTCCGGAAAGGAATAACAACTGTCATTTTTGGGAGATACTAATTTAAGGTACCACCATTTGAATGCCGAAAAAGGAAATGTAGAAATATAACCGTTTTGGAAAAAGCATGCTCTTACCATTAATTAATTTTATTTTTGCTAATTCGGGGATGGGGATTGAACGCATTCACAATAGTTTCTCCAATTAACTCTCTATTCTTAATTTTGAACAATACATCAATAAATCATTATCCAACAGTTCGTTCCCTATATATGCAAAATGACATTTCGCACCCTAGACAACTCATCAATCATACACATCTTTAGATGATATTTTTTTACTTCTTCATTTTCAAATTATAAAATTAATATTGATTTATTTTTTATTTATTAATTTCAAACGTATTCAAATTTAAAATTGATATAAATTTATTTAATTTATGTTCATATAATTATAAATATTATAAAAGTATTATTAGTTATAAAATTTATTATTTACAAATTTTAAATGAATTATATTAATTTAAAATTTAAAATATCACAAATTAACTTTTTAAAAGTTAATATTAATCTTATAGTTACAATTCATTCATTACTCACTCCATAAATTATTTAAAATTTAAAATAAAATAAAATTTATTTTACAATGAAATATAATTGATAAATTATACTCTCTCTCTCTCTCTCTTTATAAATTATAAGATTATTATTAATTTTATGCTTTGATTGTTGAAACTTTCAAATTTTAACTTTTAAATTTCATTATTTAAATAATCAATATAAGGAACATGTTTGGTACGTAATGAAAAAATTAAATCTCTATTTTACAGAACGACTCAATAGCACTGCACAATAAAAATAGAGATAAAGAAACGGTTGTACATGCTTTATAATAAGCATACTTGGATACTACTAGTAAGTTGCACTCGACTCTTATAGTCTTATTACGTCGACTCTCCGTGTAAGTGAAGGTCTGTCAAAATCAAACAGGAGGGTGTCTTATTCAATGAATTAGTGGTTGGGTTGGGTTGGGTTGGGCTGGGTTGGGCAACCCCAAGAAATTTGTACAGACACAACACCAATTTTCTCCCAATCCACCATTGCATTGAAGTACACACAATGAAATATTTTTTAAAATTTGTGATTCAAATTAATTATCAGAAACTTTTAATTAAGCGTGCGACTGATAAACCATAATATGTATTTAAAAAAAAATCAAAAAAATCAAATGAAACTAACATTTTACTCCTAAGATAAAAAAAAATATCAAACATACATGATTAAACCCTCCACCTGAACACTACTATTTCTTTAATAAGTTGTATACTTTATTTAGATGTACCAAATACATGCCATATAATTGGAATTGGAGCAAGCCAGTTATATTTATCATATATGCAGTTAGGGCTGAGTAAGTAACCAAATTGAAATCGAAATCGCACCAAAAATCGCACGAACCGCACCAATTAAAACCGCACCAACGGTTCCGACGTATGTGGCGGTTTTAAGTGGGTTGAATAACCAAATTTACGGTTCCGGTTTGGTTACTAGCCAAAACCAAACCGCATAAAACCGAAACCGCACCATGTGTGTATGTATGTATTATCTCTAGTAAATTCTAAAATTACTTTTCACTTGAACACGCTCAGAGAAAACCCCAGTCTTGCATTGTCATTTTTTCACCAATTGAAAGACAATGTTAGAGGTTATAGAGTCAAAAATTAAACAATTGGGTTTTAGAATTTTGAATTCATTTGATGCGTTATTGGAGAGGCTTATAGTTGAGGGGCTCGAGCACTTGATGCATTGGTTAATGTCAATGCTATAATTGTAATAGTTTAATAGATTATTTTTAGTCCTCCCTGCAATATATTTTATTCTATCTGCAGTATATACTTTTAATTTTTGGGGAACTAGTTAAACATTCTTGCTTATTATCGAACAGTCTCCGTTGTTTTATATAGCGCATATTTTAGTTTTAAAGCATGCTTAATATAATTCTCATTGTCTACTTTGTCACTAAGTTAATTGCTCGATGTAAGTTTTATGTTAAATTTTATTGAAGGCTTAAACTTTTTTGTTGTTTCAATTGGTTTTGGAACCGAAACCGCACCAATTAAAATCGAACCGCACACTTTAAAACCGAACCGCACCAATCACAAGCGGTTTCGGGTGCGATTTTAAATTTTTCAAACCGCACCTAAGCGGTTTCGGGTGCGGTTTGAACTTCAAACCGCACCATGCTCACCCCTATATATGCAGCTTACCCTTGTACCTTCACCTGGGTGTATGCTTGCTTATCACACAATACCATATTACCATTCCACACAATTAAAAAATGGCTCTCTTCTCTTTTATATAACAAATTAAAAATTAAAAATTAAAAATCTAGGCTATCAATAAACAATGTCTAAAATGTTTATCAAGGAAAAGTTTGATTTTTTACACCGCGGAATATAAGTTAGAGAGGAAACAAAATTCAAAGAAATAGAAATCCAGAAGTAAACCATAAAACAAACCTCATCCAATGATAAAGCAAATCTGTCTTAGTACAAAGGTACTACTAGGGAACAAACCCACAAAATAAAATAAGACTAAAAGAAATGGACACACCTTACCTGAAGCAAATGTGTCACAGGCAAGTTCCACGAACATAAAATTTAATAATCATCCAATAATCATGCAGCTATGTTAGGAGCTTAGGCTCTCTTTCTCCCTTCTTTCTTTTTGTTTTCCCCAACACCGATAGTTAGGCTATAAAGAAGGGAGTTCACCTCTAATTAAACTCCTCCACTTGGCTGGATGAGGCTCGAATCTGCAGACACCTGTAGGTAGATAAGTCACTTTAGCATTCCATTCAAACATATATTTTGATACTTGCATTTGCCAAAACACGCCCATGGTTGTGTCACACTACAGATACAGCCAACACAAAACAGTGCATTGCTATGACTTTTTCTCTAAATTCAAGTATTCAAATGAGTGATATCTTCTGAAAAAGATGGTCCAAAAAGCATGCACTTAACTTTCAAGACCACCAAAAATCCTTTTCTAGTGTTTGGCAAAAAAAATTAGTCATGGTCATCTAAAGCAAACACAGATTTTTTCATTTTTTTTGCCGGATGCTAGAAAGGTTGTTAGACAGACACCTTACGGCCAGAGAGAGAGACAGGCATGAGGATAAGTTCATACAGTTTAATCATTCTTTAAATTGCCATTCCCTACGGCACATGAGACAATGTGCTTGAGGAGTCTGAGAATTCACCCACTTCAGGATGCAATGAAGATGAAAGGCATGGTTGCATGCACCCCATACTGCAAGACAAAAGGTTAATAAATTGAAACATTGGTTCTAATAATTGACAAAACAAATTAAATGCTCTCTCCATCAACCTATTAAACATCATTAGTAAGATCACATGATATCAACCAAGCAACTGAATCATAATTGGATCAATGACTGATACATTTCAAATATTAGCTTGAAACATGTCCTCTTCAAAAAATATCAAGGTGTTAACATGAAAACTCTATCATGTAGTGTTAGATACACGTTCACACAGCGTACAAGGGAGAGGTGTGGGTCAGGCAAGAAAGCAATGTTCTAAGAATAATTCACAAATCTAAAAGTTATTAGCTTGAACTTTTCCAAGCAACAAGAGACTAAATACAGCACAAGAAATGTTACTTTGAACTATTTAAAACAATTAAGGAGGTAGTGCCAAGGAATAAATTAAGAAAGCAAGAGACTAACTTAGCGGACAATCATCCCCAGGGAGTTTACAATCAGGACAACAACCATCGAAAGCCATCCTGCATATCCCACAGGTTTCATCCTGAGCATCCCAAGTCCATGAAGCTACGGCATGCCACCTATAGTTGATAGGGAGGAACAATAGTTAAAAAGCTCCTACGATAAAAACATTTTTTTCCGATCTTTATTGAATGAGAATACAAGAGAGATACTTACTCTGTTCATAACTCCATGAGGGTCAAGGTGAAACTGATTGTAAGAACTCAAAATTAATGTCATATTTGATAAGAAAGTTTTAAAAAGAACTTTGACTCTACTTACAACAAATTAAATCACTTAGCCTGACTCACCATAAGACGTAATTTGGTTATTAATTCCAAACCTTTTTATTCTAGATACAACCTTAAACTAGTTAGGATTTGAAACTAATGATGGTGGACCATTTAGTGATTCAAAAGGTAATAGTGTTTCTATTTATAACTTGTCCAATGATGAAACTGTTTAGAGTATTTTTCTGCTCATAAGTAAATGTTGGGAAAGGTATGAAGAATTTCAAACGTATCTAGAGGATTTTACTTAACAAATAACACCATATGACCAATTGCGCATCAAAACCAACCTTTATAAGCTACCATTTAAGTAAATAATTTAGAAAACATATTAGAAATACATAAACTAAGTTCTATCTTGAAGTAATCATATCACTTGTAAACTCCACAGCTGCAAGATATTATCAAATAAGGATACGTAAGACTTTAAGTTTCATCTCCTTGTCGCTGCAAATCATCAAGTTATTCAAATAAATACAACTTGTAAACTGAATGAAATTCCAGAAATTTTGAAAACACGTACCTATTTGAACACCAAAAAGCCACTAAAATAAACTATGCAGTTGATCTCCAGCGGATTAATCGAATGAGGGTGTATTTATATGTTGAGATACAGAGTTGGAAATATTTTTAGGGTTTTAATATGTTTTTTTTGAATCCGAATAAACGGGTAAGGGTTGAGTTTTCTATCTGGGTTGGGTTTTCAATCAGTAACTTGTATATAAAAACAAATACCTTATATATAAAGACAGCAAAAGAGTTAACTGAGTACATTTGGTTTATTTTGTTCGTCGATTCATCTTCTCTTCTTCTTCTCCTTCAAAATCAGCCGACTCCTTCTTTTCTTCAAAGACGAACAGATTCAATTTTTTTTGTTTCATTTTCCTCTTCGTCTACCCATATCTTCTCCTCCTCTATAAATCCACCCAAATCCTCTCTTGATCCCTCCCTCTCCACCAGAAAAACACCAATTCCAGCTCCCAACGCAATTTGAAGGCGGTTTTGTCATAAGCCCATTAGCCTCGATCTTCGGATCTCAGATATTCGCTGCTTGTCCAACATCTTCACCTTCACCTTTCTTCCATCTTCCCAAAACCTTTAAATTTTCCCCCTTTCAACAAATTCAATTGCGCTGGAACCGCCCTCCGATTCGCCGGACTATCTTCAACAAAGCAGACGTGGAGAAGATGATGAGAGAAAAAACTTTTGATATCTCTGATTTCCCTCCCGTTTATCTCACTCAAATCTTGAAGAAGACTATAATGCCCGTGGCGGAGGTTACGTCAAACAAGGTCGGTCAGGTATTTTATTAGCACTCTTAATTTTTGTGTATTTTGCAAAATTTTGTTTATGGTTTAGGTGACTTTTTGTATTTTTATTGTAATATTAGATATATATAAGAATTTTTTTTACAAACCCTCTCCTTTTTGCTACGGTGAATGTTTCAAATGTAAATGCTTTTTTTTTCTAATGATTTCAACGAGTTACTGGGAAAATGAATTAGGTGGATTCTAAGTTGTTAATCAAGATAGAAGTTAAAAAATATGGAGAGTTAAAGGTTGTGTTTGATAATTTGGGAATTAAGATCTGAATAATTATGATGTCTTAATAAATTAGATCATTTGAATGGTTATGAGGTCTGAATCTAAAAAATTGTTTGATAACAAAAAAGTAAGTTGTCTCTTAATGATACTATTTTACCATTTTAAAAGGTAAAATTTTATTTAATAATTTTAAATATTCAATTTAATAAAAATGAGTGCATAATATTGTTGAATATATTTATATAAAAAAAAATTATCAAAAAAAATTCATTAAGAGGTACCTCTTAATTATTAAGATTTCATTTTCTGTCTTACCGATTAAGAGGCATTCAGAGGTAACAAAAAACAAAACAAACAGCATCATGCCTCTTAGCGAATAAGAGGCAGTCCATTAAGAGGCAATCAGAGCATTTAATTTTGACTTGAAGTTAGGGTCTTATCTTTTATATATAGTATGTTTAATGAGAATAAGGGTTAGAGAGGGAGGTGTTGTTTGTAGTGGATATGTTAGATTGTTGATTTCTGTTCTCTCTCTCTCCACCACAAAAACACTAATTCCAACACCAATCGTAGTTTTCAATTACATACCCCAAACCCCAATTCAATCCATCAAATTATCACAATACCCTTCAACTCACTCCAATTTGAGCATCAAACTATATGGGTCTCCAAGAAATTTATTCGGTGTTCAAATTCAACCCTTTCAATTTATGTTAGCGAAGATTTTGATGTCGAATTGGGACGCATGTTATCGTTGTTATCGGAAGAGATGCGGCGTAAAATTAACGAGCATTTGGAGTGCTATCATTTGATTGAAGTGGTTATGAATTTGGGATGTGAGTTTTTAAAATAGGCTAACAGTTGAAGAATAACATTTGCCCATGATTACACTTCGGTTCCAATGTACGTGGGTTACGTCCTTTATCGATGCGGCTGTGGCCTCATCACTTTCATCTTGGCTTTAGGTCAACATACCGTTTTTGGTGTAAATTGAAACAATATAATAAATCATAATCTTGATCTGTATTAAAACATATGACAACATGCATGCAGATTGAAATTTAGAAGCAAATTAGAAGGTGACTAGGTGAATCAATTGATTTCAATTAAAAGATGATTTCAACTTCTTGAACTGTTTATTAATCCCAAATCACGGTTGAATGTCCCAATAACTAATTTAATCTTCAAGTTCAAAAATGGCTTCCGCTATGTTGGAATCATCAATTAGGTAAGGTTTTGAAATCACACTTGAATGAGAGGAAAAATAGGTTAGATCTATACATAAATAATATTTTTCCGGTAGTTTTAGTTAACTTAATTTGAAAATTGGTTTTTAATTAATTGTTGTTCTTGAAAATATATGTTTGATAGCACGCGTAGTTAATAATTTATCCTAGTATAATCGTTTAGGTCTCTTTATGTAAGACCCCAACTTTTATAAATAAAGATGAATTTTCTATAAATATCATTTTTGAATATTATGAAGTTAATTTGATATAATGTTATAGTCGTGGGTAATATTTATAAATTTTACAAAGTAAGCAAGTTGTTATAAAATATTCGTTTGGTCGGGGAATATTCGTACGACGGCACAATCATTGGTGGACCCCACAACGGAATTATTGTCGGATTGAGAAAACGACAGAATTATCTTTCTATAAAAATAACAGCTGAGGTGTTACCGTTAAAATCGTTAAAACTGTTGAACTACTTGGTAGTAAAAGTACAGTAATACGCGTGGTTGCATAGTAGCACACGGTATTGATTATTGATGCTTACGTGAGAAGTCACTCAGCTATACTCAATTATTGCTACAGTAATTGCTGCATCATATCTCTTAAATTATTGTCATAGTATCATCTGTATAATATGTTATATTATTGAGACGTTGTGGTAAGTTTGGTTATTTTATGGGGGGCCATATGTCATCATCTAAGAGTCTCTTCGTCAATAGTAATTACCGTCGTCAATAGTAATTACCGTCGTCAATAGTATTTACCTTGGTCAATAGTAATTACCTTCGTCAATAGTATTTACCTTGGTCAATAGTAATTACCTTCGTCAATAGTATTTACCTTGGTCAATAGTATTTACCTTGGTCAATAGTAATTACCTTCGTCAATAGTATTTACCTTGGTCAATAGTAATTACTTTCGTCAATAGTAGTTGTCCCTTCAATATTACCAAGAGTCATTTGACCCTTCGTTAAGACCAAGAGTCATTTGACCCTTCGTTAAGACCAAGAGCCACCCTCAGTTTTTCTATAAATAGAGGCCTAGGGCTTCATTATTTTTCACGAATTCATTCAAGCTATAGAGAGAGAAAGTATAGAGAGAATAAGAGAGAGAGAGACTAAAAGTATTCTGCTACATCACTTTTTCAATATCCAGTTCTTTTAAGGTAGGGAATATTATTTCTTTTATATTCATGAAGAGAACTTCTGTTATTCCATTTGTTATTATTCTGTTGGAATAACCAGTATACGCGGTCTACCCTATACTTGGTGACATTCTTCTATTATTCTGTTGGAACATCCTGTCTGTGTGTTTTACACCGGACCTGGTTCCGTTTATTATTCTGTTGGAACATCCTGTCTGTGTGTTTTACACCGGACCTGGTTCCGTTTTATTATTATTCTGTTGGAATATCCTGTCTGTGTGTTTTACACCGGACCTGGTTCCATTATTTATTATTCTGTCGGAATATCCTGTCTGTGCGTTTACGCCGGACCTGGTTCCATTATTTATTATTCTATTGGAATAACCTGTCTGTGCGGTCTATCGCATGCATGGTGATTTCTTTTGTTATTCCATTCTTTATTGTACTCAGTTGGTTAAGTTTTGACTTCTATACTCCATGAAATTTGTGGAATATCCTTGATAGTTGCGTTTCATCCAGTATCTTTTCAAGAAAATATTCTTCTAAGCGTTCTTGAATTTTACTCCACAATGCAGTATCATGTTGACAATTTGGACGTTGTTAATTCCTGGATAAATTAATTCTTGAACTTGTTTTATTGAATTCTTATATCATTGTCATCATCATCATGTTTATAAAATGTTGAAAGTCATCTGTGGCATGTAGTGCATAGATGGACTTGGTATGATTATGACCAGGGATTATTCGGTATAATCATGACCGTAATGTTACAAATGATGTGGTAAAAGTCCTCATTGGCCCGTAGTGCATTGATGGACAGTTGTTGGCATGATCATGACCATTAATGAATACACGAATATCTTTGGCCGTAGTGCAGGGGTGATTCGATGATGTGGATTATTTTATTAAGCTGAGTCTCAGCGATTACAGTGTTGAAAAACTTTTTAAATCATAAAAGATAGTAGAGTTTATTTTCTACTTGACTCTTTTAATGGATTGCTTGTTTCGCTACAGTTAAACTTGATGTCTATTATATTTTATCAGTTTAACATTGATGAAGGCTAATGATAATTTATTCTGCATTATCTTAGTCATAATATTTCTTACTGGGCTAGTTGAGCTCACCCTTTCTTTCAATGTTCTCTTCAGGAAATGAGAACGTAGCTGGGGCAAGTCGGGGAACGGAGTGATGGTCCAATGATAGTATTAGTTAGTAGTCCTCACTATTCTATGTAATGGTGTGTTAATAAATGTAATAAGGACTCCTTTTGAGTATGAATACTCTCTAGAAGATAATATTTGTATTCAAACTCACAGTTTATGTTTTGTCGTATTGTACACGACAGTTGTATTATTAAGTTGTATTTGTATTCTGTACTATGTATCTGACGACCCAAGATGGGTGATGTATACCTAATTTTGGGGGCGTCACAGTTGGTATCAGAGCTTAGGGATATGATCCCTGGCTAAGATGTGAGAATAGAACTAGGAGGGGAGAGACGGGGAATTCCTTCGCTAGTATGACATACCTAAGTTTATTTGTATGGTATTTAATTGGTCGGTCATAATATAAGGATAATATATGACATATCAATATATTTTTATTTTGTGGCAGTATCTGAAAATGGCATCTGAGAACGTTGAGAATAGCAATGGAGCACAGACGACTGTTGATTCACCACATATCAATAATCAGGATAATGTGCATCAGGAAGGTGTCAATCCTCATGCCAAACAACAACACTGACCAAATGATGAATGATCAAATGTTCAGAGGCTTTATGCAATTCATGCAACAACAGGTGAAAGCGGCTCCTGTCCACAACGTAGGTGGAAATACTGGAAACTCTCTGGCGGTCACCGCTAAACAGTTTAAGGAGCTGGGACCACCGGAGTTTAAGGGAGAACCCAAACCACTTGTAGCTGAAACATGGATAAAGCAGATCACCAAGATATTTGATGTCTTGGGTTGCTCCGAGGAGCAAAAGGTTCCCTTTGCCGCCTTTATGTTGCGAGGAGAGGCAGATTACTGGTGGGAATCGATAAAGCGTACTCAACCTGCCGCACTGAAGATGTCCTGGGAGAAGTTCCAAGAGCTGTTTAACGACAAATACTTTTCCCGAGAGTATTCGTCACATGAAGGAGGTGGAGTTCATCAAATTGGAGCAGAATAATATGACCGTGTCGCAGTACGAGGCAAAATTTGCGGAGTTATCCCGGTTTGCGTCCCACCTGGTGGATAATGAAGAAAGAATGACGCGGATGTTTTTAAGAGGTTTGAAGCCGGAGATACGTCAACATCTTGTTTCTCATAAACTATGTTTGTATTCAGATGTTGTAAATAGGGCTCAGTTGGTGGAGCGCGATAACGAGACAACGCAACCAAAAGAGAGCAGCCGGCAAAATGATAATACCAGTGAGAGCAGTCATCGAAGCGGTGACAACAAGCGTGGAGGGAATCAACAGGCCAGAAATGGTAACCACTTCGGTGGTAATCAGGGCCAAAACAATAAGAATGGACATTTCAAGAAGAGGAGATTCAACAATGACGGAAAGACGTCAGCACCAGCACCTGTCGTTAAGGAAGGAGAACGACCACCTATCATATGTTTCAAATGCGGAGGGGAGGGACACATCAGTCCAAACTGCGCGATGCCGTCCAAAGCATGTTATAATTATGGAAGAGAAGGTCATTTAGCCCGATTTTGTCGTTTACCGAAGACAAATTCAGCTAGGATGGAGGCACCAAAAGCCGTCCCAGAAAAGTCAAAACCGGTTGTGCAAGGGAGAGCGTTTGTTGTGAACTCCCAGAGAGCAAGGAACCCGAATGAGGTCATCACGGGTAAGCTTATTATAAACTCTAAAGAAGTTTATACTTTATTTGATACCGGTTCAACCCATTCTTTTATTTCTCCTACTTGCGCTCATCGATTAAATTTGATTCCGGAGAAATTAGACTTTGACTTATCTGTGGAAACTCCGTTGGGAGAAACCTTCATTACCTCCACTGTTTATAAGTCTTGTTTGATTCAAGTTGGTACCCACACATTACCTATCGATCTGATTTCATTAAAAATACTTGCATTTGACGTGATTCTAGGGATTGATTGGTTAACTACTCATTATGCAAAAATTGATTGTTTTCGTAAGGTTGTTAGCTTTCATATTCCTAATCGACCTATTATGCGAATTCAAGCAACCAAACCATTAAAATCAATCGCTGTCATCTCAAGCCATAACGCTATTCGTTTATTGAAAAACGGATGTCAAGCTTTCTTAGCTCATGTCACAGATCTAAACAAAAATACGTCAGTTTTGAATGATATTTCTATTGTTAATAAATTTCCTGACGTATTTCCCGAAGAACTTCCTGGCCTACACCCCAGAGCGTGAAATTGAATTTTGTATCGACCTTGAACCCGGTACAAAACCCATTTCCAAAGCTCCATATCGAATGGCTCCTATTGAACTTCAGGAGTTAAAGATCCAACTGCAGGAATTGTTAGACATTGGCTTTATTCGTCTTAGTACTTCTCCTTGGGGAGCTCCTGTTCTATTCGTGAAGAAGAAAGATGGAAGTATGTGACTTTGTATTGATTATCGGGAGTTGAATCATGTCACCATCAAAAACAGGTACCCATTGCCACGTATTGATGACCTGTTTGACCAGTTGCAAGGAGCACAATTCTTTTCAAAGATCGATCTTCGTTCTGGATATCATCAGCTGAAGGTTAGAACTGAGGATATTCCAAAGACGGCTTTTAGAACTCGGTACGGGCATTATGAATTCCTAGTCATGTCCTTTGGATTGACTAATGCTCCTGCTGCCTTCATGGATATGATGAACCAGGTATTCAAAGAATATTTGGATCACTTTGTGGTCGTCTTTATTGATGACATCCTTATTTATTCCAAAAGCCGTGAAGATCATGAGCAACACTTGAGGCTGGTACTCCAAAAGTTTCGTGAATACAAGCTTTATGCCAAGTTGAAGAAATGCGAGTTCTGGCTGGAGGAGGTAGCATTCCTTGGGCACGTAGTATCAAGTCGTGGAATATCGGTTGACCCGGCAAAGATTGAAGCTATTCAAAGCTGGGAGCAACCTAAATCAGTGACCGAGGTACGTAGCTTTCTTGGTTTAGCTGGTTATTATCGGAGATTCGTGGAAGGATTTTCTCGAATCGCTACTCCATTAACTCAGCTGACTCGGAAAGATACAAAGTTTGGTTGGAGCGAAGAATGTGAGCAGAGTTTTCAAGAACTCAAGAGGAGACTCATTTCAGCACATGTTCTAACAATACCATCTGGCTCGGAGGGATTTGTCATCTACAGTAATGCTTCGAGCAAAGGGTTGAGATGCGTTCTCATGCAACATGGAAAAGTCATAGCCTATGCATCAAGACAACTCAAGGAATATGAGAGGAATTATCCTACTCATGATCTAGAGTTGGCAGCTGTTGTCTTTGCACTTAAAATTTGGAGGCATTACTTGTATGGGGAGAAAGTGGAGATCTTTACGGATCATAAAAGCCTCAAATATTTCTTCACTCAAAAGGAACTCAACATGCGACAACGACGTTGGCTTGAACTATTGAAAGATTATGATCATACCATTCAATACCATCCTGGAAAAGCGAACGTGGTAGCTGACGCATTGAGTAGAAGATCATATGCGGGTACAAGTGCAATATTAACAACGCAAAGGCCCATTTTGTGTGACTTGCAAAGGATGGAGATAGAGTTGAAGACTCCAGGGACCCATGTGATGATGGCGAATATACGAGTAGAACCGACTTTAATCGATAAAGTTAAAGCTGCTCAAGCTACAGACCTGGAGCTGATGCGTATGAGGAAGAAAGTGCAAGAAGGTGTTATGCCGGAAGCAAGAATCGATGAGGAAGGAATACTTCGAGTCAACTCCAGACTTTGTGTTCCTAACAACCCCTGATTTAAAGTATGAAATCATGATGGAGGCGCACAACACACCGTTTGCAATCCATCCTGGAAGTACCAAAATGTATCATGATCTTCGTCATACATTTTGGTGGAGCAATATGAAGAGAGAGATAGCGTTGTTTATCTCAAGGTGTCTAACTTGTCAACGAGTCAAAGCGGAGCATCAAGTACCAAAAGGTCCATTGCAACCACTTGAAATTCCAGAATGGAAGTGGGAGCACATTACCATGGATTTCGTTACCGGTCTTCCCAGGGTTTCTCAAGGTATTGATGCGATTTGGGTCATTGTTGATAGATTGACCAAGTCTGCTCATTTCTTACCGATACGAGAAACTTATACACTTGAACGTCTTGCTCATATGTACATAAACGAGATTGTAAGACTGCATGGTATGCCAGTATCCATAATTTCTGATCGAGACCCAAGATTCACTTCACGATTTTGGGTTAGTTTACAAAAAGCTATGGGCACGGAGTTACGATTTAGTTCAGCATATCATCCTCAGACGGATGGACAATCAGAGAGGACTATTCAAACTCTTGAAGATCTATTAAGACTTTGTGTCTTTGACTTCAAGGGAAGTTGGGATAAGTTCTTACCATTGGTGGAGTTTTCCTACAACAACAGTTATCAAGCAAGTATTGGCATGGCTCCATTCGAAGCATTGTATGGAAGAAAATGTCGTTCTCCAGTATGCTGGGATGAGGTGGGCGAAGCAACGTTGTTGGGACCGGAGTTGGTACGTATGACTACAGAAAAGATTCAAACGATCCGACAACGTATAAAAACCTCACAAGATCGCCAAAAGAGTTATGTTGATCTTCATCGAAAGGATGTGGAATTTGATGTAGGAGATCATGTGTTCTTACGTGTTGCTCCATGGAAAGGAGTTACGAGATTTGGAAAGAGAGGAAAGCTCAATCCTCGATTCATCGGTCCATTTTTAATCCTCGATCGAGTAGGAACTGTGGCTTATAGACTCGCTTTACCGCCAAGTATGTCTCGTGTTCATAACGTTTTCCACATATCCATGTTACGCAAATATGTGGAAGACCCGAACCACATTATTGAGTTAGAACCGGACGAAATAGCGGAGGATTTGACGTATGAAGAAGTTCCTGTTCAAATCTTGGATAAGAAGGAACATATTCTACGCTCCAAGGTTATACCTCAAGTCAAAGTTTTGTGGAGAAACCACGATGTTGAGGAAATGACTTGGGAGTTAGAATCAGAAATGAAATCAAGGTATCCTTACCTCTTCGACATACCAGGTACGTACCCTAATTTCGAGGGCGAAATTTCATAAGAAGGGGAGGTTGTAAGACCTCAACTTTTATAAATAAAGATGAATTTTCTATAAATATCATTTTTGAATATTATAAAGTTAATTTGATATAATGTTATAGTCGTGGGTAATATTTATAAATTTTACAAAGTAAGCAAGTTGTTATAAAATATTCGTTTGGTCGGGAATATTCTTTTTGTCGGAGAATATTCGTACGACGGCACAAACATTGGTGGACCCCACAACGGAATTATTGTCGGATTGAGAAAACGACAGAATTATCTTTCTATAAAAATAACAGCTAAGGTGTTACCGTTAAAATCGTTAAAACTGTTGAACTACTTGGTAGTAAAAGTACAGTAATACGCGTGGTTGCATAGTAGCACACGGTATTGATTATTGATGCTTACGTGAGAAGTCACTCAGCTATACTCAATTATTGCTACAGTAATTGCTGCATCATATCTCTTAAATTATTGTCATAGTATCATCTGTATAATATGTTATATTATTGAGACGTTGTGGTAAGTTTGGTTATTTTATGGGGGGCCATATGTCATCATCTAAGAGTCTCTTCGTCAATAGTAATTACCGTCGTCAATAGTAATTACCGTCGTCAATAGTAATTACCGTCGTCAATAGTATTTACCTTGGTCAATAGTAATTACCTTCGTCAATAGTATTTACCTTGGTCAATAGTAATTACCTTCGTCAATAGTATTTACCTTGGTCAATAGTAATTACTTTCGTCAATAGTAGTTGTCCCTTCAATATTACCAAGAGTCATTTGACCCTTCGTTAAGACCAAGAGTCATTTGACCCTTCGTTAAGACCAAGAGCCACCCTCAGTTTTTCTATAAATAGAGGCCTAGGGCTTCATTATTTTTCACGAATTCATTCAAGCTATAGAGAGAGAAAGTATAGAGAGAATAAGAGAGAGAGAGACTAAAAGTATTCTGCTACATCACTTTTCCAATATCCAGTTCTTTTAAGGTAGGGAATATTATTTCTTTTATATTCATGAAGAGAACTTCTGTTATTCCATTTGTTATTATTCTGTTGGAATAACCAGTATACGCGGTCTACCCTATACTTGGTGACATTCTTCTATTATTCTGTTGGAACATCCTGTCTGTGTGTTTTACACCGGACCTGGTTCCGTTTATTATTCTGTTGGAACATCCTGTCTGTGTGTTTTACACCGGACCTGGTTCCGTTTTATTATTATTCTGTTGGAATATCCTGTCTGTGTGTTTTACACCGGACCTGGTTCCATTATTTATTATTCTGTCGGAATATCCTGTCTGTGCGTTTACGCCGGACCTGGTTCCATTATTTATTATTCTATTGGAATAACCTGTCTGTGCGGTCTATCGCATGCATGGTGATTTCTTTTGTTATTCCATTCTTTATTGTACTCAGTTGGTTAAGTTTTGACTTCTATACTCCATGAAATTTGTGGAATATCCTTGATAGTTGCGTTTCATCCAGTATCTTTTCAAGAAAATATTCTTCTAAGCGTTCTTGAATTTTACTCCACAATGCAGTATCATGTTGACAATTTGGACGTTGTTAATTCCTGGATAAATTAATTCTTGAACTTGTTTTATTGAATTCTTATATCATTGTCATCATCCTCATGTTTATAAAATGTTGAAAGTCATCTGTGGCATGTAGTGCATAGATGGACTTGGTATGATTATGACCAGGGATTATTCGGTATAATCATGACCGTAATGTTGCAAATGATGTGGTAAAAGTCCTCATTGGCCCGTAGTGCATTGATGGACAGTTGTTGGCATGATCATGACCATTAATGAATACACGAATATCTTTGGCCGTAGTGCAGGGGTGATTCGATGATGTGGATTATTTTATTAAGCTGAGTCTCAGCGATTACAGTGTTGAAAAACTTTTTAAATCATAAAAGATAGTAGAGTTTATTTTCTACTTGACTCTTTTAATGGATTGCTTGTTTCGCTACAGTTAAACTTGATGTCTATTATATTTTATCAGTTTAACATTGATGAAGGCTAATGATAATTTATTCTGCATTATCTTAGTCATAATATTTCTTACTGGGCTAGTTGAGCTCACCCTTTCTTTCAATGTTCTCTTCAGGAAATGAGAACGTAGCTGGGGCAAGTCGGGGAACGGAGTGATGGTCCGAATGATAGTATTAGTTAGTAGTCCTCACTATTCTATGTAATGGTGTGTTAATAAATGTAATAAGGACTCCTTTTGAGTATGAATACTCTCTAGAAGATAATATTTGTATTCAAACTCACAGTTTATGTTTTGTCGTATTGTACACGACAGTTGTATTATTAAGTTGTATTTGTATTCTGTACTATGTATCTGACGACCCAAGATGGGTGATGTATACCTAATTTTGGGGGCGTCACACTTTACTTCCATTATATAGTTGTAAGTTACCCATTTGATAATATGCCTAATATAAAAGGAATTCTCTCTAAATATTCTTTTTTATAAGTTTCTCTATATGGATGTTGCATCACAATTTGTTTTCAAATTTGAATATATTTGCTTGATGTTTTCAATTATAGTTTCCATTTTATGAATGACTTTCATAAAGCACTACAAAAAAGTAAGAAAATAGAATTTATGCATGTCTATATGTATATCTACTGCTCCATACATGTTCATTATCATGTTTGATAATTGGTATAGTTGATAAAATATCATGAAGAGTAATTTGCAACATGTGGGTTGTTTTTCATGCTCTTTTTCTCCAAACTAAAGAAAATTTTTATCATGCCATTTTATTACTTGGAGAAATAATTTGTTTGATCAATTATTTATAAGACTGCATATTTGACAAGAGTCCACAAATTTTAACTTGGTTATGAACCAATTATTTCTCATTTATTTGGTATTAACAAGCATCATATGATATTATCATGTAAATAATATGTGCAATTGCAAAATTGTTAATGGGTCTATAGCATCAAAAGCCACATTTGATATATTTAATATTTGTATGTGTTAAAGCAAAAAAAAAGGGTTTTTATTCATGTCTATATGTATGGCTACTGCTCCATATATGTTCATTATCATGCTTGATAATTGACATGTTTGATAAAATATCATGAAGAGTAATTTGTAATATGCAGCTCTTTTTCTCCTGCCTAAAGAAAAGTTGATCATTTCATTTTATTATTGTGAGAAATGATTTATTTGATCAATTATTATAAGTTTGCATAATTGACAAGAGTCCACAAATTTTAAATTGATTATGAGACAATTATTTGGTATTAACAAGTATCATATGCTATTATCATGTAAATAATATGTGCAATTACAAAATTGTGAATGGGTCTATAGCATCAAAAGCCACATCTGATATATATAATATTTATATGTGTTAATGCAAAACAGGAATTTTTATTAGTCTTTGTTTAGTTTTTCAATACTATATTTTCTCACTCCAAACCTTTTTTTGGTTTTGTTTTCTCTGTTATAGTTTCATATATGTGCTATTTTTGTTTTCATTTTTTGTGGGATAGCTTCTTTTTGATTGGAATAGAATGAGGTGAGGCTGACTTATAGAACCACTTTCACTTGTGTGTGCTTTCTTTCATTTTTTTAATTTATTTCATCTATTTCAAGATCATAACCGTAAAGTTGCTGAATCAATTGAAGAAGAAAACTATCAAGACAATTCACCCAAAAAAGATGAAGACCATAATCACGAAAAAAGAGTTGTAATTTCAGGCCTAGAAAACCTTTGTGCAAGTAGAATAATGCGAATAATAGAGGAACAAAGCTCAGATTCGGTTGGATGCGAATACTAATCACACCTTATTATATATTAGTATTGATTTCTTGATTTATTAATGTTTGATTTTATTTAATGTTTTGTACAAAATTTGTTTCACCACCACAACGTTCCTTATTCGAATGGGGTGATTAGCCGAATAAGAGGTGCAAATCGAAAGAAAAGAGAAAAAAAAAAGAAGAGATAGAAACTTCATAGGAGTGAAAGAAAAAACAAGGGCATTGGGAAGATTAATAGGTAAAATTATTTTTAAAGTGTTAACTAATTATTAGTACTTACCTAATTTGCATCATTATCTTCAATAGGATTCTCATACCGAATAAACCCTTCTGAATCTACCTTCTCATCAACAGTAATTTCATCCTATTTTCCAATTTTTCCAAATTCCCTCAAATTCTCTTCTTTCTCTCTTTAAAGCAATGTTCAACATATCTTCATCGGAATCATTTCCTCTTAAACTACCATAACCTTCTAAACCATCTCCAGTATTTTTACCAAATTCAGTACGCCTAAGTGGAAACCTATTAAGTCCCGTCTCCTTTATTGCTCAGGGTATCACTATACTTACCGGGAATTATTTATGATACTGTTATGTTCTAACCAACACTCATTCGTTATTTGTATTAATTTATTTCTCAAGAAGAACGGAGAGAGCATTGGTTTGTCTAGAGGACCTAATCAGATTGAGTGAGCGCATTTGTCCATTCTATTATTATATTATTGATGTAGTACTCTCTCTTTTTTGACATTTTGCCTCACTCAGCCATAAATTATATATTTCAATTTAGGTTAGAAAGTGAAGATAGCATGTCTGAGGTACATATATTTTGTTTCGAAGTTAAGTTATTTAGCAAAAGATTAACATTGTTAAATCATGATAAACATTATTGTGTTCTTTTTATAATAGCTTAAGCTTTTAGAGCAGTTGGTAACTTCATAGAACTGATTATATATTTTTTTCGGGAACAGTTGCGAAGTATGAATCCTCAACCATAAAAGATGCATACCGACATTTGACAACTTTTTAAGGAAGCTCAACAGAGTAAAAGTTCTTTGCATTCCCCTCCCTTCAATTCTTACAAATCTGTCATTTTTTTTCTACAAATGAATTCGTATGTGCATCATACTCCAATATGTGCTTTTTATATTCTGTTTGATAATGCTTGCCATTCAGATTTTCTTAATTTAAACAAGCAACGTCTGAAGGCCTTAGAGGAGCTGGACAAAATGAAGAGAGAAAAGGTGAACAAGCAGGTCAGCACTGGGAAAGGTGATGGTCACTTGAATATGATATTTATGTACAGCTTATGCAATTGTTACTATTTAATTGTCTCCGAGTGGTGTTCTAACTTTCTACTTAGCAGTGAGTCGTTGAAAGGGGCTCATGGTTTGGGTTACATAGAATGTAATTCTATTCAATTAAAATTATAATGACGTTCGCAATTTTTTAGCAAGTTCTGACCAGATTTTTGCAATGGTCATAATGGTGTATATAACTAATGTGTTTTGGTTTGAAGTGTGTTATTTAAAAAAATAAAATGCATCTCAAAGCAAAACATATGATCTTCTCTTCTTTTTTTATTCCTCTTGTTCTTTTACCAAGTTTCAACCGGCAAACTTTTAATTTATTTTTATTTGTTTTCAAATCTCACTTCTAAGTGCTAAGCAAAGGCTATGTGGGAATTAAATAAGAAAGCTTTATTTCTAACAAAAGAAAAGAAGCCTCAATTAGCAATTTGTTATGCTTCTATTAATTCTGTATTTTCAAGTATATATCTAAAGTTGCACATGTCTGAAGAACAGAAGAATTACAATTCATGTGACTTTGAATATTGAAATATTTGCACATAATTACTTTGCTCTTATGTATTATTAGAACTTAAAAAAGGAAAGAGTATTACAAAGTAGAAGTACAACATATATAAACCCATATTCTTTTACAAATTGGTAAATGCAATCGATTTGTTTTAGTGTTTTTGAAGATCGAGTCGAGTGCTACCCTACGTGCCACTACTAGTACCAGAAATGAGTCGCATAACGCAACAACAGCAGCAACAGCAGCGGGTCTAGTTAAGAGTGTAAACGAACCAAATCGAATCGAGTATTAAGTTGCTCAGATTAGGTTCACAAAATTTATCGAACAGTTTGAAATTTTCAAACGAATATGATCCGAGTATCAATAGAAAATTACAATTTGAGGAAGTTCGAATAATTTATCAAACTTTAAATTGTGCTCATATTTGACTCATTTATATTTCAAGTCGAGCGAGTACGAATCGAACTCGAACTGTTTGCTCATTTTATAATCTTAGATCTAGTACACCAACTGGGCAAAAGACCGTTTAATTAATCTTTTAAGATTTATTAAATGAAATCAATTATAGAAATTAGCACAATACTTATATTTGTACACATATATGCTGATATATATGGGGATAGCTAGGCTGCAATTTATGACCAAAGCAGGAACTATGTTGTTACAATTAATCACATTCTACTTAAATATTTAAGCAGCAGCAATGTAATAGATAAAGCTTCTGAGCAAATGAACAGATACTCCCTCCCTCCCTCCCTCCCTCCCTCCGTTCGTTTTTATTTGTTTTTTTAGATCACTAATAACTTGATTTTTCATATTATTTCTTCTCTTCCATTTTTTCAATGAATTTTAAAACTCAAAAGGGTAATATTGAGATATATCCATTTTGATCAATTAGACAAATCATTAATTAATGAGTAATGTTAAAGATCTCAAATTTTTAGACATGGAATTAAATATCTTAATGACGTATTGAGATATATCCATTTTGATCAATTAAACAAATCATTACTCTTTGGGCAATATAACAACCATGCTTTGAATCAATAGCTCATCAGTACGCATGACATTCCCCTCTAGGCTCTAGCACTCCTCATCCGAGGGCCGAGGCTAGTATTACCCGCGCGGGGGATGCACTAACAACACAAAAATAACATACTACATTCCCCATGCTGCAACGCATTTTACACAAAGAGCCCCCTACCCCTACCCCTACCCCTAAATGAGATGCAGCTTTCATGTGAGCATTTTCAATATTTGTAGCCAACCTTTCAAAACAGACTGTCCTTTCCATGTGCAAAGATTTGGGGAACAAAAGCAATCCTTTGAATTATTATATTTCCCCACTTTTAGTTGTTTCATAACCAATAACCCCCACATAAAACCCATTGACATTATGTTCAAGGGCCCATCATTATATATATATTCATCACCGCAATTCATGCACTAGAATTCTTCAATTCTCTTAATTTTTAAAAGCTTTTTGTTGACATTAGTACAAAACCAACAAATTACAATCCCCATCCACGAACTCAATCTAAAAGCTCAAACTGTGATTTAGACCTGAGAGCAGCATAAAAAAAGACACTGTTGCAAAAATAAAAGTACAACATGACTTAATTTTCTTTCACAATTTGGTAAAAGCAATCAACTAAAACAACACAAATTTGTTGACATTCTGAAGATATACTGCTACCATACCCGAAGAAATGAGTCCCACACTGCAGCGATGGCAAAAACAGCGGGTATAACAATCTGGCCTCTGAGAGTAAATCTTGAAGAGTGGCTCTTTTCTGGCAAAGCTGATGGTGGGGGTGGTAGCTTTTCAACATGGACTGCTAGTTTCATGCCTCCATAGCAGAAACCTTTGCCGCTAATGAAATAGTAATTCCGGGTCACATTGAGTGGAACCACGTCTCTTCCGGCACCAGTTGTCCAATTGTGGATTGGATTATCAGAATTGCATGTCTCATAATTTGTCTTGTTCACTTCCAGCACATTCATTTGGTTCCTATCATACACAAAAACTGGAAGCAAAAGGGACAGTTATTGAACAACAATGGATGGTCTTGCAGTATCCAAAAAAAAAGGCCAAGACTTTTAGATCAGGATATTGGATCAACCATTGAGATGTTCACTTCAATTAATACAACATTGGCACAGGGCATTAAAACAAGTGTTCAGATTACCAACTATAATTTTTTTGACAAATAACCACATTAACACATTAATAATATCAATAATGATGGGGTCAATGGAACTATATCAAAATAAATCAACTGAGTGACTATTTTTAAGTGTGTTATAAGATAGTAAAGTAAAAGGATATTGCCTCACAACATTTGGATTACCAGACATGATTGCCAATATTAGCTTGGCTGTATCATAATCACACACAACGAGTATTATACCGATTGTCCCATTTGCTCAAGTATTAGGTATAGGGACATTGGTATTGCAGGTCTCATTTTCTATGCCTTCTAACCTATACTAAATGATCTTGTAGGCTAAGCTCCCAACCCAACCAATTTTTTTGTGTTTCTTTAACACTTCTTCTCTTTCTTTCTTTCTTTCTTGTTTTCTTTACATTTGTTTTTCTTAACACCTTTTTTAACAGGTAATTTGGGTCCAGACTGGAACTAGCATCCTTGAGGTTATTCCTACCTAACATTTCTCTCACCTGTTGGAGATAGTTTTTCTTAACACTTGGCTATAATCTATATGACCTGGTACTTATCTGCTACAAATTTAGTAAGTACTCCTCCATCATCCTTTAAGGATGACGAAAGTACATTTTTCACACAAATTAAGAAACTCCAAAAACATAATTTCTGCAATATATGATATGACAATAGGTTTGCCCACATTAAGTTACAGATGAACATAAAGGGCATATTTCAAAGCTAGTAGGCATGGCCTTATGAAAACAATGGTGAGAATGACTAGTAACACTCCTAGTAGAGAGTTGACGTAAGTTAACAGTTAAGCCCTAAACCTAATTACATTGAGAAATAGATCTAGGAGAAGAAGAAAATAGATCTAGCACAGCCAGACACAACAATAAAAAACTAATTAAGGTCAAATTTGAGGGTAACCTTAAACATTAGTAGATCTAACTTACTGATCAGTATCATAAATTCATAATCAAACATATTGTAGATGTAAACAAAATTTTGAAATGTGTAACAGTATTTAATTAGTCTAAAATCAATGAAAGTAAATACCACAAGTACTTGTGCATTATGTATACATATAGAGAGGGGTCTTGCAATTCATGACCAAAAGAGGGATTATTTAGTTATAATTAATCACTTTCTACTTAAAGATTCAACCTTTTCAGCTTAAACACACTGCATGAGTGAATGTAATAGATAGACACGGATGCATTATATGAACATAGAGAGAAAAAATGATAAATCTACTGAGAAAATTAACAGAAATAGAAGTAAAATGGAGCTAAGATTCTAAAGAGGTGGCACAAATAAGCGTAGATCGAGGTGTGAAATACATAAAACCCAGAAGAAGGGATAGGGAGAAATATACATACAGAGCCAGTCGTCGAGATAGAAATGTCTGTCCTGAGCCCAGATGGTGTAGTTGACATTGCTAGTCCAGCCCATATTTCCCCCGACGATGAACCTAGTCGATGACACTTCCGGTAACATAACCATCATCATTACTGCGCATGTTAGCACCACCACCGTCGCCTTCCAACTAATGCCCAATCTCTCCATCTTTCTCTCTCCTCCTAAAAAGGAACTATCTGGAACTCGGCTTAGCTAGCTAGTGAGTCTGTGTAACTGTTTCTATTGAAGTGTCGTGTGTATCACTGTGTGTATATATATGGGGAATGGCAACCGATTGTCGTATCATTATTCTTGGCAACAACTTGTTAGCTCGAAGATTAATTTAAAACTCCCTCCGTCCCATAATAACTGTCATTTTAACTTGATACATATGGATTAAGAAAGTCATTTAGTGCTATCATTTATTAATTAAAATTAGTGTGAAATTTCATCACTATCCCTTTATGAGAAGTTGAAAACTATTAATATAAGAGAAAAATTTTTTGAGACCATGAGAGAAGGTAGGGGTGATATAGGAAAGTAAATAATTTATTCTCCTAAAAAGTTGTAAACGACAAATAAATTGGGAAAAAAATTTCCTTCTAAAACGATAATTATTATGGAATGGAGGTAGTAAAAGGCTAAGATTGAAATAATTTTTTAATTAGTCTCTACATATTGATCCAACTTCTAATTTAATAAGTGAGCTCTAACCGGTCAAACAAATATGTAAATAGGTTTCACTTTATAATTTTTTATTTTAAAAAAAATAACAGCTACATCATATACTATCTCCATCCCATAATAACTGTCGTTTTAGATGAAAAATTTTTTTCCAATTTATTTGCCGTTTACAACTTTCTAGGAGAATAAATTATTTATTTTCTTATATCACCTCTACCTTCTCTCATTGTCCCAAAAAATTTTCTCCCTTGTATTAATAGTTTTCAACTTCCCATGAAGGGGTAGTGATGAAATTTCACATCAATTTTAATTAATAAATGATAACACTAAATGACTTTCTTAATCCATGAAACGACAGTTATTATGGGATGGAGGGAGTATCATCTTAGGGTTTAAAATATATTTTTTTTAAATTCCTTCCATGTAGCCGTTCTTTTTTTTTTTTTTTTGATACTAAGCGAGCAAGTGACTTAATAATGAGACAATGGAAGGAATTTTAAAAAAAAATTATTTTAAATCTCAAGCCACTACATGGTGTAGCTGTTCTCTTTTTTTTTTTTTTGACACCAAGTGAGCAAGTGACTTAATAATGGAACAATAGAAAGAAGGTAAAAAATATATATTTTAAACTTCAAGCCGCAGTGGAATGAAGGTAAAAAATATATATTTTAAACTTCAAGCCGTTACATGGTGTAGCGGTTCTCTTTTTTTCTTGACACCAAGTGAGCAAGTGACTTAATAATGGGACAATAGAAAGAATGTAAAAATATATATATTTTAAACCTCAAGCCGCTACATGATGTAGCGGTTATCTTTTTTTAATATAAAAGATCACAAAGTGTGACCTATTTACGCATGTGTTTGAATAGCTAGGACTCACTTATTAAATTAGAAATCGGATCAACATGTAGCGGTTAAATAGAAAATTGTTTCAATCTCAGCCTTTTATTAAATTGATCTACAGCTGATAAGTTGGTTGTAATAAATAGTGATTTGACAACCGATTATCATATATTGAATTTCATATATATATATATATATATATATATATATATATATATATATACACGGGCACATGAAATGGGACTTTTAGGTTGGGACAAAAAATGGGTAACTGATTTGTGTACTTTGTAGATATATTAACTGCCGCAGATTTTTTAATGTTTAAGCGTCTGGGTTTGTTTAACAACTAATAAACCCTGACTTGTGCGCGTGATATGGTCACGATTTTAAGCAAAGTTCAACTATTAACATTTGTTTACCAGCTCATCTCCCACTACAATTTTATTCCCCTTCTTATTTTATTCATGTTTATTTATAATGATAATAATTCCAACAGAGACGGACTTATGTTTGGGCAGGATAGGCACATCTTATGTTTGGGCAGGATAGGCACCTACTTATCCTGAGATTTTTTTTATATATGTATAGAGATAGGGCAAATATATATTTTAATAAACTTAAAGGGGGCAGATTAATAAAAGAGTTGTACTTAGAGGAGCCAAAAAAAATATTTTACTAAAAAAATTAAAATTCAAATGAATCTGTTTTGTAACTTTCATTTAAGCTGCAAATCTGTTAATCTATTTTTCATCTGCTGATGAAGAATTAGGTAGGAGATAATCAGACACATATATTTTATATTAAAATATTTTAAGTTGACTTCAAAACGTTAAAATTGAATAGTAATCTTGTGGGCCCACTAAGGAGAAATTTAGAACTTTTGTATTCTATTTTTGATAGGTCTAGTTCAAGAATCTAGCCCATCTCATAAGTCCAATACAGAATATAGGCCCAAGTTCAAGGAGTCTGGCGAGCCCAATAAAATGTGGTCTATGGTTGGGTTAACTGAGCTCATTAGTAATAAGTTACACACGCTCACATCATGAAGGAAGTGGTCAAGCCTTGTCCTCGGATCTCACGGAGAGCACGTCAACCATCTTGCACGTTAGGAAGAAGTTGGGAGCTCCACTAAAGTAGTGATTACGTGTTCACCCCAAAACTGTTACGGGATCGCTATAAATGGAACACCTCACTATCATTGGGAGGCAACCCATCTTTATATTTGATAACTTCCTTCTCCTAGCTTTTACTCTTTGTGCTCTTTGTTTCCAACATACTTGATATAATAAAAGTGTCGGCGACTAGAGTTATTTAACAGTGGACTAGGTCAACTTGACCGAACCACTTTAATATTTATCTTATTTCCCTACTTTAATTATTGCATTTAGAATTATTTGACAGGTGTGTGTACGAAGTTTATTTTGTGCATCATCAATTTTCTCTACTTTTATTTTTTTTAATATGTGTGTAAGTTATATTTTTTTCATCTTTTTCGAGACGGAGGGAGTACTCCCTCCGTTCCTAAAAGATTGTCGATTTAGAAGAAAAAATTTATTCTAATTTATTTGTCGTTTACAACTTTATAAGAGAATAAATTATTTACTTTTCTATATCACCCCTACCTTCTCTTATTGTCCCAATAAATTCTCTCCCTTATATTAATAGTTTTTAACTTCTCATAAAGGGTTAGTGATGGAATTTAAATAAATTTTAATTGTTAAATGATAGTATTAAATGACTTTATTAATCTATGTGTAAAAACCTTAATTCACAATATTTTAGGAACGGAAGTAGTAGTTTATAATTTTAATATATTTAGTTTAGATATTTTGAAACTTTTTTCACTTTAATCGTCGTTTTGAATATTATTTGTGTTATTCATTAGTTATTTTTGTGATTGACATTTCTTTTAAAAAATTTTTTTATTAATTTGTTTAAAAAGCTTAAGAAAAGAATAAGATTGTGGCAGTGCAAAGGTTCCTTTAAATTGATTAGTTTTTTGACAATTAACTTGGCTAGTTGGCTCCCCCGTGATAAATTTTACGGATTAAAGTCGTCTACAAGTAACCAATTGAAAATTATGAACCAACCATAAATCGGTTAACAAATTCGTGTTGAAGATTCATGACAATAAAGTGATTTGAATTAATGTCATGCAAGTTGCATTTTTTAAATTAATTAAACTATTTATGCATGCTTGTTATGATTAGTTTTTAAACTCATTGAATTCTCACTTTTATAGTGTACATATTACCTCTATTTATTTAATTAACTATTGGTTTTTAATTCATATTAAAATTTTGTGACGAAATAATTTACATTGTTATATAAATTGATATGTTATCAAGTACATTCTGATGCAAATCAATTGCAATGTTTGTTTCTACATCAAAATAAGTCATTAATTTTTTTTTTATAAAAAATAGAAGAAGAAAAAAAAAATTGTAAAATCATAGTTATATATAAACCAAGCGAAACTCAAAGTGGTAATGAGGCCGGTAGCAGTGCCTATGTTGAGATTTTTTAATTTTTTTTATAGGTATAGGGATAAGGGTAAAAATAAAACTTGATAAACTTAAACTTATAGAGGGAAAAAAATATTTAAACTACTATTACGCTTAAAAAACTAAACATACGGGTATATAATGTATTCAAACTCTCGTTTAAAAATATTCGCCCCTGCTTAGAACGGATCCTAGATCCGTCCCTAAATCCCAAGACTATTAATTCTAAAATTAAATATAATCATATTCACATGTTTATTTTTATGGGATTATTCATAGGATAATTTAAAATAATCTCATATTATGTTTGTTTTTTCTAGGATTAATTAAAAGATTGGATAAAAAATATCGTTTGAACTATTATACTCTTACTAATAATAATATATTTTAAATTATAATTTAAACTTGTTTATACATCAAAAAATAATAATAATAACTCATGAACATTATTTAAACTATAAAAAGAAACAGGTCATAACATAGTTTCATTTGCAAAAAATTGTATTCAATGTTTATCTTTGTATTCACTATATTTAATAAAAAAAATGAACATACAGTATTAACTCACCAGCATTATTTGGTTACCTGCAGGGACCGAGTTAGCCTTTTTTGCCCCCCCCCCCCCCCCAACTCCGACTCCAACCCCAACCCCAACCCCAAACCCCAAGATTTTAAAAAAAATTAAGTACTAAGGCTCACCCACTTGAATTGTGAGATTAAATTTGTGCTTTGTGGGCCTTGTGGCAATCCATTTCATTTCATTATCTCCAATTCTTCACTACACAATACACACCAACAAACAAAGTCTTTTCATTGTGTATTTGCGTTGTTAGATTTACTTTTATTGAGATTTATATGCACTCTCAAGTCCCAAATAATGCTAGAAATTAGGATTAGTGGAGATAATGGACTGTTTCGTAAATACAGTGGGATTGTGGACATGTGGTTAGAAGAAATAATGCCAAAAATTAGGATTGATGGGAATTATTTTCTGGAGTTGAGACTTAAGAAGCTCAATGGCATAACCTTTTATCTTGAAAAGTCTGAATATTGGAAGTTTGATTTTGACCCCCCAAGATCAAATCCTGACTCCGTCCCTAATTTCCTATATATTAAATAACACATAATAACATAGCCTAAGGAACACTATTTGACTTTTTCTGTTTTGATAGATCAATGGACCAAATCAAATCAAGTTTAATAATGTCATTTGCTATTTAAAAACTTGTAGAAGGATGTGGTTGTCAAAATATTGCAACACGAATGCCAAAGTATCAGTTAGTAACTTCTAAGAAAGTAATGTATCTATTTTATAAATTGAAATTAATAACGGGACTCATTTGTAAATATGTAATAATCAAATCGTCTAAGGTGAAATAATGCAGTGCTTGCATTAGAAAAACATACTACTGTCTACTAATACTTATATATTATATGGAGCTTGATTTCAATATCATGAGGCTGTCCTTTCCAAATATCTCAACACACCACATCACACCAAATTAATATTATTCCTTTTTTTCAGTAAGAAATTTGTTTTAAATATTAATATGTAGAATTTATTTAATTTAATTTTAGGATTTCGCATGAGACTAATAAACTTGGAATTTTTACAGAGTGGAGTAGAGAGTATTATTATCTAATAAACTTGGAATATGTGACATTTGACTTGAAATTTGTTTCAATCTGAGCTAAAACTATTCCTGCTTTTGGCAAATATGCAATGGGCAAGGGATGGGGCCAAAAATACATCAAGTAAGGCAACGCACGCAAGCTTATCATGTGCCAATAATGAATGTAGTCCAAGCATCCTTTCTCTTAAAATAAAATCAAGTAGCCAACTCCATCAATCACATTGGTAATTAGCATTGCATCTTGTCTCTATTTAAACCAACAAAATAAAGGATTGAATCTGTATCTGTAACTAGTCACCCAATTTACAAATCACACTTTGATATCCCAAAAGAAACATGTATATAGTATAAACATAAGCATTGCCATTGAAGATTCTGTTTCTATGTACTTTGTCATCAATTGGAATACGGACATTGTTTTATTTTAAGTTCTATTCAGTCCAGACGTCTCAATAGATATTCAACTTGAACTTCCTTTGTCAATGGCATGATCCAGATTCCATAGAGATCAGCAACTAAGCTCGGTTTTATTTTGTACACTGGCTCAGCTTTATCTTCCATCACCTCTTTTCCGTAAGTTCTGGTTTTCTTCTCTACTCTGCTTTTAATTGCTTCTTCCACTGCTGGGTATGTTAGCAAATTCATTAGTTGGGCCCTGTCCTGCAGACCCAATCACCATTACTATAAGAAATTTAACTTGAAAATGAATGCTAAAGCTTGTCTTAAACACACAGCCTAAAAAACCCAAAGAGACCATTAAGAAGAGTTTCCGAAGAAAAGTTGGAGGGAAGTACTACTCGAAAGGGAACATACTTGTGCTTTTATGGCAGCTTCATAAGCATCTGGCGATGCTCGAAATTTTGCTTCCGCTACGAATTTACCATAATGAATTCTCTTTGAGAGGGCCTGCATACAAGGAGTTTAGCAATTCACAGAAAGTAAAGTGGTCACGCCAGAATCATCCTATCTATTAGGTCTTACAAGGGATTTTTTGTGCAAGAGTCAAGAGTGTATTCATAAGAGGGGGAGAAAAGGGTTTGACATTTTGACTATCTAACGAAATACTGGCTTCAAGCTTCATGATAAAAACATGCTGCAAGTGATATTGTATCTGAGATCACTATGTATATGCATATACATTACATCAGTAATTTGAAGAAAATGATGGACATGGACAGATCAATATATCATGTACCTGCAAGCAAATTGTGTCGCAAACTGCAGTTGATCCACAATTCCCATCATCACCTTCCTTGACTAATTTTGGAACAATATTTGTGAAATACATATCCCATATTCTTCTGTTGAAATTGATTGAATCAGAAACGGAATGCAGAACCTACATGAATATTACAAACAGGTTAGATGATATGTATTAGGGGAGAATATATATAATTTGGTAACAATTTTATGAAATAGAACATATGTCTGCATGCACACACAAAAACACACAGTTGTAGATGTTGATTCCACAATACTCCCTCCATCACACTCAAAAAGATCAATTTTTTGGGTGTTTTCGATGCAGATTTTAAGAAATGTCAACGTATATGTATATATATTATATATTTTGTACATTTCTATATTCTCAATATACTTATATATATATACATACATATATATATTATAAATATATATCATATTGATCAAATATTTTTAAGATAAGTCCTAAAATTTTTGTTGACAAACACCCAAAATATTGTCTTATGAAGGGGAGCAAAGGTACTATCAAATATATTAACAAAGTAATATGTTATAGATCAGTAGATCACTCATAAGCTAACAAGGGTATGTTGTAGTGAAATTGAATTGAGTTTGTATTTTCCTGTTGATAAACTTCTTAAGGTAGTCGTCCGTAAAGAATTTCATACACGTGGATCCAGAAAGATCAACACGTTCCAAATTTCTTAACTTCAATCGTTGAGCTTCTCAATATGTATATTTTAAACAGTCGGTCAATAAATTATGGCTTATTGGGTGAAAGAATCAACACAGAAGATTCACCTACAGCCCATTGAATTTTTTCCCAGTATTTGGTCTACAAACAAAGAACATTGCAACTTTAGACGCGAGTCATATTTCCACGCAGCTAATTAATCTCTTACTTGTGGGTACTGCAAAGGTGGTAACATCGGATCAGATAAGCCATCTGGGAAGAAAGGATGCTCGTCAGGGCTTTTATATCTACCAGCCTGTGCCAAAATTCAACCAGACAAATTTATGACGCATCAAATTCTTTTCTTCCTGTAGAAACTTAAATTTATGGCTAGACTAATGACGTACCTTAGCATGAAGCTTTTCAGTTTCTCTAACAATAAACTCAACCAAACATCCTTGGAACTCATCCTTCAAGAAAGCATTAGGGTCATATGTATCTGAATTGTAACAATACTGAGCTCTCTCCACAAGGCAATATATTATGCTATCCTCTTGCCGAATCAATGAACTCCTTATACCATCTAGAGTACAGAACTCGCTCTCATCAACCCGATTATTTGCTTCCAATCTACAATGAAAGAAAATAACTTCAGAACACAATTGATGACAATTTTAAAGCTAACTGCTCAAGACATTTTATAAATTGCTAGCATATATGAACCCGTCCAACTAGGAGCATTTACAACAGTTTCCCTAATAGGCTCTCTATCCCCACATTTGAAAAATATATCAATAAATTAGTATCTAACAGTTTCCTTATCCTTATATAATTTTCTATTTTAATCCCTATATAGGATTTGACTCCTCAGGGTGAGGGAATCAAAAGAACGTTCCCTATTTATGTAAAATGACATTTCACACCTTATTTATTGTAATTTTAAAAAATCTTATCTCACTTAATTGCTGATTTGGGTATGCCTATCAAATTCACTCATTTTTTATTTTTTAAACAAAGGATTTAGAGAAAAAAAAGAACTATAAAAAAAATTAAAAATCAGTCAAATTTTGATTTTGATCATTTTTGTAAAAAATATTACTACTAATTATAAATTTAATTATTTTATAATTAAAATAATGTTGTTTTAGTTCTCATAAACACATAATGATCGTTGCACATTTTGATTTCTAGCAATATCTATTTTTAAATTAAAATAATTACAAATTTTAAATTCAAACAACAATTACTTTTAAATAAAAAATTGTTACAACGTTCAAAACATGATTTGACGGTTGAAACTTTTAAATTTTAAATTTTAAATTTCAAAATTTAATATTTAAGGAATCAATATAAGAAACCTGTTGGGTACATAGTGAAAAAATTAAATCCTTTTCCTACAGAATGACCCAATAATACTGCAGAGTAGGGATAGAGATAAGGAAACTGTCGTGAATGCTCTAAGAGGCCAGCATATCTAGAGATTTGAGCACAGTACAGGAATAATTTGGAGTATTTTTCATAGGTCATACCAATCATCATATATGCACATAACAGAAAAATTAAATATATTGGGACTTGCTCAATATTACAGGTAGTATATGATTTCAAATCAAGCATTCTGAGAGTAGAAATCCAAACATAACAAGTATGCATTTGCACACATTTTAAAGGACAAAACACAAAGAAAATAGACTGTTATAAAAAAAACCATAACTGATGTCAAAGATGCAATTATAGAATGATAATGGTATGAGAGATAACAGAAAGTAAAGAATAGGTTCTTATGTACCGAATGGAAGTTGCAGAGGCTTGAACGTACTGAATGGGATGCTTTGAAATCCTGGAGTAGAGGAATCGGGTGCTGCAATTTTGGGATATCCGGTGGGCGAAAATGGAATTGGGTTTTAAAAATTTGGAAGAAATAGGGGTAAAACTGACAGGAGAAGGAACTCTCAACAATTTTGCCTCCATTATCGAAGGAGATCAGAAAGAGCGAGAGAATGCGGATGAAAAGAAATAGCAAATGAATAGATGAACGAATTAGGAGAGAAACAAAAAAGTCCATAGCGGATGGTGGTGGTGATGTTGATGGGGTGGCAACTTGGCGTCTTGGCCGTGTTATGTTGCGTGAAGTAGATGTTGAAGTGGTTGGTAAGTAGAAAATAGTCGTACAACTGTACAAGTAAGGCTACGGTTCGCGCTGGATTTGAACGAGATTAAAAGTTCGGCTGGAATCGAAATATAAATCGGTTGAATATGAACAAATTTTAAAATTTAATAAATTATTTAAATTTTTTTAAATTATAATTATTTTTGATCAAAAAGTTTAAATTATTCGGACACAATATGGGATCGTGTCTGATTTAATAGGTAAATGAGTCTTAATCAAATTTTATTTTATATTTAATAAATTTTGTGAATCAAATCTGAACAACTCAATACTCGATTCGGTTCGATTCATTTAACAGGTGAAAATTTAATTTATGAATAGTAAAGTATATATGATTTTTTTACCGAGTATTTTTAATATTTTTATATAGTCGTTCTCTTTCACCTGAAAAAAAATGGATCTCATCAAGAGATTATATAAAAATATTAAAAAAATATATGTGAATATAATGTTTTCTGAATTCAAATATGAAGAAGAAGAATTTGGCGACGTCGACTTTTAAGTTTGAGTTGAGCATATAATCAATCATGTCGTGCCCGCCTCGACTCTTGGCCTTGGGGAGTGGGAATTTTGATATATATATATATATATATATATATATATATATATATAGGGAAGGGATCCTGTCTAGACTTTCGGACAGGCTTAAAATTCGGAATTTTTTTTTTAACAACTAAAATAAAATAAAATTATGGAACTTGAATTTTTATATAATACAGTGTTTAACTCATGATTTGGATATACATAACAAAACATGTCTGTACAGGCTGTACAAACATGTTTTGTTATATGTATTCAAATCACACCAAAAATACTGTATTATGTAAAAGTTCAAGTTGCATAATTTATTTTTTTTAGTTGTTTAAAAAAAAAGCAAAAAAAAAAGGGTTCGGATTTTAAGCCTGTCCGGGAGTCCGGACAAGATCTCTTTCCTATATATATATACAGTTCATTTCTTAAGCTCACCTTTATTGAGCTTACCCCGAGCTCACACTGCCTTTTTTTTTTATAAAAAAAAAACATAACTAATAAAAAATGTATAATAATTTTTGGAATTGAAATTTTTTTAAAAAAAGAGTGTTTTAGGTGTGATTTGGATACATATAACAAAACAGTGTTGTACAGACTGATCATTTTAAGAAAGTAAGGGATCCCTTACTTGATCATTTCTGTATATATATAATTCACACATTAAATAATATTTTGATAATACTTAAAAATTCTAACTATAAGACTAAGTTAATAATAAAATTTTAAATTTAAATAAAAAATTTTGTATATTACGTCATAATGATCATTAATCAAGTTCAAAAAAATATGAATCAATCCTAATATAATGTATTATTATAGTTTTTTATAAAAAATATCTCAATGAATCTGATCTCTCATTCCTTCCATGTGTCATTGACTCATCCTTTATAGTGATATCCATGAATTCTTTATTTAGATACAAAATTAATTGTAAATAAATAAATAAATAAAATTAAGCGACAATAATGCTTGCAATTAAGACAATATATGAGATAACATAATTAAACTCCTATTGTGATGCATTTGTAGGATATTAAAATTAATGTAAAATTTTATATCATTTACTCTTATAACAAAATGAAAGGAAAATCCGAAACGTGCTTATTTTATCAATTTGAGTTTTATTACAAGAGTTCACTTCTTTTTTTTTTTCCTTCTTCTTATGAATGTTTAAGGTTTAAATATAAATAACTATCTTAAAATATTTATCTTTTTTTATTTCGGTGATCAATTTTTTAAATTTTTTCAATCAAGTAATTAAACTATTATTTTTTTTTACTTTCGTTCAATTGAATTTGTCACGTCATAAATTGATGATGTGATCCCACTGACTAAGCTAATCAATGTCTACATGTAATTAAAAATTAGTATTAAATATAAATTATTATCCTTAACTATTGACCTTTTTTCTACTTTGGTGATCGATCTTTTAATTTTTTTTCCATTCAAATGGTTAACATATTAATTTTTTCTACTTTGGTTCAATTGAAATGGTCACGTCATAAATTGATAACGTAGTTTTAACATTTAGGATGTGACTGATGATGTGTTGAAACAATACTCATTTTATAATTAGTTTAAATCATTTTATTAAAATAAATAGGCATAAATATAATGTAACGACCCCAAAATAGGTTCATTCCACCCAACCCATTCTGAGTCGTCAAATACATGGTACAGAAAATAACTACAACTTTATTACAACAATTGTCGTGCAAAATACAACAACACATATGCTGTGAGTTTGGATACAAATATATACCAAATGTGACTCATGTTCCAACCGTGGACATCACCTCACAATAACACCTTACATAAAGGTATAGTCAAAAACTGTTTTAGAAATTAGAATCTTTGGGAAGTGCTCAAGGAAACCTTCGTACATGGGAGGCCACGCGTCTAGGTTATGATAGATATCATATGGCCACAGAATTATCCTTGGTTGACCCAATAGACCCCAAAGAAAAACGAGAAGATTACTATCATATTCTTCCCAATGGTGAGTCTTCTCTTGACATATCATTATCTCTACTGTCTCTAATTGAGAATTATACTTTAAACAAACACCAAGATTATATAGGTAGTGCCCATAGATATACTCACCAAGTGGATGAGCACAACCCTGTCTTATGATGACACGAGGTTGTATGTCATTAGACATCTTGTATGATAGTGACAAAACACCCTTCCAACGTTGGGTTCGCCTCACCCTAATTTCTTCACCAAATATAACTACTAAATGAACTTTTCTATACTGCTTCGGGAGAACATCCACAGCTAGAGACCACTGTTCTATTTCCCCGTTACCCTCGCTCGACCCAGCTACACTCTTATTACCTGAAAGGAATTGTGAAGCAAAAGGGTGAGCACAACTAGCTCAGTAAAGAATATCATGACTAAAGATAATTAAATTATCAATAGCCTTCATCAATAATAAATCAGAGATTTAGAACATATGGTAAATGATAAAAATTTCAACCATCGTTGCAGCGGAACGAGCAATCCATTAGAAGAGTCAAATAGACTATAAAGTCTATTATCTTCTCCATGTTAAAAATCCATCAACAATGTTTTATCCCTGTAACATCAATCAATAGTTCCTTTCCACAATCATATGAATAACTCATAATCATAATTGTGACTATAAATTTTTCTTCGCACCCAGGACGAAGAATATTTTCATCACCTGTCTTTACCTGAAACATCAAAGATCATGGTTATACCAAATCACAATTCCTGTTTATAATCATACTAACAAATCCATCTTTGCACTACGGGCCAAAGATATTCATCAACAAACCATCTTTGCACTACGGGCCAAAGATATTCATCAACAAACCATCTTTGCACTACGGGCCAAAGATATTCAACAACAGTTCATCTTTGCACTACAGGCCAAAGATATTCATCAACAGGCCATCTTTGCACTACATGCCAAAGATATTCATCAACAATTCATATTTGCACTACAGGCCAAATATATTCATATATCAAAGAAATTTATAATTATTTCAGAATTTATATAAACAATAATTATAACCATGTTGATCAATTCACCTTTGCACTTAAGCTTAAGATATTCAATTATAAATTCAATGGTCATGATCATACCAGTCACAATTCAACTTTGCACTACAGGCCAAAGAGAACCCTAGTCATGATCATACCAATAATCTACCCATCTTTACACTCAAGTGAAAGAGAAATTCAACATCAGGGTTATAAAAATGTTATATATGATAATAAAAACATTATTATCAACAACTGTATTTATTTTCAAGAGCAACAATCATAAATCAACGATAATTTGGTCAGAAAAAGAAACCAATTTTTCTGTGAATAGTAACTCGTGAATAGTAACTCATGAATAGTAACTCGTGAATAGTAACTCGTGAATAGTAACACCGACTCAAAAAAGTAGATATTCCACAATAAAATTCATACCAATACTTCGGTATAATGATATTGAAAGAATAACATTTCTTAAGCTTATAAACAATTTATTTAAATTGTTTACACTTTACTAATTAATGCATTTAATCATCATAAAATGCCAACTCTTAAGATTTCATCATCAATAACCAAAACCCTCATCAAAAATCTGCATATACCTCATATATAGGATTCTCAAGCCATAAAATCCTATTTTCTAATTTTCTTACTTCACATAACATATTTAATTCATTTTCTCATAACTAGACTATTTTCATGAAAAATACCAAATTCGTTCCAAAAATATTTCTTTTCTGGGATTTAGCATAATATAGTCCCATAGTGAACATATATTTTTCTCAGAATTTTTAAAAGTCATTTACTATTTTTCATATGGCCAAAATAGCCGAATATTTAGACATTTATCAAAAATTGTACTTTTGTCTAAAAATTCTGAAATTTACAGAGTATACTTCTATCATATACATGTACTCCCAATAAAAATTTCATCAATTTTGGAGTTAACCACAAGGAATTATAAGCTGTTACTTTTAAAATAGTCTTTTCTCATAAAATTCATAACTCTCAATCTATACATCCAAAAATCACCATTTTTGGACACAATCAAGAAAACTCATCAAAATATCATTTCAAATTTTTCCAGAATTTTTTAAGATCAGAAAAATTACGAAACTGAAAATCATAACAACCCTTAAAATCCCTTAATATCCCTTACTATCCCTTACAATCCCTTACTATCCCTTACTATCCCTTACCTCAAAAGAGCAGTACTTCTGATCGGTATAAGGCTGAAGGAAACTTGCACTGATGAATAGAAACTCACAGAGTATCTAAATACTCACAAAATACACTCAATAATCTAGAGAGAGAAAGAGAGAAAGCTTATGTTTCTGGTGTGATTTTCAATTCTAACTTAGCCCTCTATTTATAGGAAAATTTTGGTAGGTTTGACCTGCAACCTGATGGCTTTACCTGCTACTATTCCCACCCACCACATTTGAAATATAATTCAGCACATTTCTTCACCAACCACAAGTGGGGCCCACCAATTCTAGAATTTTCCACCAAAATGATAAACTCCAAAAATTTAACAATTTCTGAACCAGTCATCTCGTAAAATTCATAACAAATCATACGTTCATTTTTAACGGTTCAAAATTTGTGGACATATACTCAACTTATATATGTATAACATATCCAAAAATTACCACGATCCAACGGTCAGATTAAAAATTATAACACCCGCAATATTTCTCAAAAAACCCTGATTTTTAATACCTCCATTCCGACAAAAATACGGATAAAAATCTCAACATTAACTCCTTCATTTTTTAACCACAAAAATATATCCCTCATTTATATCCACATAAAATAAATATTTTCTTATCATATGAATCAATAATTAATTATTCACAAATAATATTACAGAATCACATTTATGACAACCAGGCCGTTCCCAGGAAAGAGGGGGCTTTCCAATAAGGATTTCTCCTTACTAGCGCGCAATTAGATGACCAAACCTCTCCTTAGACAGAATTTTCTAGACATTGCCAATAATGCTATCTAATAATATTATTCAAATAATATGAATTATTGATCTGATAATAGAAAATACTATGCAGCAACAATTATTGAAACAACAATAATATAAAATATCAACGCAGCAATTATTGAATCAATAAAATAAAATATTGAACAGTAATTACTGTAACAATTATTGAGTAGTGCCTTCTTACGTAAGAATCAATAATTTCAAAAATACTGTGCAATACCGTGTGCTACTGTGCAATAACGCGTATTACTGTATTTTAACCACCGGGTATTTCAACAGTATTAACGATAACAACTACGCCGTTATTTGTAAAAACTCAAATTTGTCATTTTTCTTCACCCGACAGTTATTCGTTATGGGGCCCACAAATAGCTGCGCCGTCGTACGAATATTCTCCGACAGAAATAATATTCCACGACCAAACGAATATTCCCCGACAACAATGATTATTTTATAACCACTTGCTTATTTTGAAAAAAATTCATATTTCACCCATAACTTTAAACTTTTATCAATTTAACCATTTACTGAATAGTAGTTATAAGAAAAATTGAATACTTTTATTTCATAAAATTCGGGGTCTTACATATAATATTATAATTTAACAACAAAAACTACAAATAATTTAAAAATGAAACATTTAGTCAAGAGGTTCTTTTTTATTCGAAAAAAAAATAACTAAGTAATAATTAAGAAAAATATTGCTTAACAATATCATTAACACCTAAACTTTCAGACAAAATAAAAGAGAAAAAGTATACGTAACTAATTATTAGATATTATCTTACTTACAACTATCATTAACTATTTATTTTCCACAAAATAAAAAATGGTATAAAATTATTAGAACATAATTTACACAAAATCACTTTCCATGTACTTGAGTTCTTAATTAATGAAGAATACCAATTAAAAGCTAGTAATTAAAAAGTAAATAACTCCCACCATTTTATCTCTATGAACCCACCATCTTCAACTTCAATTTAACTAAAGTGAAAAAAATAAAAAATCTATTACAAAAGTGAAAAAAGTCAATAGTTTAGAATAGTAATTTATATTTAAGCAAAATTTTTAATTACACATAGGTATTGAAGCTCATGTTATCAATTTATGACGTAACAATTCAATTGAACGAAAGTAAAAAAAATTGATAGTTTAATAATTTGATTAAAAAAATTGAAAGGTTAATCACCGAAGTGAAAAAATATAATAGTTCAGTAAGACCCCAACTTATTAATAAATAAAATTAAATTTTTTCTAAATATTATTGTGAATAATAAGGGGTTAATTTGATATAATACTTTGGTTATGGGTGAAATGTGCAAATTTTGAAAAATAAGCAAGTGGTTATAAAATATTCTTGCTGTCGGGGAATATTCGTACGACGGCGCAGCCTTGTGTGGGCCCCATAATGGAAAGCGATTGGATGAAGAAAACGACAAGTATAAGTTATTTATAAATAACGGCGTAGTTATTACCGTTAATACTGTTGGAATACCCGGTGGTTAAAATACAGTAGCACACGGTATTGCACCAATTATTGAATCTTACGAAGGAAGGCACTACTCAATAATTGTTACAGTAGTTATTGTTCAATATTTTATTTTATTGATTCAATAATTGCTGCGTTGATATTTAATATTATTGTTGTTTCAATAATTACTGCTGCACAATATTTTCTATTATCAGATCAATAATTCATATTATTTGAATAATATTATTAGATAACATTATTGGCAATGTCTAGAAAGTTCTGTCTAAGGAGAGGTTTGGTCATCTAATTGCGCGCCAGTAAGGAGAAATCCTTATTGGAAAGCCCCCTCTTTCTTGGGAACGGCCTGGTTGTCATAAATGTGATTCTGTAATATTATTTGTGAATAATTAATTATTGATTCATATGATAAAGAAATATTTATTTTATGTGGATATAAATGAGGGATATATTTTTGTGGTTAAAAATGAAGGAGTTAATGTTGAGGTTTTTATCAGTATTTTTATCAGAATAGAGGTATTAAAAATCAGGATTTTTGAGATATTTTGCGGGGGTTATAATTTTTATTCCGGCCGTTGGATCGTGGTAATTTTTGAATATGTTATACATATATAAGTTGAGTATATGTCCACAAATTTTGAACCGTTAAAATTGAACGTATGATTTATTATGAATTTTACGAGATGACTGGTTCAGAAATTGTTGAATTTTCGGAGTTAATCATTTTGGTAGAAAATTCTAGAATTGGTGGGCCCCACTCTTGGTTGGTGAAGAAATGTGCTGAGATTTTTATTCAAATGTGGTGGGTGGGAATAGTAGCAGGTAAAGCCATCAGGTTGCAGGTTAAGTCTGCTTCGGCGTGCTAACATTTTCCTATAAATAGAGGGCTAAGTTAGAATTGAAAATCACACCAGAAACAAGTTTTCTCTCTTTCTCTCTCTAGATTATTGAGTGTTTTTTGTTAGTATTTAGATACTTTGAGAGTTTCTATTCATCAGAGCAAGTGTCTTTCAGCCTTATACCGGTATTCCGACCAGAATTACTGTCTTTACGAAGTAAGGGATGTTATTTTATTCAAAAATGATATTATTTCTTCAATATCATTATGCCGAAATATTGGTTGGAAATTTTTATCAAATTTGGAACTTTTCACGTCGGGGTTACTATTCATGAGTTACTATTCACGAGTTACTATTCACGAGTTACTATTCACCGAAAAATAAAATTTTCTTCTTTTCGTCCAAAATATCTATTCTGGGTACTAGCTTTGATTGTAACCATGTTTTGATCATTCTTGAATTCTACTTCACTATGAATAATTATAAGGTATTTTTGGACATGGATAAATCGAAATACGAATCCTTAATATTTGTTATTTTGTTTCACTGGATTCGTTTTCTTTAAGATATTTTTCATCCTCCTCAGTCCTAAATGATGATATTACTGAATATCTTTGGCCCGTAGTGCAAAGATGAATGATTAACTGATGAATATCTTTGGCCCGTAGTGCAAAGATGGACAGGTGTTGAGCTGAACATGACCGACTGGTGATACAAATGAATATCTTTGGCCTGTAGTGCAAAGATGAATATTTGATTAAAGATGGTTATTGATTGTTGTTACAGGGATAAAATATTGATGATGGACTTTTAAATCTTAGAAGATAGTAGAACTCATTCTCTACTTGACTCTTCTAATGGTTTGCTGTTTCCGCTGCAGTTATTGATTTAAAACTTGTTGTCTATTGTATTCTATTAGATTTTTCCCTGTTGAAGACTAATGATAATTTGTTGTATATTATCTTAGTCATAATATTCTTTACTGGGCTAGTTGAGCTCACCCTTTTCCTTTTTGTTCCATTTTTCTTCTCAGGAGGTGAGAACATAGCAGGATCTAGTCGGGGTATGGAGTGATGGTTCTAGAAAGATGTTCTAGCAGTCTTCATGTAAGACCCCGAATTTTATGAAATAAAAGTATTCAATTTTTCTTATAATTACTATTCAGTAAATGGTTAAATTGATAAAAGTTTAAAGTTATGGGTGAAATATGAATTTTTTTCAAAATAAGCAAGTGGTTATAAAATAATCATTGTTGTCGGGGAATATTCGTTTGGTCGTGGAATATTCTTTCTGTCGGAGAATATTCGTACGACGGCGCAGCTATTTGTGGGCCCCATAACGAATAACTGTCGGGTGAAGAAAAATGACAAATTTGAGTTTTTACAAATAACGGCGTAGTTGTTATCGTTAATACTGTTGAAATACCCGGTGGTTAAAATACAGTAATACGCATTATTGCACAGTAGCACACGGTATTGCACAGTATTTTTGAAATTATTGATTCTTACGTAAGAAGGCACTACTCAATAATTGTTACAGTAATTACTGTTCAATATTTTATTTTATTGATTCAATAATTGCTGCGTTGATATTTTATATTATTGTTGTTTCAATAATTGTTGCTGCATAGTATTTTCTATTATCAGATCAATAATTCATATTATTTGAATAATATTATTAGATAGCATTATTGGCAATGTCTAGAAAGTTCTGTCTAAGGAGAGGTTTGGTCATCTAATTGCGCGCTAGTAAGGAGAAATCCTTATTGGAAAGCCCCCTCTTTCCTGGGAACGGCCTGGTTGTCATAAATGTGATTCTGTAATATTATTTGTGAATAATTAATTATTGATTCATATGATAAGAAAATATTTATTTTATGTGGATATAAATGAGGGATATATTTTTGTGGTTAAAAAATGAAGGAGTTAATGTTGAGATTTTTATCCGTATTTTTGTCGGAATGGAGGTATTAAAAATCAGGGTTTTTTGAGAAATATTGCGGGTGTTATAATTTTTAATCTGACCGTTGGATCGTGGTAATTTTTGGATATGTTATACATATATAAGTTGAGTATATGTCCACAAATTTTGAACCGTTAAAAATGAACGTATGATTTGTTATGAATTTTACGAGATGACTGGTTCAGAAATTGTTAAATTTTTGGAGTTTATCATTTTGGTGGAAAATTCTAGAATTGGTGGGCCCCACTTGTGGTTGGTGAAGAAATGTGCTGAATTATATTTCAAATGTGGTGGGTGAGAATAGTAGCAGGTAAAGCCATCAGGTTGCAGGTCAAACCTACCAAAATTTTCCTATAAATAGAGGGCTAAGTTAGAATTGAAAATCACACCAAAAACATAAGCTTTCTCTCTTTCTCTCTCTATATTATGAAGCATATTTTGTGAGTTTTTAGATACTTGATGAGTTGCTATTCATCAGTGCAAGTTTCTTTCAGCCTTATACCGATCAGAAGTGCTGCTCTTTGAGGTAAGGGATTGTAAGGGATAGTAAGGGATATTAAAGGATTTTAAGGGTTGTTATGATTTTCAGTTTCGTAATTTTTCTGATCTTCAAAAATTCTGGAAAAATTTGAAATGATATTTTGATGAGATTTCTTGATTGTGTCCAAAAATGGTGATTTTTGGATGTATAGATTGAGAGTTATGAATTTTATGAGAAAAGACTATTTTAAAAGTAACAGCTTATAATTCCTTGTGGTTAACTCCAAAATTGATGAAAATTTTATTGGGAGTACATGTATATGATAGAAGTATACTCTGTAAATTTCAGAATTTTTAGACAAAAGTATAATTTTTGATAAATGTCTAAATATTCGGCTTTTTTGGCCATATGAAAAATAGTAAATGGCTTTTAAAAATTCTGAGAAAAATATATGTTCACTATGGGACTATATTATGCTAAATTTTAGAAAAGAAATATTTTTGGAACGGATTTGGTATTTTTCATGAAAATAGTCTAGTTATGAGAAAATGAATTAAATATGTTATGTGAAGTAAGAAAATTAGAAAATAGGATTTTATGGCTTGAGAATCCTATATATGAGGTATATGCAGATTTTTGATGAGGGTTTTGGTTATTGATGATGAAATCTTAAGAGTTGGCATTTTATGATGATTAAATGCATTAATTAGTAAAGTGTAAACAATTTAAATAAATTGTTTATAAGCTTAAGAAATGTTATTCTTTCAATATCATTATACCGAAGTATTGGTATGAATTTTATTGTGGAATTTCTACTTTTTTGAGTCGGTGTTACTATTCACGAGTTACTATTCACGAGTTACTATTCATGAGTTACTATTCACGAGTTACTATTCACAGAAAAATTGGTTTCTTTTTTCTGACCAAATTATCGTTGATTTATGATTGTTGCTCTTGAAAATAAATACAGTTGTTGATAATAATGTTTTTATTATCATATATAACATTTTTATAACCCTGATGTTGAATTTCTCTTTCACTTGAGTGTAAAGATGGGTAGATTATTGGTATGATCATGACTAGGGTTCTCTTTGGCCTGTAGTGCAAAGTTGAATTGTGACTGGTATGATCATGACCATTGAATTTATAATTGAATATCTTAAGCTTAAGTGCAAAGGTGAATTGATCAACATGGTTATAATTATTGTTTATATAAATTCTGAAATAATTATAAATTTCTTTGATATATGAATATATTTGGCCTGTAGTGCAAATATGAATTGTTGATGAATATCTTTGGCATGTAGTGCAAAGATGGCCTGTTGATGAATATCTTTGGCCTGTAGTGCAAAGATGAACTGTTGTTGAATATCTTTGGCCCGTAGTGCAAAGATGGTTTGTTGATGAATATCTTTGGCATGTAGTGCAAAGATGGCCTGTTGATGAATATCTTTGGCCTGTAGTGCAAAGATGAACTGTTGTTGAATATCTTTGGCCCGTAGTGCAAAGATGGTTTGCTGATGAATATCTTTGGCCCGTAGTGCAAAGATGGATTTGTTAGTATGATTATAAACAGGAACTGTGATTTGGTATAACCATGATCTTTGATGTTTCAGGTAAAGACAGGTGATGAAAATATTCTTCGTCCTGGGTGCGAAGAAAAATTTATAGTCACAATTATGATTATGAGTTATTCATATGATTGTGGAAAGGAACTGTTGAGTGATGTTACATGGATAAAACATTGTTGGTGGATTTTTAACATAGAGAAGATAATAGACTTTATAGTCTATTTGACTCTTCTAATGGATTGCTCGTTCCGCTGCAACTATGGTTGAAATTTTTATCATTTACCATATGTTCTAAATTTCTAATTTATTGTTGATGAAGGCTATTGATAATTGAATTATCTTTAGTCATGATATTTTTTACTGAGCTAGTTGTGCTCACCTTTTGCTTCACAATTCCTTTCAGGTAATAAGAGTGTAGCTGGGTCGAGCGGGGGTAACAAGGGAATAGAACGGTGGTCATCATTTAGTAGTTATATTTGGTGAAGAAATTAGGGTGAGGCGAACCCAACGTTGGAAGGGTGTTTTGTCACTATCATACAAGATGTCTAATGACATACAACCTCGTGTCATCATAAGACAGGGTTGTGCTCATCCACTTGCTGAGTATATCTATGGGCACTACCTATATAATCTTGGTGTTTGTTTGAAGTATAATTCTCAATTAGAGACAGTGGAGATAATGATAAGTCAAGAGAAGACTCACCATTGGGAAGAATATGATAGTAATCTTCTCGTTTTTCTTTGGGGTCTATTGGGTCAACCAAGGATAATTCTGTGGCCATATGATATCTATCATAACCTAGACGCGTGGCCTCCCATGTACGAAGGTTTCCTTGAGCACTTCCCAAAGATTCTAATTTCTAAAACAGTTTTTGACTATACCTTTATGTAAGGTGTTATTGTGAGGTGATGTCCACGGTTGGAACATGAGTCACATTTGGTATATATTTGTATCCAAACTCACAGCATATGTGTTGTTGTATTTTGCACGACAATTGTTGTAATAAAGTTGTAGTTATTTTCTGTACCATGTATTTGACGACTCAGAATGGGTTGGGTGGAATGAACCTATTTTGGGGTCGTTACAGTTGGTATCAGAGCTATAAGTAAAGAGCCCCGAGCCTCTCGCTGGTGACTTCCTGTTGATGGGGGATGCACCGAAGCCAGACTCTCCGTAGGGGACGCCGTTCTGCGGTGGCAAGCTGATAGGTATCAATGTAAGGTGCTGACATAGGTTGGTGTCCAGAGTTACAGTTGGTATCAGAGCTATAAGTAAAGAGCCCCGAGCCTCTCGCTGGTGACTTCCTGTTGATGGGGGATGCACCGAAGCCAGACTCTCCGTAGGGGACGCCGTTCTACGGTGGCAAGCTGATAGGTATCAATGTAAGGTGCTGACATAGGTTGGTGTCCAGAGTTACAGTTGGTATCAGAGCTTAGGGATATGATCTCTGGTGGAGATCGGGGAATATAACTAGGAGGGGAGAGATGCGTAAATCCTTCGCTAGTGTGTCCTACCTAAGCTTATTTGTTGGTTAGTCATAATATTGGGATATTATGTGATATGTTAATTTGTTTAATTAACCCTTATTTTATGGCAGTATTTGAGAATGGCAGCTGAGAATGCTAACAATGGAGTGAATGAGACTGTGGGGATACCTTTAATCACTAACCATGATAATGTGATGTCAGACGAAGAAGGAATTAGAGATATCTATGTGGTGAGTGAAGAATTGATAGTTGCACCCGAGATAGTCGCAGAGGTAACAGCTGAGACTGAGGAAGAAGAGGAAGAAGAAGTACCAGAGGAGAGTTTATTAGAGGTATTATATGATCAAAATGTAGAATTTCAAAATCGTATTCATGAGTTAGAAGAGCAGGCAGAAGAACGACAGGCGGTCGTGGAACAAAAGGATGCAACAATTCAAGCTTGTGTTACCCGATATGTGATGCTTGAACAGAAGCATTCTTTGGCAGAGTATAAGATGATAAAAATGGAATCTGAGCTGAAAGAAGAAAAAATTGAACGAGTGAGAATAAGTGATGCATGGGCAAAAGCCGCACGACACGTGGATATTGTGGAAAGAGATGTTCGATCTAAGAAGACTAAAATAGATGATATGAATTTCTCTTTTTGGAAAGCAATTGGGAGAACCCAACATCGAGTTTTGAATTACCCTGTACATAGCGGTCAACCTGAATCCGATATGGATCGAAGATTGATGATTCAGATCATGAATGAGGAGTACGAAGAGGCAGTTGAGGGAGGAATATGTCCTATAGAAAGGTATATTCCAACGGTAATGATGACACCAAATGCTGCTCCAGACAAGTCAAAGCCGAGTAGTTCGAGGGATGGCGGTTGTCATGACTTCCCAACAAATGAGGAACCCAAATGAAGTTATCATGGGAGATGAGCAATGGAGAAATCATGATGATCTGAGAGATAGAATCTGAAATGGAAGCAAGGTATTCTCAACTCTTCGAAATACCAGGTACGTAAATTTCGGGGACGAAATTTCATAAGGAGGGGAGATTGTAAGACCCCGAATTTTATGAAATAAAAGTATTCAATTTTTCTTATAATTACTATTCAGTAAATGGTTAAATTGATAAAAATTTAAAGTTATGGGTGAAATATGAATTTTTTTTCAAAATAAGCAACTGGTTATAAAATAATCATTGTTGTCGGGGAATATTCGTTTGGTCGTGGAATATTCTTTCTGTCGGAGAATATTCGTACGACGGCGCAGCTATTTGTGGGCCCCATAACGAATAACTGTCGGGTGAAGAAAAATGACAAATTTGAGTTTTTACAAATAACGGCGTAGTTGTTATCGTTAATACTGTTGAAATATCCGGTGGTTAAAATACAGTAATACGCGTTATTGCACAGTAGCACACGGTATTGCACAGTATTTTTGAAATTATTGATTCTTACGTAAGAAGGCACTACTCAATAATTGTTACAGTAATTACTGTTCAATATTTTATTTTATTGATTCAATAATTGCTGCGTTGATATTTTATATTATTGTTGTTTCAATAATTGTTGCTGCATAGTATTTTCTATTATCAGATCAATAATTCATATTATTTGAATAATATTATTAGATAGCATTATTGGCAATGTCTAGAAAGTTCTGTCTAAGGAGAGGTTTGGTCATCTAATTGCGCGCTAGTAAGGAGAAATCCTTATTGGAAAGCCCCCTCTTTCCTGGGAACGGCCTGGTTGTCATAAATGTGATTCTGTAATATTATTTGTGAATAATTAATTATTGATTCATATGATAAGAAAATATTTATTTTATGTGGATATAAATGAGGGATATATTTTTGTGGTTAAAAAATGAAGGAGTTAATGTTGAGATTTTTATCCGTATTTTTGTCGGAATGGAGGTATTAAAAATCAGGGTTTTTTGAGAAATATTGCGGGTGTTATAATTTTTAATCTGACCGTTGGATCGTGGTAATTTTTGGATATGTTATACATATATAAGTTGAGTATATGTCCACAAATTTTGAACCGTTAAAAATGAACGTATGATTTGTTATGAATTTTACGAGATGACTGGTTCAGAAATTGTTAAATTTTTGGAGTTTATCATTTTGGTGGAAAATTCTAGAATTGGTGGGCCCCACTTGTGGTTGGTGAAGAAATGTGCTGAATTATATTTCAAATGTGGTGGGTGAGAATAGTAGCAGGTAAAGCCATCAGGTTGCAGGTCAAACCTACCAAAATTTTCCTATAAATAGAGGGCTAAGTTAGAATTGAAAATCACACCAAAAACATAAGCTTTCTCTCTTTCTCTTTCTATATTATGAAGCATATTTTGTGAGTTTTTAGATACTTGATGAGTTGCTATTCATCAGTGCAAGTTTCTTTCAGCCTTATACCGATCAGAAGTGCTGCTCTTTGAGGTAAGGGATTGTAAGGGATAGTAAGGGATATTAAGGGATTTTAAGGGTTGTTATGATTTTCAGTTTCGTAATTTTTCTGATCTTCAAAAATTCTGGAAAAATTTGAAATGATATTTTGATGAGATTTCTTGATTGTGTCCAAAAATGGTGATTTTTGGATGTATAGATTGAGAGTTATGAATTTTATGAGAAAAGACTATTTTAAAAGTAACAGCTTATAATTCCTTGTGGTTAACTCCAAAATTGATGAAAATTTTATTGGGAGTACATGTATATGATAGAAGTATACTCTGTAAATTTCAGAATTTTTAGACAAAAGTATAATTTTTGATAAATGTCTAAATATTCGGCTTTTTTGGCCATATGAAAAATAGTAAATGACTTTTAAAAATTCTGAGAAAAATATATGTTCACTATGGGACTATATTATGCTAAATTTTAGAAAAGAAATATTTTTAGAACGGATTTGGTATTTTTCATGAAAATAGTCTAGTTATGAGAAAATGAATTAAATATGTTATGTGAAGTAAGAAAATTAGAAAATAGGATTTTATGGCTTGAGAATCCTATATATGAGGTATATGCAGATTTTTGATGAGGGTTTTGGTTATTGATGATGAAATCTTAAGAGTTGGCATTTTATGATGATTAAATGCATTAATTAGTAAAGTGTAAACAATTTAAATAAATTGTTTATAAGCTTAAGAAATGTTATTCTTTCAATATCATTATACCGAAGTATTGGTATGAATTTTATTGTGGAATTTCTACTTTTTTGAGTCGGTGTTACTATTCACGAGTTACTATTCACGAGTTACTATTCATGAGTTACTATTCACGAGTTACTATTCACAGAAAAATTGGTTTCTTTTTCTGACCAAATTATCGTTGATTTATGATTGTTGCTCTTGAAAATAAATACAGTTGTTGATAATAATGTTTTTATTATCATATATAACATTTTTATAACCCTGATGTTGAATTTCTCTTTCACTTGAGTGTAAAGATGGGTAGATTATTGGTATGATCATGACTAGGGTTCTCTTTGGCCTGTAGTGCAAAGTTGAATTGTGACTGGTATGATCATGACCATTGAATTTATAATTGAATATCTTAAGCTTAAGTGCAAAGGTGAATTGATCAACATGGTTATAATTATTGTTTATATAAATTCTGAAATAATTATAAATTTCTTTGATATATGAATATATTTGGCCTGTAGTGCAAATATGAATTGTTGATGAATATCTTTGGCATGTAGTGCAAAGATGGCCTGTTGATGAATATCTTTGGCCTGTAGTGCAAAGATGAACTGTTGTTGAATATCTTTGGCCCGTAGTGCAAAGATGGTTTGTTGATGAATATCTTTGGCATGTAGTGCAAAGATGGCCTGTTGATGAATATCTTTGGCCTGTAGTGCAAAGATGAACTGTTGTTGAATATCTTTGGCCCGTAGTGCAAAGATGGTTTGCTGATGAATATCTTTGGCCCGTAGTGCAAAGATGGATTTGTTAGTATGATTATAAACAGGAACTGTGATTTGGTATAACCATGATCTTTGATGTTTCAGGTAAAGACAGGTGATGAAAATATTCTTCGTCCTGGGTGCGAAGAAAAATTTATAGTCACAATTATGATTATGAGTTATTCATATGATTGTGGAAAGGAACTGTTGAGTGATGTTACATGGATAAAACATTGTTGGTGGATTTTTAACATAGAGAAGATAATAGACTTTATAGTCTATTTGACTCTTCTAATGGATTGCTCGTTCCGCTGCAACTATGGTTGAAATTTTTATCATTTACCATATGTTCTAAATCTCTAATTTATTGTTGATGAAGGCTATTGATAATTGAATTATCTTTAGTCATGATATTCTTTACTGAGCTAGTTGTGCTCACCCTTTTGCTTCACAATTCCTTTCAGGTAATAAGAGTGTAGCTGGGTCGAGCGGGGGTAACAAGGGAATAGAACGGTGGTCATCATTTAGTAGTTATATTTGGTGAAGAAATTAGGGTGAGGCGAACCCAACGTTGGAAGGGTGTTTTGTCACTATCATACAAGATGTCTAATGACATACAACCTCGTGTCATCATAAGACAGGGTTGTGCTCATCCACTTGCTGAGTATATCTATGGGCACTACCTATATAATCTTGGTGTTTGTTTGAAGTATAATTCTCAATTAGAGACAGTGGAGATAATGATAAGTCAAGAGAAGACTCACCATTGGGAAGAATATGATAGTAATCTTCTCGTTTTTCTTTGGGGTCTATTGGGTCAACCAAGGATAATTCTGTGGCCATATGATATCTATCATAACCTAGACGCGTGGCCTCCCATGTACGAAGGTTTCCTTGAGCACTTCCCAAAGATTCTAATTTCTAAAACAGTTTTTGACTATACCTTTATGTAAGGTGTTATTGTGAGGTGATGTCCACGGTTGGAACATGAGTCACATTTGGTATATATTTGTATCCAAACTCACAGCATATGTGTTGTTGTATTTTGCACGACAATTGTTGTAATAAAGTTGTAGTTATTTTCTGTACCATGTATTTGACGACTCAGAATGGGTTGGGTGGAATGAACCTATTTTGGGGTCGTTACACTTCACTATTTCTATAAAATAGTGTTTGAATAATTGTAATGAGGATTTATTTGAGTGTGGATATTGTCCAGAATACAATATTTGTATTTAAACTCACAGTATGTGTTGTCGTATTTTGCACGACAATTGTATTATTAAAGTTGTAGTTTGCTTTATGTACCATGTATTTGGCGACTCAGAATGGGTGTTGTATACCTATTTTGGGGGCGTCACAAGTTTAATATAGTTACTTATATTTAAGTCAATCTTTAAAAAATATTCTTCTTGGTTACATGTGGAAAAGTATATTCTCAAGTTTTAGATTTTTAGGAAGAAATTGGAAATATAACATAAAATATACACAAAAAGAAAATGAAAATAAGTTACTAGAATAAGGTTAGTGTGACATTTTTTAATATAATAAAATAATAACTTGAACTCATCTAATTTAACTCGATATAATTATAAAATGTACGTATTATAAATAGCAAAATCGAGACCACAGGCATAGGCAGGCTCAAAGGAATGAAAGGATCACCTTATCTGCGCAATCATTGCCCCATATTCATATTTAGCCAAACATCCTTCTACAGTAAACGATCTTCCAACATTTGTTGTACTCCAATGCAAAAAACATATTAACAAATCAATCGAAATGCAAGCGTCTACACCAATTCGAGCCCCGACGTGGGTCTCAACGCGGCGGCTATTCGAACAAAAACTGTCGGACCTCAACAAATGCAGCAATCTTCATCAACTGAAGCAAGTCCACGCACTCATTTACAAACATTTTCTTCACCAAGACCCATTTGTAGCACCAAAACTCGTCAATGCCTTTTCTAATTGTCGCCAAATGGTGTTTGCCGTCACCGTTTTCAATCAAATTCAAGAGCCCAATGTGCATTTATACAATACAATGATCAGAGCTCATATTCACAACTCTCAGCCGTTACATGCCTTTGATACTTTCTTCCGGATGCAAAGTTCCGGTGTTTGGCCTGATAATTTTACATACCCGTTTCTTTTGAAGGCGTTTTCGGGCCATTCTTCGCTTCCCATTGTAAGAATGATTCATGCCCATATTAAGATATATGGGTTTTATTCAGATATTTTTGTGCCTAATTCGTTAATTGATAGCTATTGCAAGTGTGGGTTGTTAGGTGTTCATGCGGCGAGGAAGTTGTTTAGAGTGATGGAGGAGAAAGATACCGTTTCTTGGAACTCGATGATTGGTGGATTGGTGAAAGCGGGTGAGTTGAGAGAAGCTCGTATATTGTTTGGTGATATGCCTGAAAGAGATAGTGTGAGTTGGAATACTATAATCGATGGATATGCAAAGGCCGGAGAATTGAATGCAGCGTTTGAACTGTTTGAGCAAATGCCGGACAGAAATGTCGTGTCTTGGTCAACTATGCTTTCCGGGTATAGCAAAGCAGGGGATATGGAGACAGCAAGAATGTTGTTCGATAAGATGCCTGTCAAGAATTTGGTTTCCTGGACAATAATAATATCTGGGTATGCTGAAAAGGGGTTTGTGAAGGAGGCAATTAACTTGTACAATCAAATGGAAGAAGCTCGACTGAGGCCTGATGATGGTACTATTATTAGTGTTTTAGCTGCATGTGCTGAGTCGGGGTTGCTTGGATTAGGTGAGAGAGTTCATGAAACTATTGAGCGGAGTAGATATAAGTGTAGTATTCACGTGTGCAATGCTTTATTGGATATGTATGCCAAATGTGGCAGCTTAAATAGAGCCTTAGATGTATTTAATAGAATGGGAAAGAGGGATTTAGTGTCTTGGAATACAATTATCCACGGGTTAGCGATGCATGGAAATGGCAGGGAAGCTCTTCAGCTTTTCTCGAAAATGAAAGAAGAGGGATTTGCACCTGATAAAGTGACATTTGTTGGTGTGTTGTGCGCTTGTACTCATAGAGGTTTTGTGAATGAGGGAGTTCATTATTTTTACAGTATGGAGAGAGATTATGGGGTGGTTCCTGAAATTGAACATTATGGTTGCATTATTGACCTTTTAGGACGTGGGGGGCGGCTTGATGAAGCTTTTAGACTTGTGGATGACATGCCTGTTAAACCAAATGCCAGCATATGGGGGGCCCTGTTAGGGGCCTGCCGAATGCATAATGCTGTGGAACTTGCAGAGGAGGTGATTAATCAACTAGTGAAGTTAGAACCAAATGATGCAGGAAATCTTTCTATGCTTTCAAATATATATGCCGCAGCCGGAGATTGGAGCAGGGTTGCTAATGTAAGGTTGCAGATGAAGAACACGGGTAGGGAGAAGCCTTCAGGGGCTAGTTTGATTGAATTGGACAATGAGGTTCATGAATTTACAGTGGTGGACAAATCACACCCTAAATCAGAGAGGATATATCAGATGATTGATGAATTGAGTCATCATCTTATTATGAAATTTGGTTATGTCCCAAGTGCATTCAATAAAGACAATCATAGAGATGGTTTGGATGGTGCACTGTGATGATGATGCATATAGTGCGAGTATGTTTCTTCTCAAACCTGTACAATCAATCTGACTGAATTATTTACTCTGGAAGAAGTCATTACAAATGTTTATCAGCCCTAATTATCAAGGCTTGAACTAACTTTGCCAATGTTATTAAAAAAGATGATCTTTATGTTCATTATTTGTATATTTTCATTTCGATCAAACAGGAAAAATATCAAAAACTTTCCATTTTTATAATGTTTAGAAAGTACAAGTTGTAACTAGTCCTGAAAACTCTTATTCAAATAATAACATTGCATCCAGGGATCTGAGTCTGTAGTTGTAGTTTCTCATTCAGTTTGCACTTACTTGAGTTTAGAAGTTTCCTTGAATTTTAGATTTCCTTTTTCCATACGTGATATATAGGCTGCAACACATACAAGTGATTTAATGGACTAATTAAGAGAAAATATTTGTCTAAAGAAATCAGCTTGTAATCATTTAGGGAACCTCATCGTATATAGGAACACTATAGGCTCTGAAATTCTACTTTGGTAAATCCATAGCTAAATTGTTGATAGTGCCAATAAATATTATTTTCCTCTTTGTTTCTTGCATCATGTTGTGTGGAGAATATCTTATCCGGTGGTAAACCAATAACTTTTTGGGTCTTGTTTGATTTTTCACAGAATTCATTCTGGTGGTGATGTTTTAGACGGAGCAACATTCTTCTCTCCTTACCCGACTATTGAAGAAGGCCCAGTTCCAACTTCCTGAAGTAACTATATGTCAAAACCAATGGAAAACTTGAACTTGGAGTGGAGCCCATAAACCATAACAGGGCATCTAAGAATCCTTCTTGTCAATCTTCAAGCTAAAGCTTTCTACCAAGTACGGGATCCCGTTAGGGCGAAGTTGTTGACTTAAGTTATATAGCTTTATATTGCATTGATTATAGAAAATATTGCATTAACAAGTTCTATAGCTTTTTATTGTATTAGTTTATGCAATATTTTCTATAACTAATACAATAAAAAGTTATATGACAAGTTGAATGGGTCCTAAGGACAGAAAGTCCTGTGTCACTTTAACAGAAATTTCTGCCCGATACTTTTGAATCCTTCTGCGGCGACAGGGAATTCCGACCGGCTGGAAATTTATTTATTTATTTAATTTTTTTTTGCTTTTGACTCTCAAATAATTTATTTGATTTATTGGAATTAATTTTTTTACAAAATGCAGTGATTCAGGTGTCTTTTGGATACGTGTAAAAAACAGGGTTGCACAGACTGTACAACTCTATTTTTTTACATGTATCCAAATGACACTTAAATCACTGCATTTTGTAAAAATTTATGTTCTAATAAATCACATTAATTATTTAGTAGTCAAAAATAAAAAATAAAAATAAAAATCACCCCGGTCAAACCCCACCGGTCGCTGTAGACTTATTGGATACTTTTTTGTCATGAATTTATTAATTGATTATTCCACCCACTTGCTAGCTAGTACTCCAGTGATAGAAAGCAGCCACAAAGATAGTTGGCAAGGAGCATGCCACATCATTCATAAAGCTTTATAGTGTTCTTAGCCATTTCATATTTGTTAAACCAACCCTCATCATAAACGTACAGGTGGAGTGCTGTAACTGCTGTCTTCTTGCATTACATGTAAAGTTTTATCCACTGGCCCATACATGGTAATCTAAAAGGAAGTAACATCCTTTTTGGATGAGATGAGATGGGATGGGACTCAAAGCGCCTGTGGTCTACATTAAGCTTCACTCTCTATACTTGTAAAAACAGTACAATCTTCAAGTCCTTTGTTCTCATTCCATATCTATAATTGCATCAACATCCCATTATTTTTCATCTTCCTTTTGCAACAAAGTAAAGAATCAAGGGATATGGATGCTTGCTTTCTGCCTTCAAGTTCCTTAACAAAAACACTAGACCTTGTACCTTCCATCAAGGCAAGAATCCTCACTTACCCAAAGAAAAATATTTATCAATTTCCCTATAGGAAAGTTGGCATTCCTTCTTTTATAACATGTAAGTGCTTGCCCATCATTCCCTATGAAAAATATTTGCGTGTTTATCCCTTCGTTTGTGTATGGAGGTTTTTTCTTGATTTATTATATATGGTAATCAATTCAAGTTGAGCTCCCACCATACTATTCTTTGACAATAGTGGATATTTATGTATATTTGAATTACCTATGATGGGTTTGATTATTCAAATGGTTTGTTAATTTCAGGTTGCCAATTGGGTTCACCATCACCCTCATCAAGAGATGAGGACAAACCTTTTATTGATGCTGATTGGCGATCATTCAGAGCAAGGCTAGTTGCCGGAGAAGAGTCATTAAGGGCGGAAGAAAAGGCTTCCTCCTGTGTGGTTGATCATCCTGATATTGTGGTGGATCAGCCAACACCGATCTCTATTGGCAACAAATGGACTCACACTATCCATGAGCCCGAGAAAGGGTGTTTACTCATTGCCACAGAAAAGCTGAATGGGGTACACATTTTCGAACGGACGGTGGTCTTGCTCCTATCAACCGGTCCAGTGGGTCCAACCGGCATCATACTCAACCGGCCTTCGCTCATGTCCATCAAGGAAATGAGATCAACGGCATTAGACGTTGGGGGGACATTCTCAGATAGGCCACTGTTCTTTGGAGGTCCATTGGAAGAGGGGTTGTTCTTGGTGAGTCCTGAAGAAGAGCAAGGAGGGAGTGATGGGGTTTTTGAGCAAGTAATGAAGGGGTTGTACTATGGGACTAAAGAGAGTGTGGGGTGTGCTGCTGAAATGGTCAAGAGGAAAGTAGTCGGGGTTGACAACTTTAGGTTCTTTGATGGGTATTGTGGGTGGAAAAAAGATCAGTTGAAGGATGAGATTAGTGCAGGGTATTGGAGGGTTGCTGCTTGTAGTCCAGGTGTAATTGGCCTGTCTAGTGTGGGTAGTGTTGGGCTATGGGAGGAAATTCTTGGGCTTATGGGCCATAAAAAAGTATTGTGATCTTTTTTATAGGCCATGGAACCACACTAGTAACTGTACCTTCAATCCCTTTCCCATTCCCAAGTGTTTTTGTATATTAGTACTACTTACTTTACTAGCAGTTATTAACTGTTTGTTTGTATGTTTTACATGAAATCATTCCCCAGCCAGCCAGTCAGTCAGCGTCCGGAGGAGTGGAGTGATTTGTTTCGCTGAGATCCGTGAGGAGCCTCCTTACTAGTTAATTTTGAACTCTCTTCTCATAAACCAAAACCAAAACCAAAACCACAGTACAACAAGTAATCATCATGTGTGCTACCTACCTGCACTTTCATCTCTTTTTGTAGGTGATGCTGCTACCTGGCTGGAACATATCATTTGATTTTATCCTTGAGTGTAGTTCAAATACTTCCATTTGAAAAAAAATTAGTTTCTAATCTGCTCAAGTTCAGCAATAATAATTTTATAGTACTACTAATTATCATTTTTATTTTTTTCAAAACTTGAACAAAATTATATCTTAGAATTTCCTTAATTGACTCTAAAAAATTAAAATGTATATCTAATTTTAAAACGGAGTTAATATTAACTTAATAATGAATATATAACTCGTAAAATCTATTACTCCATAATAAGAAAAGAAAAACCACTAAATTTGCGGTCCCTCTTACCTCTTGAGTGTTCACTTGTCACATAAGCCACCAATAATTTTCATAGCTACATAAGAAAATTATTACATAAATTTGAAAAATTATGTTCTATCTCAAACTTTAATTAGTCCAGAGTAGACAAGTATCAGAGGTTGCCGTACTCAATTTAAACTTGTATTAATATATTTAGGAGTTTGATATTTTCATATTTATTTTTTAATATTTTAACACGATTTTTTCTTAAATGAATGTGAGAGGAGTCTTACTTTCGTGACATAAATATACATAAAAATATTAAAATTACTATTGAAAATACATTAAGTCTCCGATTTTTTTTTTACTTCTAAATAATTAATGTGATTTATTAGAATTGAAATTTTTATAAAATATAATGATTTAGGTGTCATTTGGATAAATATAAAAACATAATTGAGTTGTACAATCAAAATTCCCTTTCGCTGTAGAAGGATTCTTGAAAATAAATGTCCCCTTAATATATTTATTATAGAAATGAATATTTCCACAAATTTATTTAATAGGACTCTCAATTTCATTAAACCCATACCACAAACATATTTTTTATTAAGAAATTGATATTTCGACATGTTAAAATGATATTTCTATGAGTCTTTTTATCATTAGGTAAAACCCACTTATTATTAATGCGAGATAGATTATGTGAAAATATCAATTTTTTATGTAAAAATATCAATTATCTTTTTAATAACAATAATTTTATTATTATATTATCAAGGTACAATAATAATAATAATAATATAATAATAATACTTATTTGGCAAATAGGAAAGAAATGGATCCGGTTAGCTTGAAATGAATTTTATGATAAGTTTACATGCTCTTATTGATACATAAGTATCTCTCCATTTCTATATCAACACTATATTAAGTACTAACTGTGTCTCGTGCCTCCGACATTATATAGATGATGAGATTTATTTAAAATTTTAGACGATCTAAATAATTTATTAAGATGAATAAAAAATTTAAAATTAATTATATTTTATTAAATTGAAATTTAATTTACCGTCAAGTTTCGTGCTAACAGCTCCCGAAAGAAATGATAGAATCCACGCCATTGGTGGTGACTGGTGAGAGAAAATACAGGGAATAAGGAAAGACGACACATGTTGACAAATTTCAAGTCATTGTTCTTTGGTGTCCATTTGTGCTGTGTTTGTCTAGGAGATAGAGAGAAAGAGGAGAGAGAAAGATATTATCTTCTAGGATCTCTCTCTCTCATATTAATATATCCGCAGCTGAATAGATAGTGACCCACTAGATCTTAATTTCTTTCTTTAGGCTCTTGTGAATTGTGATGGTGTTCATCTAAGGTTCTTCAATGGCAGTACAAAGTCACCCGCTTTGTTGTTTGGGCTATTTGAGGTCTTCTTTCTTCAATTCTGCCACACGGGGTTCTTGTGATTATTTCCCTTTTTTACTGCTTGAGCCAGCTGATGGCTCTGAATTTTCACGGAGGTTCTTGGGGTTTTGATTTTAATTATAGTTCTGCAAAATTTCACGACTTTTTGGTGGAGCTTTGGAAAGGGTTCGTACTTGTAGAGTGAAATTGGATTTTAGGTAAATTTCCTTTCTTTTTCTACATAATGATGCCTTTATTTCGTTTGAGATATGTGTTTTGTGCTCATTTGTTTCCCTTTTTAGTTGTATAATTTATCCCAATTTTAAGATCCTTTTCTTTTTCTTCAATTTGTTTTACATTTTTTTCTTATTCTTAGTTAATGTGTAAGGGGCATAATATGCATTTTAGTAGTAGTGAGTCTCATCAGCTTCATAATAGAATGAGCTGATATTAATGCTTCTACCGCTTTATGTAGAAACTAATATAGTAGCTTCTGCTTAATCTTACTATTGATTACATCATTTTCTTCAAGTCAATTTTGTGCAAATCCTTGAGTGTTGCAGGAATGGGAACTAAAATACAATCCAAGACATACAATCCAGGATATTATTCCATGAGGGATCTTAACAATAATGCAGGCAATGGGATGTGGGCACTATCTGATGAAGACAAAACCTTGAAAAATGGCATGTTCTATGACTCATTCTTGACAAGTTCAGCCGTGAACACATATATAGGACATGAGAGAGAGAAAATGAGGCAAACTATATTGAAGCATGAATCAGTATTCAGGAATCAGGTTTTCTTGTTTAAACTTTGTTGTTTTGGTTAAAAAGTTTTTTTTATTTAACAAAATGCAATCTACCGGTATCTTTTTTCTTTAGGGTATAATAAAATTGAGGACTGATTTGTGGATCACTAGTTAGCATTCTACGGTTAATCTCACAGGAAGGGTTTTAAACAAATGGAATGGTTACTTAATGCACATTAATGAATATTCTCAACATTTAATCTTTTGAATGATTGAATCTATTTTGGTTGTCCAGCTTCAAGAACTCCACCGCCTTTACAGAAGGCAGAGAGACTTGATGAATGAACTTGAAAGGAGAGAATTTTGTAAACATTCGTTGCCATTTGATACGTCAAAATCTAGTTTATCTTTATCTCACACTCCTTGCGAAGATGCCAGTAATACACGGAATGTCACTGCTTTTCCCTTGGCAGGTTCATCTTTTGATAGATCGCCTGCATCAGATGCTGGTATCATCCAACCTCCCCTCAGTTTTATAAAAGGTAAGAGCACCTGCTGTCCTTTTTCCTCCCATGACAGGGTAGACTTGAAGGACGAGTCTCTCAAGCCTAGATGCAACAACTACCAGAGAAAAAGATTTGACCATGAACTGCCAGCTGAATTTTACATGAATAATGAAGGGAAGCAGCAGGGAGAAAGGTTTTGTGGAGTGGCAGGGACGGAAAATTACCTTCTTGAGAGAAATACAGATGTGAATCTGTCTCCTGGCAGTGGTTTGGACTGTGACTGTAATGATGATTCTTTGGGTTCTAAGCTGTATTTAAAGAGTATCCATAATTTGGCTGACTTAAATAAACCAATCTGGGTTGAGGAAACATCTATTACAGATTCTGTGAATAATGTAGATGGTTCCACCTGTCTTGGGGAAGACATACAAAAGCGGGATATATTTGTGAATTCAATCTCAGGCTCCCAGTTTTGGTCCAAGGAATTCCCTCAGAGAGGCCTTGGGGGAAAGGACGGGAGGATTGTCCTTAACAATAGGCATTCCAAGAATGACTGGAGTGGAAATGGGCAGTTAACTTGCAACTCTATAGCTGGTAAGGATGTTTTAGTAGTTTTATTTCTTTTGTTTTCTTTACTTCTTTTTTCACGATGATTTTATTGTTTGAGCCATGTGATATCATCTAGAGTTAAACAGCGTCTACTATCCATCAGGTATGCTGTTCCATTTGTCATTTGACTGTAAATAGAATTTATGACATCGCTGTTTCAACTATGTTTACTAAGTTGGGATAAAGAAGCAGAATAGGGATGAATAAAGAAGAATGCAAAATTTATTCTGAATTTTCCTTGTACCCCAGAGACATAGGGAAAGGATTTGTTAGCAGTTAAGTGTAATAATTTACTTTTTATATTGGTTGATCAAATTGATGGCATGCATATACCTGGTAAAGAGGTGTCCTTATCGAACTATATCCAAACATGAATTGTAGAACTTTGTCTAACGAAAAAAATACTGCATTAGACAAATAATATAGAAGTCACAGTTCAAGTTAGTGTCTGATTTTAGTGGGTAAGTAAGTTAGCGCCTCTTGTGTAAAAGAAACTTAAGATTTTGGTACCCTATAGTGATTTATTCAGTATTTTGTACACCCTTTCCATCCCTCTACTATTGGCTTGTTTCTTATAACAAGTTAACATTGAGGACTTATGGAAACACGAGAAGCTAATGCTTGGTGTTGGCATAGCACAATCTAATTTTTAAATTATAACTTTTGCTTTAATATAGTTTGTACTTCCCCTCATGGAGATCTAGTTGCCCCCTTTTGACTTTTACACCACCAGAAATTTAGATTGCAGCAAAATACCTCATGGAGAAAATTCATCTTAATTTGTTGTTCAATTGTAGACATTATTAATTTATTATAAGCATTAAATAAATTGTCTATCTGATATCTGATAATGCCTATCTTTACAGGGCAAACTAGATATGATGACCATGCTTCCCTTGGTGGTATCAGCGGCAACCATACATCTACACTCTTTAGATCATTGCAAGTTGAGCCTAAGAAAGCCCATGAGACTATAAAATTTTCCCTTTCTGATCATAGTAATTTAACACCTCAGAGGGAAAGGACAATTTTTGGTGTAGAGATTTCTGACAGGAACCATAATCGATCCGTTGATACCTCTCACACACCTAGTTTGCACACCCTTAATCAACAATCCAATGGGATGAAATCCAAGCCATCCTGTATTGCATCTTGCAGAAATATGTCAAGTACATTGGACCAGAAAGTGGTCTCCTTTCAAGGTAACCCTTGCCTTTGCACCTTAGCTCGAATCACTGAGAGGCCACCTAATTCACGGATGCAATTGCCGGGGTTTTCTGGAGATGAGATGCATAGTAGTAACAATTTGAAATCTCCAGGTTCAAGATCCGAAGTATCCCATGAGGATGCACTTTGTTATGGCTCTCAGTTAGGTGTGAAACAGTTACATGGTTGTTTGGATTTGAATAGCTATCCCCATCCGCAACAATATTCTGCATCGGCAGATCTAGAAACGCCGCATTGTAGTGGCAAACAGATCAAAGTGAAGGAAATTATTTATCAGATGAATTTGAATTCATTGCAGAATCACTCTCAACATTTCTTTGATAAAGCTACAATGACAAAGGGTCCTTTTATAGATTTAGCATCACCGGCATGTGTCGTTGAGTCTAAAAGCAAAAAAGTTGATGATGGTGACTCCCAGTGCAGTAGAAAAATTCTGGGGTTTCCTATAGTCAATGTGCCTCACATCTCTGAGGAATTATCTTCTCCAAGATCTGCTTCCATGCCTACTCGTCGTGCATTTTTTCTTGATACTGATGGAACGTCAATAGATTCAGCTCGTAATTCTGAATCTGTTAGCCAACTTAAAGTGATGGATTCAGTTGCAGAGAATGAACTAAATAACTGCTTTTCTGGTTTAAGACATCAAATTGATTTGAACTTGTCTGTAAATGAAGAAGAGGCTCCATCAGCGCCCTGTCTCCCTAAAGCTATCGTGAAGATTGCCACAACAGAGATAGATTTGGAGGTTCCTGTAGTTCTTGAATCTAATTTGGTTTTATCTGCTGTAGCAGACCATTTAGAGAAACTAAATGAGATGGGCTCAAAAGAGTCACTAGATGACTCTAGGGAAAGTAATGAAGAACTTGTCAGGGTTGCAGCCGAGGCTATAATAGACATCTCATTGTCCCAAATGGAAGTGGTTGATCCCTCTTGTCAGTTGCCAGAAGCTTCACCTACTGATTGCCTCCTGTGGTTGGCTGATGTAAGTTCTTACGAGGTCAGCGCCCATGAGAGCAAGGTTACCAAAGGTTTAATAAACAGGGATGGTACATGTGATGAAGAAACTATTCTTGAAGGTATGGATTACTTTGAGTTTATGACACTACAGTTGCAAGATACCAAAGAACAAGAGTACTTCTATAAGCCGTATAATTTAGAGAATTTGAATGGCGAAGAAAACATAGCCACATCAGTGCCAAAACGGCCTCAAAAAGGGCAAGCAAGGAGGGGAAGACAGCGAAAGGACTTTCAAAGGGATGTATTGCCCGGTCTTGTTTCCCTGTCAAGGTACGAGGTCCTTGAGGATCTTCAGACCATTGAAGATATGTTTAAAGCTTGTGGTTACACTTGGCAGTCGAGTCTTTCACAGAGAGGAACTGCTAAGAATGGTAGGGGGAGAAGGCGTTGGGTAGGTTTGGCTCCACTGCAGACAGCAAGTGCAGTTTGCCCGCCCCCAGTACAACAGCCAACTTATAGGGAACTGGAACTCGAGGATAGAAATCTAACTGGGTGGGGAAAGAGGACAAGGCGTCTACCAAGGCAGAGATGTTCGAATGGTACCCATACTCCTGTCTTAGAATGTAGATTCGCAGTCTGAAAATCTTCTATAGAAGTTTGGAGCAAGGGATTATGATGGCATTCTTGCTTAGGTTATCAAGCCATGTAGTCATTCTTGTACATGTCTGATATTATGTTGCTTCAGAATGTAATCCTGGGTGAAAGTTTAAAAACTAGTCAATAATACTGTTGTGATCGATAAACAACAGTCGTTCAGTTCTAAATAATAATCCTAAAAAGAGAAGAAAATATTGCTCTATCCCCCAGGAATGAACAATTGGATAAAAAATAATTTTAAAAAATCTTCAATTTTTTTTTCTATTTTTTTAATTGTTTATAGATTTATATAGAATATATATTCTTACTATGTATCTACTATTATTAAAAAAATTGACTCAAACTTTGGGTACATTATTAAGATTCAAATGTCCTCAAAGCAGTAAATTGCAATAAGCAAAATGCCATATGATTGATAAATTTTGTTGCGGATTTAAGCCATAAATCTACCGACTCATTAAACATATGCTAGTATAATTGTAGGAACATATTAAGCGCGACACCTTAAAAATATCAAAAAATAATATAAAAATATCAATTTCTTAATTGTAAGGTAATTCCTTCTTTTAGTAGTGTAATCGTACGGAAAATCCTTCTTTTGGTAGTAAATCAGAGAGCATAAGACTTGTACTCAAATTATAGAGACACTATCAATGAATTAACAAGTTTGCTCGTTAATTCTCTCTAAATTTTTTCTTTCTCATTTGTTTTTCTGGAGTCATTGCAAGAGACTATAATATAATTTCTTGCAACATTAGAGTGCTCCAATTCGCTGAGCAATTTTCTGCTATTACGGCTATTATAATCAAGGAACAATTTTCAGCCTGTTGTAACAGTAACTTCCAAATTGTCATGTCCTCGAGCCAAATCCTGCAACTTTTCATCGACAATTTTGTGAGATTTTTCCATCTTTGCCAAACGAGTTCCCTCCGCCATTAATGGCCTTCAGGAAGATACCGCTCTGATACCAAATATTAAGAGAAGAACAGAGAAGAAAAGAAGAACAAATATTATGAGAATAACAATGAGAGAAAAAAAGAGTCTGGAGATAGAAAAGTGAAACTGTTATTACTTCGATATCTCCCAATTACATCCGTACTCTCCTCTTATAACACTGACAACTGACTCTCTGTTGAATATCCCTGCGTGAGTTTGTCTAATGTCACATATACCCCTTACTCACACTTACTGTTACAACACAGCCATAACTACTCGTACACAACCACAGCCAGAGTATCATCGAAAAGTTCTAATGGCTATAACGAGGATGAAGTTTGCTTATGTGTAGCAAATGAAACCATGGAGTCGGGAATATGAGCAAGATGATGCAGTTATCAATTTTGAAGAGGAAGAGCTAAACTCATGTACCCGAGATGGTGATCTAACTGGTGATAAAAAGAGGACTAAATTGCAAATCTGACCTTCTTATTTGTCATATTTTTGTTAAACTGTTCTCAAATTTCTTTTTTGCACAATTGTTCCATTAGTTATGCAAACGTGTTCCTCCAATTTTTTCACCTATTAAGAATTAATTTCCTCTATCCTCTCCTCTTTTAAAATTTTTTATTTTTAAAATTTGCGTAAAAGTAAAATTTTCATCATACGACTATTATTAAAAGTTGAACTCAATATTTTTAAAGGCAAACAAAGAAAAAATATCCTAATTTAGTACCTCTATTCTAAATTATAAAATTTTATAAAGTCAATAATAATTTTATAATTTAGAATAGAAGTACTAAATTAGAATATTTTTTTATTTGTCTTTAAAAATATTGAGTTCAACTTTTAATAACAGTCGTATGAAAATTTTGAAAATATTTTTAAATTTATGTTTTTTGGTTCAAAATATAGAATCAAGTTTGATTTATTTAAATCAATTTGAAATATATTTAATTTTAAAATTGATGCATATAATTTAATCTTTAAAAATAATAAATCATACCGTTATTAGTACCATTTAGATAGAATAAAAAAAAGGTTTATAATTTTGATAATTATATTGTCTAAAATTAATAAATTTATACTAATTTTAAATTTAGAGATATTTCATATTGAATTCAAAAGGTTTGTATATAAATAAATAAATAAAAAGAAGAAGAAAAGTACACTTTTTACACAAATTTTAAAAATAAAAATTAAAAAAATGAGGAGAGAGGAAATCAATTTGTAAATACTTTTGCATAACTAATGCATCTATGAGTAACAATTGTGCTAAAATAAAAATATTTAAGGAATAATTTAGCAAAAATATGACAAATATGAGTGTGAGATTTGCAATTTAGTCTAAAAAAGGAGAATCAAGTGTCCATGAAATTTGTAACGGGATTGTACGATCCATTCCACATCAATTCATCAACATGTAGGAGACAAGTGTGTCTCCAGAGTCATCATGAGCCCGCTCCACCTGACTTATTCAATAAGTATGTTGGACCACCTCCTTATCTTGAAGGTTAAGCTACAACCATCTAAATTTATCTAATATGGGATTAATATGAAATATTCCAATAAAGTTGGTGATTCATTTGTTTTCGAGACTGAAGTTCATGAAAGGCTGAGAGCCTTACGAGTTACGGAGAAATTTGAAGATTCAAGCCACCAATTCATCAACTTTGTGAACAATTTACCAAAAACATTTTTCTTTGAGACTTTAGCTTGTGCACAAATATAGCATGTCATTCTTATACCAATGTGAATTAGTGTTAGATTCAATTTGGGTTGGGTTAGATTCTAGTTTTTATTTTAACAGGTGAAATGAAATGTATTTTTGCTTTTAGTTTTATGTCATGATAAGGTAATTATCTTCCCCAAAATGAATTTTCCTCTCTTAGCTTAGCCAACTACACTGTAATAGGAGCATTTCATGCATATAAAAAGGATTTTCATGTCGCAAGTAAGGTTTTCGACGAAATTCCAGACCCAATGAGATACGTAGTTGCCAAGCTACCAGATGATTATCACACTCAAAGTGGGAATATTAAAGGAATAAACAGTAATAATGACCTGTACCCAGCAATTTTTCAAGAAAATACAAAGATGCCCAATATAATTTTGGTGAAACGTTTAGATCGGGTACTTTATACTCCCTTCAACAACTCTTATCAACAAACACCTCCTGAAGAGAGAATTATAACCCTTGTCCACCAGTGTCAATTACATCTATGAAGAGAAGTTCAAAGATGCCCATAATGTAATTCATGATAATCATGTCAAAAACATTGCTATTACTTGGGACTCTGTTGTCCTAAAATTTGGGAAGGATAAGCTCTGGCATATGTTGCAAAAACTTGGTGTAACCGTGGAATCTGATGAGAATAATATTAGTGGGAATGCTAGAACATTGAGGAGACTGGGGATATTTTTTCTTCCTCATACTACAATTGAAATTGTTTATTTATGTGAGGGTATTGATTTTTACACAACAAATTACTCGGGCAAGGAATGAGGAGCTCAACATGGACCTTTTCAAGAAGTGTATGGAGCTCGTGGAGAAGTGTCTGAAAGATGCGAAAATGGACAAGAGAATTGTCCATGATATTGTGCTTGTTGGGGGTCTACTAGGATTCTCAAATTTCAGCAATTATTGCATAACTAAGAGCTCTGCAAGTGCATGAGCTCTGATGAGTTTGTTGCCTATGGTTCTACGGTTCAGGCTGCAATTTTGAGCAGTGGAGGCAATGAGAAGGTGCAAGACTTGCTACTGCTGGATATTACTCATCTTTCACTTGGTTTGGAGACTATTGGAGGTGTGATGATTGTTTTCAGATTGCTGGATATTCCTTTGCCTACCTCTCATCTGTTATAAGCTATTGTTATACATCTTCCATTTAATATGCATGTAGATCTGATGTTCTTTTCAAGTTTTGTTGTAAAAGTGGATATGTGCTAGTAATTGGATTTTATGTGAGAATTTTGGTTGATTAACTTAAGGTTTGAGATTTGTGTGCGATTTTAATCACCAAATACAATTTTTGGTGTTTGTTCTTTTGGATTATGATGATTGATCTACCTGAGGTTTATAATTGGATGTTTTATATTTGGGTTGGTTTGATGATTTGGGGTTTAGATCTATATGTATGTAAACTGCACACACAAGCACAAACTAAGGGTTTTGCTATGTTTGCACTTGTAAATTGTTACATCATTTTGGTATTGTTAGTGTGTTGATTTTTAAGAATTTGAAATATCATCAGCAATAGCAGATCTTGAAGCTTTAGGGCTATAATACTTCTCCCTCCTCTCATCCATCATTATCTGCTTGTATATACACTGTGTGCTACAAAATACCTTTTGTCCTCTATTTTTATCAAAAACGGAGCAAGATCAGAACAAAGACAATATATTTAATCCAATCCCAAAATTCTGATTACGCAAGGCCTTTGTGGCCTAAATTTGAGTTCCATTTTCATTGTATTTGGGTGATGTTTGGCTTTGGATGACGAAATCATTGGGTAGGTACGAGAGATTTGAGAAGGGAAGAAAAAGGAAGAAGGAGATAAGAGAGAGAGAAAAGAGGAAGAAGAAAGAATTTTTTTTATTATTATTAATTTTTATTTTTGACACGTGTCAGTCACATTAAAAATAATTTAACATTTGTTTGTCCGATTGTTAACGGGAGGGGTATAATTGAGTTAGGTTTTATAATGTTGACATCGAAAAAAACGTCATTATTTTTGAACATTTGCCCCAAATTTAGGTCATAAATTTAACGGCTGCGATTAAACATGTGCTAGTGTAATCGTATGGTTAGAATTAATTCCTTTTTTTTAATTGTAACTAAGAGAGTATAAGACTTGTACTGGAATTATACAGAGGGTATCAATGAATTAAAAAGTTTGCTCAATCTTCTCTCTAAATTTATTCAGTTCTCCCTTATTTTTCTGGAGTCATTGCAAGATGCTATAATTTCTTGCTACAAACTTCTTGATAATTCTTTAATATAAAGGTGCATTTATTTTGGCCAAATGTAACCTCTTGATTATGTGTAAAGATTCTTGCAAACCTAATTTTTCAGTTGATTTTAGGTCGATATCTGAAACAAAAGTTTATTCAAGGTTAACTTTAGCTTTAGCATGAGAGATGAGACTGAAAAATACTTGCTTTCTTTCTCTTTTGCGCTGTTGGGCCTTTATTCAATTTTTTAGGAGCAACAATCAAATATAAATATGAATAGCCTCTCATCTGGAATTCCTACATTGATTAAGAAAACCAACCCACTGTACTCTATCAAATCTCACTCTGTGTTTTTCTCTAACTTGAATTCAGAAAAAGAAATAAATCTTCCATCACTTATTTCAGAAAATTTTGCTTCTTCCTTAAAGAATTGTAATGACATTCAATTTTTGAAAAAGCTCCATGCTTGTGTATTCACTAGTGGCCTTCAAGGCAACATCTTTTTGGGATCTAAGCTTCTTGATTCGTATGCCAAGTTTGGATTTTTGACCGAGTCAAGATGGGTATTAAGTAGAATCATAAACAACAATCTCTCTCTTTGGAATTCTGCTCTTGTTGGGTACTTTAGAGCAGGTCTGTTTGATGAAGTTTTAAGGTTATATTCGGAATTAAGGGGTCGCAAAATTGGTATTCATACTTCAGCCATTACATTTAGCTTAAAATGTTGTAATAAGTTGAGTGACTTGGAACTTGGAAGCGCTATTCATATCGATGCTATTAAGTTTGGGTTAGATACTGATCCATTCGTGGGTTCTTCGTTGATTGGATTGTATTGCAGATACGGCGGTGTTGAGGATGCATATAAAGTGTTTGATGAAATAATTGAGAAAGATCTTGTTGCCTATACGTCTATGATTACTGGGTATTCTCAAATTGGTGATCATCGTGCTTATGAGGCTTTCAGAATTGCACTTTGTATGCAGAAGGAAGGACTTGATCCTAATCGGGTGACTTTAGTGAGCTTACTACAAGCTGCAGCACAGTTGCAAGCTCAAGAATATGGTCAGTCAGTCCATGGGTATGCCATTAGAAGAGGAATTGGTTTTTTTGAAGAAGTTTTTGAAACAAGTCTGATGGACATGTATCTCAAGTGTGGGGCCCCGAATAAGGCGGCTTCAATACTTAGCAACATGAGCTTCAGGACTGTTGCTTCTTGGAATGCATTAATTGCTGGCCATCTGCAATTGGGTCAACCGTTGGAAGCTTTGGATCTCTTCTTTTGCATGGTGCAAGAAAACCATGAGCCTGATTTGATTACGTTAGCAAATGGGATTTTGAGTTGTGCTGACTTGGAATTATTACGTGAAGGCAAGAGCATCCATGGTTATATACTTCGAAGTGGAATTCTGCTTGACCTTGTTGCTACCACTGCTTTGATCGACTTGTACTTAAAATGCAACAATACTAACACAGCCAGGGAAATCTTTGATAAAATAAAGGAGAAGGATGTGGTTTCATTCAATGTGATGATGTCAGGGTTTCTCCGAAATGGATTTGCTGATGTGGCCGTTAAGGTATTCTGCAAAATGGTCCTAATAGGTATTGAACCAAATACAAGTACCATGTTGAGTATAATTACTGCACTTTCTATCTTGGGAGACATAAGACGAGGCAAGTGTATCCATGGGTATGTTTTTAGACACAGGTTTGAGTCGAACAGTGACATAGTTAATCAAGTTCTTCATATGTATACAAGGTTCGGTTTTGTAGACTGTGCGAGGCAAGTCTTCAATAGAATAAACTGTAAAGACTTAGTGTCATGGACATCAATGATGATGGGTTATGTGAGTAATGGTCACGCTGATGAAGCCATAGTCTTGTTCCGTCTTATGCAAACAGGACGAATAAATCCCGACTCTGTCTCTTTAATGTGTCTGCTTCAGGCATTTACTCAGCTCGGATATTTAAGCCTGGTAAAGGAGGTTCACTGTTATGTGTATCGAGTATCTATGGAGAAAGAGATACCAGTCATCAATTCATTGCTTACTACATATAGCAAATGTGGAAAATTACACATTGCAGAAGATTTGTTTGAGCACATGGCAAGAAGGTGTTTGGCATCATGGAACACGATGATAGCTGCATATGGGATGCACGGGAACTGTTTTGAGGCACTCAGATTGTTTGATCTTATGAAAAAGAAAAACATCGCCCCAGATGAGGTGACATTCACATCGGTTCTTTCTGCTTGCAGCCATTCAGGCCTGGTAGAAGAGGGCCTGCGTGTGTTCAGGTCCATGAAAGAAGAATATTCAATAACACCATGTGAAGAGCACTATGGTTGTATAGTGGACTTATTAAGCCGATCGGGACAGCTTGAGGATGCATATAATCTTCTGCAAAATGTGTTTTCAAAACATCATGCTTGGGCACTAGGTGCATTGCTTGCTGCTTGTAGAGTTCATGGAAATACTATAATGGGGGAGGTTATAGGAAGGCAACTCTTGGAAACAGACTCTCAAAACCCAAGTGCTTATGGGTTGATGTCAAATTTGTACGCTGATGGTGAAAAATGGGATGACGTAGCCCAAATAAGAGCTATTGCAAAAGGAAGAAGTTTGAGAAGGACTAGTGGTTACAGTATAGTAGGGTTAGAATAAGCAGGTGTTTTGAGATTTGAATCACTTCCAAGTTAGTCCTTTTGTTAACCAATTTTCATAGATTTTTTCTTCTTTAAATTAATTTATTGTGTTGATCTTGCTGGAATTCCACAATGACAACAATGTACGCAAAAGAATGTCAATACTTGATCGCTTATTTTTTTTTTTTGGCTTGTGTAATCAAATATATACAGTAAATACTGTACCACTATCTCTTGGCTTGTCCTGATTAATGGTTATTACTAGTGTTCAGGACAAAACAGTTATGCCGAATGGCATCGTTATATATGTTCCCATATAGAAACAGTTATTGTTGTTACCTTCTTTTTGGTTTCTTTTTCTTAGGATATTATGGTCAAACAACCTTAATATTTCCATTTTACCAACCAATTTTATTTTTTTTTGTGACGTACATTAAGAATCCAGTGCCCAGGACAAAGAACAGAAAAAGTAAATGGTTAGAATTTTTTTTGCCATTGTCGACAAAGCTTACAAAAACTACTGAAACATAAAAATAAGGAAAAAGGTCCTACCGGGAGTCGAACCCAGGTCGCTGGATTCAAAGTCCAGAGTGCTAACCACTACACCATAGAACCATGAATTGTGAGATTTTCAGACTTTAAAAATGATCTACATTAAAACATATATTTATGTAAAAAACCCTTTAAATAATGCTACTTTTACATTAAAAAAAAGGTCACATACACCCCTGTATACTGCAGGTCCTGAGTATGCATGTATGTAGGGCTGAGCAAGTAACTAAATTAAAATCGAAACTGCACCAAAAATCGCACGAACCGCACCAATTAAAATCGCACCAACGGTTCCGGCGTATGTGGCGGTTTTAGGTGGGTTGAATAACCAAATTTACGGTTTCGGTTTGGTTACTAGCCAAAACCAAACCGCATAAAATCGAAACCGCACCATGTGTGTGTATGTATGTATTATCTCTAGTAAATTCTAAAGTTACTTTTCACTTGAACACGCTCAGAGAAAATCCCAGTCTTGCATTGTCATTTTTTCACCAATTGAAAGAAGATGTTAGAGGTTATAGAGTCAAAAATTAAGCAATTAGATTTTAGAATTTTGAATTTGTTTAATGCGTTATTGGAAGGGCTTATAGTTGAGGGGCTCGAGCACTTGATGCATTGGTTAATGTCAATGCTATAATTGTAATAGTCTAATAGATTATTTTTAGTCCTCCCTACAATATATTTTATTATATCTTCAGTATATACTTTTAATTTTTGGGGAACTAGATAAACATTCTTGTTTGTTATCGAATAGTCTCCGTTGTTTTATATAGCGCATATTTTAGTTTTAAAGCATGCTTGATATAATTCTCATTATCGACTTTGTCACTAAGTTAATTGCTCGATGTAAGTTTTATGTTAAATTTTATTGAAGGCTTAAACTTTTTTGTTGTTTCAATTGGTTTTGGAACCGAAACCGCACCAATTAAAACCGAACCGCACACTTTAAAACCGAACCGCACCAATCACAAGCGGTTTCGAGTGCGGTTTAGAATTTTTCAAACCGCATCTAAGCAGTTTCGAGTGCGGTTTGAATTTCAAACCGCACCAAATCGCACATGCTCACCCCTACGTGTATGTATGTGTACGTTAACATTATGACCGTTTGTTTATGTGATAGGAACGTTTGTTGTTTCAATTTTAACATACCTGTTTCTGTTGAAAGTTGATGCCGGTAAGAACCCATTTTTGCATGCCCCAACTTCTCACACCAAAATCCAAATCACCTCTCCATCTAATTTTAACACCAATAGTACTACTTTCTCTCTCCCTTCTTGAAGTAATCTTCAAACTCCATAACTATGGAGTCCATTCAAAACCCCAATTCCACTGCCTATGACATAATAATCTTGGGTGCCTCAGGTTTCACGGGCAAGTATGTAATCAGAGAAGCCCTAAAATTCCTCAACACCCCATCTTCCCCACTCAAAACCCTAGCTTTAGCTGGCCGGAACCCATCTAAATTATCCCAAGCCCTGTCCTGGGCCGCCCACCCGAACCCACCACCGTCCATCCCCATTCTCACCGCTGACACCTCCGATCCAGCTTCCCTCCGCCACCTCGCCGCCCAAACCAAGCTCATACTCAACTGTGTCGGCCCGTTTCGCCTCTATGGAGAGCCAGTTGTTGCCGCCTGCACGGAGTGCGGCACTGATTACTTGGACATATGTGGTGAACCGGAATTTATGGAGAGAATGGAAGCATCGTACCATGACAGAGCTGTAAAAAATGGTTCTTTAGTGGTTTCGGCTTGTGGGTTCGATTCGGTTCCGGCTGAATTGGGCTTAATGTTTAATTCTAGACAATGGGTTTCGCCAGCGGCGCCTAATCGGGTCGAAGCCTATGTGAGCTTGGAATCGGAGAAGAGTGTTGTCGGCAATTTTGGGACATTTGAATCGGCAATTTTGGGAGTTGCTAACGCTGATAAGTTGCAGGAGCTACGGCGGTCCAGACCCAAAAGAGCTCGGCCTAATGTAAGACTATTTTTTGCTTCCATTATATGAGTGATTACATAATTTTGTATTTATGTGTGTACACCATAGATATGTGTATATAGTATGTTGGGTTTCAATGTGAAATGTTGCTTGTGATTGTTATAATGTTTGGTTTGCTTTAAAGATTGTTATTGTGGGTGTTATAAAAATAATGTTTGGTATGCTCTAAAGATTGTTATTGTGGGTGTTATCATTCTCAGGAAGGGTTGTGGGTTGGCCTTCCAGAAATGATAGACTGACTAAATCTTGCTTGGACTTAGCTTTTGTAACTTAATTCGTATTAAATTTCTCGCATGAAGGAAATTCCTATGGTAGCTGTGCTTTTTTGTTGTTCCAAATACTTGTCTGAAAACAAAAGGTAGTAATAGTTTGTTTTATTTTAAGTTCCTAATGACATGCACCATGTAAATAATCTTATGGTTCCTGCAAATGATTTCATTCTTTTAAGGTGTTGTTCTTTGTTGCAAAAATTGAACTATCCATGTGGGCGTTAGGTTCACATGTGAGAAGTGACAGAATTTGCCAAATGCCAACTTTAATCATTCAGGAAGATAATTTAAGAATCTACAGTAGTTTTTGTAGTGGTAGTTGTAAAAGGAGATTTTGGTTTATTAATTATAAATCAATTTCTGACAACCATGGAGGATGTTTCTTTATCCAGCTGGTTCACATTAGTAATCTGTTATTTTCTTGGTTTTGAAGTGCATGGTTTATGGCTTGAATTAATCTGATGTTTTCTTGCTATTAGTAATGCATGGTCTATCATTACAAGTGACTTCCAATCTGTTTTTTGCAATGTCAAACCAGTTTGCAATAAACTTGTTGTTTGCATGGTCCACTTAGTATTTTCCAGTTGACAATATGAAACTTTCTTATTTATCAATCTTTAGCTGTCTAAGTGTCTATAGAGTGCCGGTGGTTAAAAAAGTATATTTAGTTCTTGATAATGGATATTACAAAAAGTTTTTTCCCAGTAAACTTTCAATGGTATTTTTATATGGCACCATTATTAGTTATGTGTGTAAGTGAGGTTTTGATTGCAATGGCGCAAAACAACGTAATTTCAATTAACAAAATGGTAAAATGCCCAAACTGCATGTGGTTCATTTCTGTATTATATCCATATGTGAGTATCTATTGATGTATCATGTATGCAACCTTTTTTTAGAAAAATATACATTAAAAAATCCCTTTTCGTTTGTAGATTCCTGGATCTGCTCCTCCCAAAGGATCTACTATAGAATACCAGAAGAAGATTGGCCTTTGGGCTGTAAAGCTGCCATCAGCTGATGCTATTGTTGTACGAAGGACGCTTGCAACTCTGACAGAAAACCCCCACGGTCTTCCTGGGGCCAATGAGAGTGCTAAACAGACTGAAAAAAGGGAGAGTTTCTGGCCCACGGTGAAGCCAGTTCACTTTGGGGTGAAAATAGGGTCTAAATCTTTGTTAGGTGTCCTACGATTCATCATTGTTGGAATATTTATTGGGTTATTGGGTAGAAATGCTTTCGGGAGATGGCTACTCTTGAAATTTCCATCGGTCTTTAGCCTTGGTTGGTTCAGGAAGAAGGGTCCAACTGAGGAGGAGGTGGCAAGTGCTTCCTTTAAGATGTGGTTCGTGGGACATGGATTTAGTGACAGCAGTCTTGTTTCACAGGGAAACATGAAACCTGATATGCAAATCATAACAAGGGTAATGGGGCCAGAGATTGGTTATTTGAGCACTCCAATAATACTGCTCCAGTGTGCTCTCATTCTGCTGAGCCAACGTAACGACCTGCCAAAAGGAGGTGTCTTTCCCCCTGGGATCATATTTGGCCCAATTGATCTCCAGGAAAGACTCCAGGAAAACGGTATATCTTTTGATGTCATTTCAAAGAGTTCTGTCTCTGCCTAAATGTTGTATTCTGTCAGATAAAACATAATTTGAAATTCTTCCATGTAGCAGTGACATAATAATTTGGAAGGTTGGTGCATTATTAGTTTCTTTTATTACTCTTTTCTCTGATTAGAGTATACCACTTGTGAGCTTCTGGTTTGACTTGCGTCTGATCTGATTAATAAAGATTAAACACACTTGAGTGACTCGTATATTCTTCCCCGTCTCAATGATATCGTTTGTTGGAACTCCCACCATCTGCCACTGCTGCCTGAGAGTTTTCTCTGATTTGCCTCACCAATTCATTCCCCAGCATGATTGATTGTTTCCAACTTCTTTATCTTGGTTGGGTAAATCTCTTGTTATTGTGTTTACAAAAGAGGAAGCGTAGGACATACAACCATAAAGATATCACCTCATGATTTATAGTACTCTCCTACCATAAAGATATCACCTCATGATTTATAGTACTCTCTCCGTCCCACGATAAAAGTACTTATTACTATTTTGGGTAGTCCCATGTTAAATGTCCATTTTCCTTTAATAACTAAACTTTTATACATATTTTCCTATTATACCCGTGACATTAAATATCTCATAATTTTTTTATTTTAATTCTCTCTCTATATTTAATGATATTATTATGGACAATTTTATCATTTCATTCATCTTCTTAATATGCGTGAAAAGTCGACCAGGACTTTTATCTTAGGACGGAGGGAGGGAGTATTTAATTAAGCTACCAACTCAGTTGCTTGTTTTCTACTACCTCTGCTGAGTTTAAGACTTTAAGTGACCTCCTATCTTTTGGACATGCTGAAACGCATATGTTCACAAGTACAGAAAGAAGAAATGCATATTGAGGCATCAAACATTGATGAAATTACATGGCAATACAGGAAACAACTACAGGAAACAAAACATACTAGTTTCTTTCTTTGGGTTTCAAGGATTGAATAACTTCTGTTAATACCTTTTCAGAGCTCCCACCTTTCCTAACAGCCTCCATAGCCTCTTCCCCAACCTTCTTAGCTTTGGCCCTTGAAGTATCATCTCCCATCATTTCCATAAGTTTTTCTTGAATCTTTTCTCCCTTCACCAACTTCTCTCCACCCCATCCCCAGTCTCTTGCCCACAACCCCAATCCTGCTTTCTCAACCAGCTCTGCATTTATCTTTTGGTCCCCGTGTTGAGGCCAAGCCAACATAGGCACTCCTCGTCTAGCTGCCTCCATCACCGAATTCCATCCACAATGACTTACAAATCCTCCGATTGCAGAATGTTCTAAAATCTGCTCCTGGCTCACCCATCCTTTCACTATTATACCTTTATTCTTTGTTTTCTTATGAAATGAATGTACTAGCAATTCTTCTAGATCTTCTCTATCGTCTTTGTCTACTTTGCTGTTTTTTAGTACCCACAAGAATGTGTGACCGCTTCTCTCCAACCCATTTCCTAGTTCTCTTATTTGATCCTTTGACATAGCTGTTCTGCTTTCAAAGCTGACATATACTACGGATTCAGCAGGTTGGTCATCTAGCCATGGAAGATGATGGCCCTGTTCAAGCCCATATGGTTCAAAGGGGCCAATTGGGAGAACAGGGGGGAAATTACTTAAAACTTTGCCATTATTGAAGGCAGTAATTGTTTCTATATCAAACGAATAGAAGGTGTTAAGTAAGATACCTTTAGCTTTTGAAAGAGATGAAGCGTTTAATGCTAAAATGGAAGTGAAGAGATTATCAGAACGAAAGAGTGGTGGAGGAAAGTGGTATACCTCTGCTGGTGGTGAATTTAGCAAAGGCTTCAGTACTAGTCAGGAAAGGATGGTAGGCCATGAGGGAGAGAAATCTAGCGGAGGTGGTTATCAGAATAAAATTGGGTATGCAAAGATCATCGGCAATCCGACTAATATTAATGGCAATGGTGAAGTCAGAGAAAATGGCAGAAAAGGGTGGAGATGAAGAAGATAACAGAGGAGAGAGAAGATGAACAGAGCGATTTATGGTGTGGAACTGAATAAAGAAAGGATCATCTGTTTCGCTTGTGTAATAAGGGAGTGATTTGAAAATCTTGACGGTTCATAATTTGATATGTGGATGGGTGGTAAGGAAGGAATTAATGTGGCTGAACGTACTAAGGTTTTTTGATCGAAAGTCCAAGAACTAAGCTTAGCCTAGCTCAATTCCTTAATCGAACTCATATGCGCAAGCCCTGGGCCGGCCCTGAGTTTTTAAGGGCTTAAAGTGATAACAAAAAAAAGGGCATTTTACTAATTGCTATTAAGATAGGCATAAAAAAAAAACTAAGAGCTTTTCCTGAACAAAAGAGCATAAATACGAAAGAATATCAAATATAATAAACGAATATTTCAATATTCCCAAAGTATCATTTAAATATCATATTATCACTAAGTCTGTCATTGAGATTTGGGTCTATTTCATTAGGTAATTTTTTTGTAGGCCTTTAAATCTAAACTTGTTATCTGTAATATATAGTATTATTTAATAATGCATATAAATATAATAATAATAAATTATGCAAAACAGAAACAATTTGTAAAATAAAAAATATAAATCCGAGTCCTTTGAATTCACAAAGTCTCTTTAAAGCAAATTTATTCTCCCACTGGTGCTAAGGATTAATGAATAATTGCTTCTCAAGATAAAACGGATTTCCAGTTCTTAATTAGAAGTACTTCAAAATTAAGAACACTTCGAACACAATTTTATGTTATGTACCGAACTTTTCAATAATGATGCATGTAAATAGAAATTATTTCTATAGTAATGATGCATGTACTTACAGTAAGAAATGAAGAACACGCTTCCCAAAGCAGGAAAAATAGAAGGTTAATATGACGTAGGGAAATAGAAGGTTATTGAATGGAATATCTTTTATGCCCAAAGCAGTGAAGTATTTATAGAAGGTTTATGACTGTTGCATTCAACCGTTTAAAAAGACGTAGTATGAGATATATAACTTAAACAAAATAAATAAATTTTATATATAAAAAGTTATATATCACAGACCCGCCATATCACAGACCCGCCCGAACCCGAACCCGGCTTTGAAGTCAATTTTCTCATTCAATTCAATTTCATTTCTAACAATCCCCCACATGAATATAAAATTGGCTTTACAATATACAAAATATGTTATGAATATGCAGACACTAGTTCGAGTACATAAGAAAAGATATTTCATCAGGTTAAGTAGTCTAGTGGCTTTGAACTTGCTCTAGTAAAATTTATCGGATTTACTTGGCTAATCAGTAGACTTGATGTCTTTGAACTATCAGCTTTTTGTGTAAATCAAGACAATAGAATTCATAAAATATCTCTTCAGACATAATTGGTTCTCACGTTTGTGTTCATTTTGGCCTTGAAACACCTCTTGGTTCCGTGAGTATATTAGAGAATTCAGCCTTCAAAATTCTCACAGAAGTGGCCCCCTTCTTACTCACGTAGGTGACTTCTATCAAGAGTATCTTGCAATACCCCACTTGAACATATTTCAAGATATAAAAATCATTAAAAGCGTGTCTTATCCTGATTCTTGCGGCAGATGTGCACTGTCTCATTTTGGAATGGTTAGGAGTAATTATCTCCTCAGTGCTTTACTGAGTACTACATAGTTCGGTTTGCCCATTGAACCTAGATCTTGGGATCTCCAGTCAGCTAGGTTGGGTTGCCACTATGACGACTCTTATTTAAACAGTAGGCTTTAAACCCATTCCCCTCGATGATTTTTTCACTTGCTCTCTTGTTAAACCTTTCGTAAGCGGATCCGCAATATTATCTTTTGACTTTACATAGTCAATTGAGATAATTCCATTTGAGAGCAATTGTCTAACGGTATTATGTCTCCATCGTATATGGCGTGACTTACCGTTATATAAATGACTCTGTGCTCTTCCAATTGCTGATTGGCTATCACAGTGAATACATATAGCTGGCACAGGTCTTGACCAATTTGAAATATCCTCTAAAAAATTACGAAGCCACTCAGCTTCTTCTCCAGCTTTGTCTAACGCAATGAATTCCGATTCCATTGTAGACCTAGCAATACACGTTTGTTTTGAGGATTTCCAAGATATCGCTGCACTACCAAGTGTAAATACATATCCACTTGTGAATTTTGAATCTTTAGTATCAGATATCCAATTAGCATCAGTATATCCTTCCAATACTGCTGGATATCTTGTATAGTGCAGTCCATAGTTTTGAGTATGTTTTAAATATTCCAAAACTCTCAAAATAACTTTCTAGTGATCTTTACCTGGGTTACTCGTATACCTACTTAGCTTACTTACTGAATAAGCTATATCTGGTCTAGTACAGTTCATGACATACATTAAACTGCCTATTATACGAGAATATTCTAGTTGAGATATGCTATTACCTCCATTTTTTGGCTAAATAAAGATTTATATCAACTGGGGTCTTATTTAGAATTATATTATACTTGTTAAAATTTTCAAGTATTTTCTCAATGTAATGAGATTGAGATAATATAATTCCATCAGAGGTTCTAGAAATCTTGATTCCTAAAATTATATCAACAACTCTCAAGTCTTTCATATCAAATCTATTTGACAACATATGTCTTGTTGAGTTGATAACTTCATTGTTGCTACCCATGATTAACATATCATCCACATAAAGACAAACAATGACATATTCCTTTTGAGTACTTTTGACATAAACACATTTGTCACACTCATTGATTTTAAATTCATTTGATAACATAACATTATCAAATTTTTCATGCCATTGTTTTGGTGCTTGTTTTAATCCATACAAGGATTTAACAAGTTTGCATATTTTCCTCTCTTGTCCAGGAGCCATGAAACCTTCAGGTTGTTCTATATATATTTCTTCATCTAATTCACCATTTAAGAATGCAGTCTTTACATCTATTTGATGTATTTCAAGACTATTTAAAGATGATATTGCTATTAGCATTCGAATAGATGTAATTCTTGTAACAGGTGAATAAGTGTCGAAATAATTCAATCCTTCCTTTTGTCTATAGCCTTTAACAACAAGACTTGCTTTGTATTTATCAATTGAACCATTTGCTTTCATCTTCTTTTTGAAGATCCATTTATGCCCTAAGGGTTTGGAACCAGGTGGAAGGTCCACCAATTCCCATGTATGATTTTGCATAATGGATTCAATTTCACTATTTATTGCTTCTTTCCAATGAGAAGCATCTGGAGTGGATATTGCCTCCTTGTACGTTCGAGGATCATTTTCTAACAAAAATGTTAGAAAATTCGGACCAAAAGACGTTGAAGTCCTTGCCCTTTTGCTACGTCTAGGTTCATCCAATACAGACTCTTTGTCTATATTTTCAGGATTATTACTAGTAGCTTCCAAAGGTCTTTTGTTTGAATTTGAATCTTTATTTTCATTATATGGAAAAATATTCTCAAAGAATGATGCATCTCTTGATTCAATAAATGTATTAACATGAATATCATTAATTTCAGATTTATGAACAAGAAAGCGATAAGCACTGCTGTTATTTGCATAACCAATGAAAATACAGTCAATTATTTTTGGTCCTATCTTAACCTTTTTAGGTTTAGGAACCATTACCTTTGCTAGACACCCCCACACTCTTAAGTTTTTATAGCTAGGTCTATGACCTTTCCATAATTCATAAGGTGTTTTGTGAGTTTTCTTATGAGGCACTTTATTAAGAATATAATTGGCAGAAAGCAAAGCTTCCCCCCACAAATTCTGGGGTGCTCCAGAACTGTTTAACATAGCATTCAACATTTCTTTCAATGTTCGGTTCTTGCGTTCAGCAATACCGTTAGATTAAGATGAATAAGGAGCAGTAATTTGGTAAATAATAACATGAGTAGAACAAATCTCTTCAAATGGTGATTTATATTCACCACCTCTATCGCTTCTTATTGCTTTAATCTTTTTGCCAAGTTGATTTTTAACTTCATTTTTATAAAGTTGAAACATTTCTATTGCCCCATCTTTGCTTCTTAGCAAATATACATAACAATATCTTGTGCAATCATCAATAAAGGTTATGAAATATTTTTTTCCACCTCTTGTTTGCACAAATTTTAAGTCACATATATCAGTGTGAATTAAATCTAGAGGTTCAGTTTTCCTTTCAACAGAATGAAAGGGTAATCTTGTCATTTTTGATTCCACACAAATTTCACATCTATGTTTTTTATTAATATCAAATTTAGGCAAGAATTCTAAATTAATTAATCTGCACAATGTATCATAATTGACATGTCCTAATCTAGCATGCCAAATATTTGAAGATTCCAACAAGTAAGCAGAAGAATTTATTTTATTAATATTAATAGACTTCGGTACAACAGTCATTACATTCATCTTAAAGAGCCCATCATTCATGTAGCTCTTTCCTACAAACATATCATTCTTGGTAAGAACAAATTTATCAGATACAAACACCAACTTGAAGCCATTCTTGCTAAGCAGTGACCCAGATACTAGATTTTTGCGGATATCTGGCACATGAAACACTTCATTCAGAGTCAATTCTTTGCCAGATGTCATTTTCAGTATAATCTTTCCACGTCCTTCAACCTTTGAACTTGAGGAGTTTCCCATGAAGAGTTGATCATCATTCTCTACTGGTTTGTAAGTAGAAAACATCCATTTGTTGGAACAAATGTGGCGAGTAACCCCAGTGTCCATGTACCATTCTTTAGGATTTCCTACCAAATTACACTCAGATACAACTGCAGAAAGATTAATGTCTGAAACATTTTCAGAAAGCTTTTCCAGTTCTGTCACATTAGCTTGAGGCTTTTGTTCTCTCTTGAACTTCTTTGGCTTTCGACATTCAGTTGATTTATATCTTGGAATGCCACAATTGAAGCACTTGCCTTTGAATTTCATCTTGACTTTGAAATTCAAATTTCCTTCGCGCTTCATATACATTTTTCTCACTCTTTTTGTCGGATACTCGATTGTCTTCTTCAATCCGAAGTCGCACAATCAATTCTTCAATATTCATTTCTTTGTGTTTATGCTTAAGATAATTCTTGAAGTCTTTCCATGACGGTGGAAGTTTTTCAATCACTGCAGCAACTTGGAATGAATCACTTAGTGACATTCCTTCAGCATGGATATCATGTAGAATCACTTGTAATTCTTGAACTTGGGTGATGACTGCTTTAGAATCTGTCATCTTATAATCAAGAAATCGACCAACTATGAATTTCTTCATGTCAGCATCTTCAGTTTTATATTTCTTGTCTAAAGATTTCCAAAGTTCCTTTGCAGTTTGAACTGTACAATACACATTGTATAGTGTATTGTCCATTCCATTTATGACATAATTTCTGCAAAGAAAATCAGCATGTTTCCATGCATCAACTGCAGCCACTTTTTCCTTGTCAGTTTCTTCTTCAATAAGAGTAGGACAATCTTCTTGTAGAAACCTTGACAAATTCAATGTTGTGAGATAGAAGAGCATCTTTTGTTGCCAACGCTTGAAATCAGAATAGAATATATTAATATTATAATAACAGAATATTAAATATGTTCATATTCTGTAATTTGTATGATAATAAATATGTTAATTCAGAGACTATAATTTTCGTATAGCAAATGTGTTGAAATAAAACAAACGAATATTCTGTTCACATTAAATAGACAGAACACTCACAATAACAAACACACAAATATTAATTTTCTGAAAACATGCAATATACTGTTAACATGCAAAAGAACAGAAACGGAAATTCAAAGATATTTAATCTTACTGCACTTATTGCAGAAAATATTATATTTACTGGACTTATTGCAGAACAAAGAATTTAACATTCATATATATATATATATATATATATATATATATATATATATATCGGTAATATGTATACTAATTTGTAGGAAAGTTAGTGACCACCAATGTTTTTCTATTCATGCAATCATTATTACGAGATATTAATTTACTGCACAAACCAACGGTAATGCAACACTTTGCAAAACTCAACCATATTCAAACATGCAGAACTTAAACAAGATATAAATATGCAAATATTTTTTAAACAGATTATTAACTTGTAGTCAATATATTATTACTATTAATATGCAGTCAACATATTAACATGAAATTTATATAATAACGAAATATATTAAACATGTAAAATATACATTATTAGAATCACGTGGATAATGATAAAATATACATTCTGTTTTATACTTTCATGTAAAACCAGTGTATTTTATTTTATTTTATTTTAGAAAACAATTTTCTGTCCACATAAAACAATACTATAATTATAGAAAATTTTAAATTTCCTTTAAGATTGTTATCTGTAATATATAGTATTATTTAATACTGCATATAAATATAATAATAATAAATTATGCAAAACAGAAACAATTTGTAAAATAAAAAATATAAATCCGAGTCCTTTGAATTCACAAAGTCTCCTTAAAGTAAATTTATTCCCCCACTGGTGCTAAGGATTAATGAATAATTGCTTTCCAAGATAAAAAGAATTTCCAATTCTTAATTAGAAGCACTTCAAAATTAAGAACACTTCGAACACAATTTTATGTTATGTACCGAACTTTTCAATAATGATGCATGTAAATAGAAATTATTTCTATAGTAATGATGCATGTACTTACAGTAAGAAAATGAAGAACACGCTTCCCAAAGTAGAAAAAACAGAAGGTTAATATGACGTAGGGAAATAGAAGGTTATTGAATGAAATATCTTTTATGCCCAAAGCAGGGAAGTATTTATAGAAGGTTTATGACTGTTGCATTCAACCGTTTAAAAAGACGTAGTATGAGATATATAACTTGAACAAAATAAATAAATTTTATATATAAAAAGTTATATATCACAGACCCGTCATATCACAGACCCGTCCGAACCCGAACCCGGCTTTGAAGTCAATTTTCTCATTCAATTCAATTTTATTTCTAACAAAACTGACATGGGCTGAGCTCTTTTATTTGGGTATATATATATATATATATATATATATATATATATATATATATATATATATAAAACAAAAATACCTATTGAGAGCCCTAAAAAATTATTAATTTTAGTGGGCCTAAAGCCCGGGCACCTTGGGCTTTAGCCCAGGGCCGGTGCTGCGCAAGCCCATCCATTTTTTTTAATTATGTTACTAAACTCAAGCCAACATGTGCTAGTATACCCATAGAATATTTTTAAAATAGACAATATGGAATTTTGATAAAACCATAAGTTTTGAAGCATAACCAACAGATGGTGAACATGTTTGCAGAGAGAGTGGGAGACTAAAAAGATTTAGGGTTCTTTACAGAAATATACAACAATTAGAAAGTAATTACACTATTAGTGCGTCAACAAAATAATTATAAAAATAGTGTAATTAGGATCCATATTACAAAAATAGTACAATTCACATTAATAAAAAAACCTAAAATCAAGGAGAAATAACTGTCATAATTAATAATTCAAATTCAAATATTTAGATCTAACAAAAAAAATAAATTCAAATTCAAAATAATAATTCAAATTCAAATCTTCATCTTCCTCACATACACTTTGAAATAATAGTTAACAAATAAGTAAGTAATAAATAAAATATTTGTACATGTAAATTGGACTCTGTTTTAGTTTTTACTTTTTTAGTTCTCTCTTCTCGCCGGCTTCTCTTCCGCTACACCGCCGCGAATCTTCGTTGTCTAAAACGCCAATGAGAAGAAGAAGAAGAATATTCGCCCTATACAAAGTTTAAAAATAAATAGATGTAACATTTACTGTTCTGAAATATTTTTTATGACTATATTGTTACTCATAAATACTAAAATAGTTACCTTTGTATGAATGGTTGGCTACTAACTGTATCACATTCAAACAAAATTGGTAACTTAATAAAACTGAATTGGTTACCTTGGTCTGAAGGTTTGGCTACTAACTGCACTATAAAAAAACTGTAGGTGTGGATGTGAATTGATTAGCTTATGTAAGACCCCGAATTTTATGAAATAAAAGTATTCAATTTTTCTTAGAATTATTATTCAGTAAATGGTTAAATTCATAAAAGGTTAAAGTTAAGGGATATGCAAATATTTTAAATAAGCAAGTGACTATAAAATACTCATTGTTGTCGGGGAATATTCGTTTGGTCGTGGAATATTCTTACTATCGGGGATTATTCGTACGACGGCGCAGCCATTTATGGGCCCCATAACAGAATATTTGTCGGATGAAGATAACGACAAGTTTGAATTTTTATAAATAACGTCGTAGTTGTTACCGTTAACACTGTTGGAATACCCGGTGGTTAAAATACAGTAATACGCGTCGTTACACAGTAGCACACGGTATTGCACAATACTTTTGAATTATTGATCCTTACGTAAGAAGGCACTACTTAATAATTATTACAGTAATTACTGTTCAATATTTTATTTTATTGATTCAATAATTATTGTGTTGATGTTTTATATTATTGTTATTTTAATAATTGTCACTGCACAGTATCTCCATTATCAGATCAATAATTTATATTATTTGAATAATATTGTTAGATAACATTATTGGTAATGTCTAAGGAAGTTCTGTCTAAGGAGAGGTTTAGTCACCTAATTGCGCGCCAGTAAGAAGAAATCCTTATCGAAAAGCCCTTTCTTTCCTAAGAACGACTTGGCTGCCATAATTGTGATTCTATAATATTATTTGTGAATAATTAATTATTAATTTATATGATAAGGAAATATTTATTTTTATATGGATATAATTGAAGGAATTAATGCTGAGGAATTTTATTAGTATTTTGTCGAAATGAAGAACGAAATATAGAATTTTCAGAAAAATTAGTTTATTATTTGATTTTGTAAAATCCATAACTCTTTGTGCATAATGAGTTAGGAGATGAGCCATATATCAAAAGAAAGCCCTAGAAGTAAGCTAACCGTAGAAATTGGAATCACCCAAAAATTCTTTGTGAATTTTTTGCAGTGACTGTTTGAATGAAACTAGTCCAAAGGACTCATAGTCCGAAAAATCGGTGTTCTAAAAGCTCTATTGCGTGAGTTATAATTTTAATCCGACCGTTGGATCGTTGTGATTTTTGGATATGTTATACATATATAGGTTGAGTTTATGTCCATAAATTTTGGACCGTTAAAAATTAACGTATGATTTGTTATGAATTTTAAGAGGTGTTGGAAATCGTCCGTATGTGGATTTCGATCATTTTTCGTTTGGAATTTGGAAAAACTTAAGCTTACAAAGTTGTAGAGAATTTAATTTCCTATGAAATGGATATAAAATTCGTATTTTTCTGATAAAAGGGCTATTTATTATGAATTATTGAAATTTCTGATTATTGTTTAAATGATAAAATATTTTGGAAATTTTTAGAATTGGTGGGCCCCACCTTTGGTTGGTGAAAAATGTGCTGAAAAATTATTTCAAAAGTGGTAGCCAGGGATAGTAGCAGGTAAAGCCATTAGGTTGCAGGTCAAGTTTGCTTTGGCGTTCTAACATTTTCCTATAAATAGAGTGCTGAGTTAGAATTAAAAATCACACCAGAAACATGTTTTCTCTCTTTCTCTCTCTATATTATCGAGCGTATTTAGTGAGTATTTAGATACTTTGTGAGTTGTTATTCATCAGTGCAAGTTTTCTTCAGCCTTATTCCTGAAATTCCAGCCGGAAGTACTATTCTTTTGAGGTAAGGGATAGTAAGGGATGTCATTTTTTTCTTAATGATGTTATTCTTTCAATATCATTATACCGAAATGTTGATATGAATTTTATTGTGAAATTTTTATATTTTTGTGCTGGGGTTACTATTCACGTATACGACACTATTTACGTATACGATACTATTCATGTATATGGTACTATATACGTATATGACATTATTTACGTATACGGTACTGTGTACGAATACGGAGTACTATTCATGAGTTACTATTCACGAGTTACTATTCACTAGTACTATTTACGACAAAATTAGTTTTTTTTTCTAACCAAATTATTGTTGATTTATGAATCTTACTCTTGAAATTAAATGCAGTTGTTGATCATATTATTTTTATTATCATATATAACATTTTTATAACCCTAGTGATGGAATTTCTCTTTGACTTGAGTGTAAAGATGGGTAGATTATTGGTATGATCGTGACTATGGGTTCTCTTTGGGAAGTAGTGCAAAGATGAATTGTTGACTGGTATGATCATGACCATTGAATTTATAATTGAATATCTTTAGCTTAAGCGCAAAGGTGAATGGATCAACATGGTTATAATTATTGTCTATATAAATTCTGAAATGATTATTTATTTTTTTGAGATATTAATATCTTTGCCCTGTAGTGCAAAGATGATCTGTTGTTGAATATCTTTGGCCTGTAGTGCAAAGATGATCTGTTGTTAAATATCTTTGGCCTGTAGTACAAAGATGACATGTTGTTGAATATTTTTGGCCAGTAGTGCAAATATGAACTGTTGATGAATATCTTTGGCCCATACTGCAAAGGTGAATTTATTAGTATGATTATGAATAGGAACTGTGATTTGGTATAACCATGATCTTTGATATTTCAGGTAAAGACATGTGATGAAAATTATCTTCGTCCTGGATGAGAAGAGGAATTTAGAACCACAATTATGATTATGAGTGATTCATATGATTATGGACCATAATTTTTTATCGATGTTACAGGGAAAAAATATTGTTGATGGATTTTTAATATGGGGAAGATAATAGACTTTATGGTCTATTTGACTCTTCTAATGGATTGCTCGTTCCGCTGCAACTATGGTTGAAAAGTTTTGTCATCTATCATATGTTCTAAATCTCTGATTTATTAATGATGAATGCTATTGATAATTTAATTATCTTTAGTCATGATATTCTTTACTGGGCTATTTGTGCTCACCCTTTTGCTTTACAATTCCTTTCAAGTAATAAGAGTGTAGCTGGATAGAGCGGGGGTAACAGTGGAATAGAACGGTAGTCTCTAGCTGTGAAGGTTTTCCCTAAACAGTATGAAAATAATTTTATTGAGAACTTTGGAATAGTGTGTTGTATTTTATACATCATTTAGTAGTTATATTTTGTGAATCATATAGGGTGAGGCGAACCCAACTTTAAAAGTGTGATTTGCCACTATCATACAAGATGTCTAATGACATACAACCTCGTGTTATCATAAGACAGGGTTGTGCACGTCCACTTGCTGAGTATATCTACGAGCACTACCTATATGATCTTGGAGTTTGGTTGAAATATAATTTTCAATTGCAGACAGTGGAGATAGTGATATGTCAAGAGAAGACTCACCATTGGAAAGAACATGATAGCAATTTTCTTATTTTTCTTTGGGGTTTATTGGGTCAACCAAGGATAATTCTGTGGGCATATGATATCTATCATAACCTAGATGCATGACCTTCCATGTACGAAGGTTTTCTTGAGCACTTTTCAAATATTTTAATTTCTAAAATACTTATTGACTGTACCTTTATGTAAGGTGTCATTGTGACGTACTATCCAAGGTTGGAACATAAGTCACAGTTGATATATATTTATATTCAAACTCACAGTATATATGTTGTTGTATTTTGCACGACAATTGTGATAATGAAGTTGTAGTTATTTTCTGTACCATGTATTTGGCGACTCAGAATAGATTGGGTGGAATGGACCTATTTTGGGGGCGTTACATTTGGTATCAGAGCTTAGGGATATAGTCTCTGGCGGAGATCAGGGAATAGAACTAGGAGGGGAGAGATAAGTAATATCCTTCGCTAGTGTGTGTCCTACCTAAGTTAAATTTTCTTACTTAAGTTGACAAATTGTGATATGTCAATTAACATTTATTTTGAAGTTGTATTCTAGAATGATATCTGAAATACAGGAGATGAGCAATGCAGAAATCATGATGACCGAGGAGATAGAATCTGAAATAAAAGCAAGGTATTCTCAACTCTTCAAATTACCAGGTATGTAAATTTCGGGGACAAAATTTTATAAGAAGGGGAGATTGTAAGACCCCGAATTTTATGAAATAAAAGTATTCAATTTTTCTTAGAATTATTATTCAGTAAATGGTTAAATTGATAAAAGGTTAAAGTTAAGGGTGATATATATAAATATTTTAAATAAGCAAGTGGTTATAAAATACTCATTGTTGTCGGAGAATATTCGTTTGATCGTGGAATATTCTTACTGTCGGGAAATATTCGTACGATGACGCAACTATTTGTGGGCCCCATAACAGAGTATTTGTCGGATGAAGATAACGACAAGTTTGAGTTTTTATAAATAACGTCGTTGTTGTTACCGTTAACACTGTTGGAATATCCGGTGGTTAAAATACAGTAATGCGCGTCGTTACACAGTAGCACACGATATTGCACAATATTTTTGAATTATTGATCCTTACGTAAGAAGGCACTACTCAATAATTGTTACAGTAATTACTGTTCAATATTTTATTTTATTGATTCAATAATTGCTGCGTTGATATTTTATATTATTGTTATTTCAATAATTGTCACTGCACAATATCTCTACTATCAGATCAATAATTAATATTATTTGAATAATATTGTTAGATAACATTATTGGCAATATCTAAGGAAGTTAGAATTGGTGGGCCCCACCTTTGGTTGGTGAAAAATATGCTGAAAATTTATTTTAAAAGTGGTAGCCAGGGATAGTAGCAGGTAAAGCCATCAGGTTGCAGGTCAAGTCTGCTTTGGCGTTCTAACATTTTCCTACAAATAGAGTGCTGAGTTAGAATTGAAAATCACACCAGAAACAAGTTTTCTCTCTTTTTCTCTCTAGATTATCGAGCGTATTTAATGAGTATTTAGATACTTTGTGAGTTGTTATTCATCACTGCAAGTTTTCTTCAGCCTTATTATTGAAATTCCAGTCGGAAATATATTCTTTTGAGGTAAGAGATAGTAAGGGATGTTATTTTTTTCTTAATGATGTTATTCTTTTAATATCATTATACCGAAATGTTGATATGAATTTTATTGTGAAATTTTTACATTTTCGTGACAGGGTTACTATTCACGTATACGGCACTATTCACGTATACGATACTATTCATGTATATGGTACTATTTACGTATATGATATTATTTACGTATACGGTACTGTGTACGGATACAGAGTACTATTCACGAGTTACTATTCACGAGTTACTATTCTTGGGTACTATTCACGGCAAAATTGGTTTTTTTTTTCTGACCAAATTATCGTTGATTTATGAATCTTACTCTTAAAATTAAATGCAGTTGTTGATCATATTATTTTTATTATCATAGAAAACATTTTTATAACCCTGGTGATGGAATTTCTCTTTGACTTGAGTGTAAAGATGGGTAGATTATTGGTATGATCGTGACTATGGGTTCTCTTTGGCCAGTAGTGTAAAGATGAATTGTTGACTGGTATGATCATGACCATTGAATTTATAATTGAATATCTTTAGCTTAAGTGCAAAGGTGAATGGATCAACATGGTTATAATTATTGCCTATATAAATTCTGAAATGATTATATATTTCTTTGAGATATTAATATCTTTGCCCTGCAGTGCAAAGATGATCTGTTATTGAATATCGTTGGCCTGTAGTGTAAAGATGATCTGTTGTTGAATATCTTTGGCCTATAGTGCAAAGATGACATGTTGTTGAATATCTTTGGTCAGTAGTACAAAGATGAACTGTTGATGAATATCTTTGGCCTGTAGTACAAAGATGAATTTATTAGTATGATGATGAACATGAACTATGATTTGGTATAACCATGATCTTTGATGTTTCAGGTAAAGACGGGTGATGAAAATTATCTTCATCCTGGATGTGAAGTGAAATTTAGAACCACAATTATGATTATGAGTGATTCATATGATTATGGACCAGAATTTTTGATTGATGTTACATGGATAAAATATTGTTGGTGGATTTTTAATATGGAGAAGATAATAGACTTTATGGTCTATTTGACTCTTCTAATGGATTGCTCGTTCCGCTGTAACTATGGTTGCAAAGTTTTATCATCTACAATATGTTCTAAATCTCTGATTTATTAATGATGAAGGCTATTGATAATTTAATTATCTTTAGTCATGATATTCTTTACTGGGCTATTTGTGCTCACCCTTTTGCTTCACAATTCCTTTCAAGTAATAAGAGTGTAGCTGGGTAGAGCGGGGGTAACAGGAGAATAGAACGGTGGTCTCTAGCTGTGAAGGTTCTCCCTAAACAGTATGGAAATAATTTTATTGAGAACTTTAGAATAGTGTGTTGTATTTTATACATCATTTAGTAGTTATATTTGGTGAATCATATAGGGTGAGGCGAACCCAACTTTAAAAGGGTGATTTGCCACTATCATACAAGATGTCTAATGACATACAACCTCGTGTTATCAAAAGACAGGGTTGTGTACGTCCACTTGCTGAGTATATCTACGAGCACTACCTATATGATATTGGAATTTGGTTGAAATATAATTTTCAATTGCAGATAGTGGAGATAGTGATATGTCAAGAAAAGACTCACCATTGGAAAGAACATGATAGTAATCTTCTCATTTTTCTTTGTGGTCTATTAGGTCAACTAAGGATAATTCTGTGAGCATATGATATCTATCATAACCTAGACGCATGGCCTCCCATGTACGAAGGTTTCCTTGAGCACTTCCCAAATATTTTAATTTCTAAAATAGTTATTGACTGTACCTTTATGTAAAGTGTCATTGTGACGTACTATCCAAGGTTGGGACATGAGTCACATTTGGTATATATTTGTATTCAAACTCACAGTATATGTATTGTTGTATTTTGCACGATAATTATGATAATGAAGTTGTAGTTATTTTCTGTACCATGTATTTGGCGACTCAGAATAGGTTGGGTGGAATGAACCTATTTTTGTGGCGTTACAGCTTAGTATGAAGGTTTTGTTAACTTGTTATGAATGTTTGCTTACCTTGATATGAAGGTTTGGTTAACAACTGCATTAAGAAAAAATTAAAAGTGTGGAGGTTGATTGGTTACTTTGATATGATAGTTTGGTTACCAGCAAGTAGAAGAAGATAAGAGCGACATGTTAAGATGTTGAGATGAGAATTAGGGGAGAATAATAGAAGGAAAACCTCATAAGAAACATAAAGGAGTGATTAACGTTACCTAATAAAGGCATGAGGACTTAGCTCATTCATTTAGTCATTCAATGGAATCAAATAGTATCAGTAAGTAGAGATGACACACTTTGTTGTTGGGATAATCAAAGAGACAATGAAAGTTATATATGATAATAATACTCCATATACATCTACAGATACAAATAGTCCTCCTCCTTCTCGGTCGGTCGCAAGAGAAAGATGTGGAAGGGACACAGCACAGGGATAGCCAGCCAGCCACACACTTTTTCTTCTGAGAGGTCGCAAATCAGGATAACCCCGTACATACCATATTTGTATTTACAGTCTATGCCATTCATTTGTAAAAGATTGTTACTTTATCAAACAGACTCGCTTGTTCGGGAATGACTTATTCCTCTCTCCACCCTTGAAAGAATACGTTGAATGGAGAAGAAGGGTGGTGACTAACTAATGCAGTTGTTCTAGATGAGGAGAGAGAGAAGAAATCATGAGGATAACTAATCCCTAAATTAAGAAATCTTAATTGCATACTAATTCCTTAAATTAAGGAATCCTAATTGCACTAATATTGTAAATAAATATAAAATTATATTAATTGTGTAAATATTTTATGAGTACACCATTGTTGTAATTATTTTCAAAAATATAATAGAATATGTAATTCATCCAAAGATTTAGGGTACTCGTTAAACGGACCCTGGTTTGTTGGGCACAATTGAACTCTAAGGCCTTGTTTGCAAGGATTATAATCTCATGATTATAAGTTATGGAATTATAATTCTAAGATTATTAATCCTAAGATTAAATAGTCATACTCACGTGTTTATTTTTTATGGGTTTATTCATGGGATAACTTAAAATAATCTCATGTTATGTTTATTTTTTTCAAAATTAATTAGTATTGGATTAAAAAATATCGTTTGAACTATTATATTCTTATCAATAATAACATATTTTAAAATTATTTATATATCAAAAAAAATAATACTTACTGATTATATATACACTCCCACCCCTCACCTCAACTCCAAAAAAATAATATTTTCTGATTATGTATACACTCCCACCTCGTCCACTCCCCACCCTCATCCCCAAAAAATAATATTTATTGATTATGTATACATTCCCACCCCACTCACCCCCTACCCTCACCCCTATCCCCCACCCCCACCTCCACCCCAACTCTAACCCCAAAAAAATAAAATTTTCTGATTATGTATACACTCCCACTCCGTCCACCCCCACCCCCCACAATGTCAACACGCAGGTCGGGAGGTGATCTCTTTCCCTGCATGTAAGTACTGTATTGATCAATTAACCAACTTATCATGAAATTAACTTTATGATAACCAAATCTTTTTTTGTGTGGTTTGATGAATAGATGATACTTGATAGGATAGTAGGTGGGTAAATTTGTGGTGGACAACTTTTGTGGTGTTATATTATTAAATTAATTATAATTATAATAATAATTATTATAAGTATCATGATTTATAAGTGTATGTTTGTGTATAAATGCATGGTTTGAGGAATAAATAAATGGTAAGAATGGTAGGTGGGCAAATTTGTGATGGAGACTTCAAAAATAGACTTAAATAGAAATTTCAAAAATTAAATAGGATTTCATCTAAAAATTGTACTCCCTTAAAGTCATGGTTGCATTTTTCGCATATTAAGGGAAAAAAGATAAAATAATAAATTATTTATATTTAAATTCTCATTTAATTGTATATTTTTTGTACATGATTAGTAATACTTCATAAATATGCATAGAGAATAGAAATATGACAATTAATGTTAAGGGTGTTATACGAAAATTATTGTAAAAAAATTAATTATTTAAGGTAAATAGACATTTAACATACGACTACTTAAAATTATAATAAAAAAATTTATTTTGGGAAAGAGAGTATCAAATGGACTTTCATTTTTAAGACGCGCGCGCGTAAGATATTTTTATAAGCTAATATATTTATATAAAAATTATATAAATAAATAGTTTTATGTTAGGGGGCTAGTTGACACGTGTAGTATTGTGTACCACTACACTTGTTTGTTTTTTCCAACAAATTTAAATCCTTTACGAGTATATTTGATTATCTGCTTTTAGAGCGTTTGTAGCGGTAGCATTTGATATATTTAAATATTCAAACGTAGTGTTTGTGAGTTAAATAAATTGCGTTAAGTATGTTTGAAATTTCTAAATGCATTAAACGCTTCAAACGTCAATAAACGTCAATAATCTCAGTACAAATATTGTCACATTATTCTATAAATTTATGAAGACTACCATTAACTTGGACCATCGCTCCATTCCCCTGTTCTCCCTGCTAGACTCAGCTACACTTTTATTTTTTTAAAAAAAATTGTGAAGTAAAAGGGTGATCACAAATAGATCAATAAATAATATCATGATTAAAATAAATAATTTATCAATAGCCTTCAAAAGTAATAAATCATATATTTAGAATATATGATAAATGATATAAGTTTTCAACAAATAACAACAGTTGAATGAGCAATTCATTATAAGAATCAAATAGACTATAATGTCTACTATCTTTTTCAATTGAAAAATTCACCATCAATATTTTTATCAATGTCACACAAATCAACAGTTCCTAGTCATTATGATGTCAATCAACAATTTCCCTTTACACCCAAGTCAAAGAGAACTTTCATCGCGTTTCTTTGTCTATAACACCAAAGGTCATGATTATACCAATTAATAATTTCTAGTCATAATTATGATAATCAATAGTTTCTCTTTGCCCAGACCAAATATAACTTTTACTACATGTCTTTATCGCAAGGGTTAAAGACACTTAACAATCATTTTATCTTTGCACCTAGTCCTATTAGCGGATCTACCTTAGGGCAAAGGGGTCAATTAACCCCACTAAATTTTCAGGGGATCAATTTGTCATTCTCTCTCCCACCATCTATATAGAGTGTTTATTTAAAAAATTAATTAATGTCTCAAATTTGTACACACTCTAATTACTTATTCTTTTTCAGTCATCTAGCCACAACGTTAACCTATAAAAAATATTTAAAGCATATTGTAATTTTTTTTATATAATTTCATAAATTTAGTAATTCGTTGTGAATTTTTGCAATTTTTTAAAATGAGGCTATCATGATATTTTTTGCTATAACGTCAACCCATAAAAAACATAAAAATTCAAATATGAATTGATGAATGATTGTTTATTAACTTATATTATTGAACATGATATTTTTGTAACTATTGAAAATGAAACTATCATGCAATAATTTCAAGTGATGAAATCTCGAAAAATGTTATTATAAATAATATATGAGCATTATTTAATGTTGTGATTTATTGTATTGTATTTTTATTTTTTATTGAATTTTTTTCTTCAAATTTGACCCCACTGAACCATGAAGCTGGATCCGCCCTTGCTTAGGCCAAAGACATTCTCAACAACTTAATTTTAATAATTATTACAAATCAATGACATGATGAATGAATAGAAATAATTATAATAATAAGATAAAGAATAATCATTAGCGATTTTCAATTTAATTAATCCAGAATCCAATTTGTATAGCCAGAAAATTTATTAGAGTTCTTGATAAAATATAAAGTTCAAGAAAATATAAAGTTTCCAGTTCAAATATAACAATTTAAAATTTAATAGAAAAATTCATGCCAAAGATATTAGATGAAATACAAATTATTAATGATATTCTAATTATTTTAGGAATTTTCATAATTTAATGACAAGGATGTAGAAACGAATAATACTTTCTTATCATAAATTTAGGAGTATGGAATAAAATGATACCTCTAACCTTAGTAGAAGACTAGATACAACAATATTGTAGTAGAAGAAAAACTAATTTAATAATTTTGGCGACGTTGTCTGGGAATTAGTTTAATAATTTTTGCCAATATTAATTTCAATTAAATTAGTCTTAATTTAAACGTTTATTTATTTATTTATTCTCTTTCTATTTTACTTTCTTTTCAGGTACCATGGCTGAATTTAATTATCAGTGGCAGTATATGAGAATGACTCAGTCAAGAGAAGCGGAGATTGATGGACTCGATGCACTTTCTGTATTGTCAACATAGTTAGAGACACTTTCGAGGAAGTTTAACACTTTAACAACACAACCTATTCAAAATGTGGCGGTTATATATGATTATTGTGCTGGAAACCATCTGAGTCATCAATGCGCTATCATATTAGAGTCGGTGCAGTATAGCGGTGACAATCTCAACAATTATGTCTATTCCAACAACTAATCACTTGTGAGACCCCTAATTTTATGAAATAAAAGTATTCAATTTTTCTATTTTGGTAAATGGTTAAATTGATAAAAGGTTAAAGTTAAAGGTGATATGTGAAAATTTTTCAAAGTAGACCAGTTGTCATAAAATACCCGGTTACTATTCACTCTAGTATTGTTCACTCGAGTATTTGGGGCACTTTTTGTGTCGGAGAACTATTCACGAGTTACTATTCACGAGTTACTATTCATGAGTTACTATTCACGAGTTATTATTTACGGGGAATATTCGATTAGTCGGGGAATATTTGTACGATGGTACAATCATTGGTAGACCCCACAACAGAATTATTGTCGGATTGAGAAAACGACAAAAATATTTTATTAAAAATAACGGCGAAAGTTTTACCGTTGATACTGTTGAACTACTCGGTAGTAAAAGTACAGTAATATGTGTGGTTGCATAGTAGCACACGGTATCGATTATTAATGCTTATGTGAGAAGTCACTCAGTTTGATTCAATTATTGTCAATTAATAATATGAATTATTTAGCGATAATGAAGTTTTGTTTTATTCGTATTATTAACGTAATAAAACAGAAACATCTTTTTATATAAAACAGAATACTTTATTAAAGTTATTCTATAAATATAATATATTATATTCTATTATGCATAGTGTTTTGCATAGTAAAATCTTTTTATATAAAACAGAATACTTTATTAAAGTTGTTTGTTTTATTAGACAATAATTAGAATATATTATATTTTATTTAAAAGATTTTGCTTTAAATATGGACCGTTAGATTAAAGTAAATCAATCTGGATCGTTCATGGATTAGTTACTATGCATTCCATTTTCCTATAAATAGAAGCTCATTCCTTCATTATTTTCTTACGAATTCACTGAACTCTAGAGAGAGAAACTATAGAGAGAAAGAAGAAGAGTATTTTGCCACTTAACTACTTCTTTATTTCAGTTCTCTTTTAAAACGGTAAGGGGTGTTATTCTTTCTTATTCATGAAGAGAACTGTTGTTATTCCATTTCTTATTATTCTGTTGGAATAACCTGTATACGCAGTCTACCCTATACTTGGTGACATTCTTCTATTATTCATGAAGAGAACTGTTGTTATTCAATTTCTTATTATTCTGTTGGAATAACCTGTATACGCAGTCTACCCTATACTTGGTGACATTCTTCTATTATTCTGTTGGAACATCCTGTCTTTGTGTTTTACACCAGAACTGGTTCCGTCTTTATTATTATTCTGTTGAAACATCCTGTCTGTGTGTTTTACACCGGACCTGGTTCCGTCTTTATTATTATTCTGTTGGAACATCCTGTCTGTGTATTTTACACCGGACCTGGTTCCGTCTTTATTATTATTCTGTTGGAATATCCTGTCTGTGCGTTTTACGCCGGACCTGGTTCCCTTATTTATTATTCTGTTGAAATAACCTGTCTGTGCGGTCTAACGCATGCATGGTGATTTCTTTTGTTATTCCATTCTTTATTATACTCAGTTAGTTAAGTTTTGACTTCTATACTCCATGAAATTTGTGGAATATCCTTGATAATTGTGTTTCATCCAGTATCTTTTCATAAAAATATTCTTCTAAGCATTCTTGAATTTTACTCCACAAAGCAGTATCATGTTGACAATTTGGACGTTATTAATTCTTGGATAAATTAATTCTTGAACTTGTTTTTTTGAATTCTTATATCATTGTCATCATTCTCATGTTTATAAAATGTTGAAAGTCATCTGTGGCCTGTAGTGCATAGATGGACTTGGTATGATTATGACCAGGGATTATTCGGTATAATCATGACGGTAATGTTACAAATGATGTGATAAAAGTCCTCATTGGCCCGTAGTGCATTGATGGACAGTTGTTGGCATGATCATGACCATTAATGAATACACGAATATCCTTGGCCGTAGTGTAGGGGTGATTCGATGATATGGATTATTTTATTATGCTGAGTCCCAGCGATAACAGTGTTGAAAAACCTTTTAAATCATAGAAGATAGTAGATTTTATTCTCTACTTGACTCTTTTAATGGATTGCTTGTTCCGCTGCAGTTAAACTTTATGTTCGTTATATTTTATCAGTTTAACACTGTTGAAGGCTAATGATAATTTATTCTGCATTATCTTAGTCATAATATTTCTTACTGGGCTAGTTGAGCTCACCCTTTCTTTCACTGTTCTCTTCAGGAAATGAGAATATAGCTGGGACGAGTCGGGGAACGGAGTGATGGACCAGATGATAGTATTAGTAGTCCTCACTATTCTATTAAATAGTGTGACAATAATTGTAATGAGGACTCCTTTTGAGTTTGTACAGTCTCTAGTAGACAATAATTGTATTCAAACTCACAGTTATATTTTGTCGTATTGTACACGACAGTTGTATTAGTAAGTTGTATTTGTTTTTTGTACCATGTATCTGACGACCCAAGATGGGTGATGTATACCTAATATTGGGGGCGTCACAGTTGGTATCAAAGCTTAGGGATATGATCCCTGGCTGAGATGTGAGATAAGAACTAGGAGGGGAGAGACGGGGAATTCCTTCGCTAGTATGACCTACCTAAGTTTATTTGGTATTTAATTGGTCGGTCAGAGTATAGGGATAAAATGTGATATGTTAATTAACCCTTATTTTGTGTTAGTGTTTGAGAATGACATCTGAAAATGCTGAGATAAGCAATGAAGCACATGAGAGTGTTGATTCAGCTCAAGCAAAAGGTAACGACCAACAACACGATAATAATCATACTGGTGGCAACGGCTATCGGAACAATGATAACCATCGTGGGGAAAATTATCATGCCAAGAATGGTAACCACTTCGGTGGTAATCTTGGCAAAGATAATAGAAGTGAAAATTGCAAGAAGAGAAGGTCATTTAGCCCGATTTTGTCATGCACCAAAGTCAAGTTCAGCTGGGGCGGTGGCACCAAAGGCGGATACGAATAAAACAAAGTCGTTGGTTTTAGGAAGAGCGTTTTTCATGACTTTTCAAAAAGCGAGTAAACCGAACGAAGTTAGCACGGGTTAGTTAATTATAAATTCTTGTGAAGTCTATACCCTATTAGATATCGGTTCTACCCATTCTTTTATCTCTCTTGCTTGCGTTCAATGTTTAAATTTGACTCTAGAGAAGTTAGACTTTGACCTATCGGTTGAAACTCCGCTAGGAGAAACCTTCATTTCATGTGCTATCCAAGTCTTGGATGAGAGTCGCAGTTTTGAATGATATTCTTATTGTTAATAAATTTCCTGACGTATTCTTGAAGACTTCTTAAACTACCCTAAAGCATGAAATCGAATTTTGTATTGACCTCAATACAAAACCCATTTCTAAAACCCTCAAATATTTCTTCAACTAAAAGGACCTGTTTACATGGATTATGATGAAAGTCATAATAAAAGCATTGGACTAATGAAAATCATGGGTATACGTGGTATTAGTAAGTGTTATGATGTGTTATGTTGGTTATTATGTGAAAATATGAAAGTTTCTTAGAAATCACAAAGGGTTGAAAAATCAGATTTTGGTAAAAACGTAACACAAAATTCAATTGACCATATCTCCTATTATATTTTGAATTTTTGAGTTTGGTCAAGTTCTAGAGTTAGATCTATAAGTTTCCTAACTTATCCAAGTGGAATCATTGAAAAAGGTGTTGTAGATTTGCGTGTGGACTATTTTTAGCAAAGGAGTCCAAAGCTGCAAAACCCGAAAAAGCTACTTAAAGGGGCTGTTTCGGCCACATAATTTGTGAGAAAAATTCCGCCCTTTTGGGACATGAAAGTATATGGTATAAAGTACCTCCTGTCCAAAAATGAGCTTATTCTGACTTAAAATGAGCAAGTTATGACCATTTCAATATTTAGGTTTTTCCGACGAAAAACGCTATAACCGGAGTTCTATAACTCCGATGACCATGAAATTTAAACTGGAGGCTCATGTTAACATGTGTAAGATTCTGCCAAGATTTGGAAATTTTTGGAGTTAACCTTGAGGTAGCTAATTTCTTAAGGAATTAATTAGAAATTGATTTTTGAAAAATAGTAAATGAATTTTAAAAATTTCGAGAAAAATATATGTTCATTATGAGACTATATTATGCTAAATCCCAGAAAATAAATATTTTTAGAGCTGATTTGGTATTTTTCATGAAAATAGTTTAGTTACGAACATATGAGTTAAATGTGTTATGTGCAGTAACAAAGTTGGAAGATAGGATTTTATGGCTTGGAAATCCTATATAAGGTATATGTAGATTGTTGATAAGGAATTTGATTATTGGTGATGAAATCTTATGAGTATGACATGTTTGAATGATTAAATACATTATTTGGTAAAGTGTAAACAACTGAAATAAATTGTTTATAAGTTTAAGAAGTGATTAAAATATTGTTATAATATTAATGAAATTAGATTATGAGATTATTAAGTGATTGATAACATTGGGATACTCTTGAACCCTGGATAAATTATATTATAAATGTTTAATATTTATCCTTTATCTCATTTGATTGATTCTTTATATCATTGTCATGATCCTCATGCTTATATTGTGTTGAAAGTCATCTGTGGCTTACGTGCATTGATGGACTTGGTATGATTATGACCAGGGATTGTTCGGTATAATCATTATCGTAATTGAAAACACGATTATCTTTGGCACGTAGTGCATGGATAATTCGTGGTCGTGATAATAAAGAATATCCTTGGCCTGTAGTGCAGGGATGATTCGATGATGTGGATTAATTATTGAGCTGAGTCTCAGCAATGAAATATTAATTCATAGATGTGGTAAAAGTCATATGTGGCTTACGTGCATAGATGGACTTGGTATGATTATGACCAGGGATTGTTCGGTATAATCATGACCGTAATTGAAAACAGGATTATCTTTGGCACGTAGTGCATGGATAATTCGTGGTTGTGATACTATTAAGCTGAGTCTCAGTATTATTGATTTTACAGTTGTATATTTTTGACCTGTAGTGCAAAGATGAACTGTTGATTATTGGTTATACAGTTGGCATGTAGTGCAAAAATGAATTGTTAATAAATATCTTTCGCCGTATTGTAAAGATGAATTTAATGTTTTCAACGATAAAGGTATTCAAGGTATCCTCACCTCTTTGTCATACCAGGTACGTACGTAAATTTTGAGGGCAAAATTTCATAAGGAGGGGAGATTGTGAGACCCCGAATTTTATGAAATAAAAGTATTCAATTTTTCTATTTTGGTAAATGGTTAAATTGATAAAAGGTTAAAGTTAAAGGTGATATGTGAAAATTTTTCAAAGTAGACAAGTTGTCATAAAATACCCGGTTACTATTCACTCTAGTATTGTTCACTCGAGTATTTGGGGTACTTTTTGTGTCGGAGTACTATTCATGAGTTACTATTCACGAGTTACTATTCATGAGTTACTATTCACGAGTTACTATTCACGAGTTACTATTTACGGGAAATATTCGATTAGTCGGAGAATATTTGTACGACGGTACAATTATTGGTGGACCCCACAACAGAATTATTGTCGGATTGAGAAAACGACAAAAATATTTTATTAAAAATAACGGCGAAAGTTTTACCGTTGATACTGTTGAACTACTCGGTAGTAAAAGTACAGTAATACGTGTGGTTGCATAGTAGCACACGATATTGATTATTAATGCTTATGTGAGAAGTCACTCAGTTTGATTCAATTATTGTCAATTAATAATATGAATTATTTAGCGATAATGAAGTTTTGTTTTATTCGTATTATTAACGTAATAAAACAGAAACATCTTTTTATATAAAACAGAATACTTTATTAAAGTTATTCTATAAATAGAATATATTATATTCTATTATGCATAGTATTTTGTATAGTAAAATCTTTTTATATAAAACAAAATACTTTATTAAAGTTGTTTGTTTTATTAGGCAATAATTATAATATATTATATTTTATTTAAAAGATTTTGCTTTAAATATGAACCGTTAGATTAAAGTAAATCAATATGGACCGTTCATGGATTAGTTACTATGCATTCCATTTTCCTATAAATAGAAACTCATTCCTTCATTATTTTCTTACGAATTCACTGAACTCTAGAGAGAGAAACTATAGAGAGAAAGAAGAAGAGTATTCTGCCACTTAACTACTTCTTTATTTCAGTTCTTCTTTAAAACGGTGAGGGGTGTTATTCTTTCTTATTCATGAAGAGAACTGTTGTTATTCCATTTCTTATTATTCTGTTGGAATAACCTGTATACGCGGTCTACCGTATACTTGGTGACATTCTTCTATTATTCTGTTGGAACATCCTGTCTGTGTGTTTTACACCGGACCTGGTTCCGTCTTTATTATTATTCTGTTGGAACATCCTGTCTGTGTGTTTTACACCGGACCTGGTTCCGTCTTTATTATTATTCTATTGGAACATCCTGTCTGTGTGTTTTACACCGGACCTGGTTCCGTCTTTATTATTATTCTGTTGGAATATCTTGTCTGTGCGTTTTACGCCGGACCTGGTTCCATTATTTATTATTCTGTTGAAATAACCTGTCTGTGCGGTCTATCGCATGCATGGTGATTTCTTTTGTTATTCCATTCTTTATTATACTCAGTTAGTTAAGTTTTGACTTCTATACTCCATGAAATTTGTGGAATATCCTTGATAATTGCGTTTCATCCAGTATCTTTTCATGAAAATATTCTTCTAAGCATTCTTGAATTTTACTCCACAAAGCAGTATCATGTTGACAATTTGGACGTTGTTAATTATTGGATAAATTAATTCTTAACTTATTTTTTTGAATTCTTATATCATTGTCATCATCCTCATGTTTATAAAATGTTGAAAGTCATCTGTGGCCTGTAGTGCATAGATGGACTTGGTATGATTATGACCAGGGATTATTCGGTATAATCATGACCGTAATGTTACAAATGATGTGGTAAAAGTCCTCATTGGCCCGTAGTGCATTGATGGACAGTTGTTGGCATGATCATGACCATTAATGAATACACGAATATCCTTGGCCATAGTGCAGGGGTGATTCGATGATATAGATTATTTTATTAAGCTGAGTCCGAGTGATAACAGTGTTGAAAAACCTTTTAAATCATAGAAGATAGTAGATTTTATTCTCTACTTGACTCTTTTAATGGATTGCTTGTTCCGCTGCAGTTAAACTTGATGTTCGTTATATTTTATCAGTTTAACACTGTTGAAGGCTAATGATAATTTATTCTGCATTATCTTAGTCATAATATTTCTTACTGGGCTAGTTGAGCTCACCCTTTCTTTCACTGTTCTCTTCAGGAAATGAGAATATAGCTGGGACGAGTCGGGAAACGGAGTGATGGACCAGATGATAGTATTAGTAGTCATCACTATTCTATTAAATAGTGTGACAATAATTGTAATGAGGACTCCTTTTGAGTTTGTATAGTCTCTAGTAGACAATAATTGTATTCAAACTCACAGTTATGTTTTGTCATATTATACACGACAGTTGTATTAGTAAGTTGTATTTGTTTTCTGTACCATGTAACTGACGACCCAAGATGGGTGATGTATACCTAATTTTAGGGGCGTCACATCACTGCTATGAATTAATTATCAAGATCAATTCTATGCTACAAGTCCAACATACCCACCAGAATTCTCGTCTCCACCCCCACTACAACAGGAAGAAAATTCAAATTTGGAAGAACTTCTGTCCAAGTTCATAGCTTCGAGTGAGGAGATGAGGATTAGTCAGAAGAGGTCGAGTCGAAATTTCACAAACTAGATGGAACATGTCATCAATGCCTCAAACAATTGTCCTCAAAACACTTAACCCTATGACATGGTTCCCGAGACTGATGGAGTGCCCTAACCAAATTTGCAACCAAATGTGCTAAAAGATGTCTATGTTGAAAGAGATGAGATAAGTGGGGATCAGGAAAAGAAGGTCGACGAAGATCTAGCTTTGAGTTCCAACAAAGATGAGTCGATTTAGATAGTGCCCCATGTATCTTCTCCACCAAAGTTTAATGATCCGGATAGATTTGCAATCCCGTGCCCAATTGGTAATCATGTCGTTGGCAAAACTCTATGTGACATGAGAGCTAGTATAACTTTGGAGCCATGGTGGGATGAGAAAGGGAAGATAAATGAAGAGTCAGTTGTGTTTGAAATGCTTTAATGCCACAATTTATTCACAGACACAATTAGGCAAAAGCTTAGCTGCTTGAAGTTCTTAAGAGGGATTCTATCTAAAAAGAGCGTGCTAGGTGACTTTGAATCAATGACCCTTTCAGTTTGGAATCTCTCAAAAGATATATTGTTACTGATGGATGAAGGATCCTCAATTATCGAATATGAATTGGATACCAACTTTAAATTAGCCCTTGGCCTAAATTGGCTCTTGGAATAATGACTCTTGAAAAATTGGGTCTTATATTACAAAGTTATAATTTCTGGCACCTTATTTCTTTTAGGTGTCGGCAATTTATTATTAAAAGTTATAATATTATACTATTTTAATATAATATTATAATAATATATTTGAATGCATATTATTATTAGAGAAGTTAATAAAAATATGTCAAACTTACGACAAACGGTTCATGCTAAATCTCTCTATTTATATAAAAAATTTGAACAAACATCCACACCTTATTTTTAATCAACACATTTTCAATATTTCAATAGTTATTCACAATTAATATTTTATTCTCACATTGATTGGTTGTTTTGGTGCTGTCGTACTTTACCTAATATTCGTAGACAAAACAAATATTCTCCGACATATTTTTTATCTTATAATTTGCACGTATTTCCCTATATTTTATTATTTTATCAATTTAACACTTTACTGTTTAGAATAAGAGTTATAAAAAATTAATTTCTATTTATTAAAAGTCGAGGTATTACATAAACAAACTAAACGGTCATTTAATTAATGATAAATAATATATTTTTATTAATAAATCAATATCTAATATAAATAAATAAATATTAAATAAATAGATAAATATAATTTTTATAACAAAAATCTAACATTAACATAATAATCCCGTATGTTTTGGGTGGTAATATATACTGTAGTCTCTATTTGTAAGAAAGGATGGATACCTACGATGTCGTTCTGAATTGGCTGTCTGTCATTCTCTTTTATTATCCGTTTGATACCCCAAAAGTGAAGTAAAGTGAGTTGTTCTGCAAAAATGAGTGGCTGCAAAACCCTAGTCCTCCGTACCCCGCTTTACTCTTGTATAGAACGCAAAGTATTAAGACGTCCAACTTCCCGCCTTCACCGTCCTCACAATCTCCTCTTCTCTCATCGCAATCCAGGTAATGATTTCCCATTTCATCAGTATATATATATATATATATATATATATATATATATATGTATATGTATGCATGTATATTATGAAATTGTTAGTGTCTATTGTAAAACTGCATCGTTTTTCTGATTTCGAATTCTAGGGTTTATTAGTCTCGGAGCTCCATTAAAACCATACCATAGCTGCAGCAGCACTCAACTTGCTGTTTCAGTAGAAACCACAGACCTAACCCTAGAAGAACAGTCTGAAGACCTACATAACAAAGACAATGTTGAACAATTGCTTACCAAACCCGAAGACGTTTCCACTTTTATGAAGATGGAACGCAGGCCTACTGGGAAAACTCAATCTAACCATTGGTTTCCGTATTTAAATGAATTTAAAGCTGGAATTACAGTTTTGACTAGTGCTGAAGTGTTGGAAGCGCTTGATCCATATATAATGGAAGTTAGGAAGAATAGGTTTAGGGATGCGGTGAAGAATCGGAGCTATTCTGTTTGTTTGGTGGTTGAGGGGTTGTGTGATTTTGGGAATGTTTCTGCTGTGTTCCGCTCTGCTGATGCTCTCGGGTTTCAGTCATTACATGTCGTGTCGTGTGATAGTTCCAAAAGGTGCAACATCATTTGAGGTGACTTGAATTGCCCAAATTTGATTAAGAATCTAATGTTTGGAACCAAGTTAGAATTCATAAATTATCGTCCGAAGTTATAACTGTAAAACTGAAGTTATAATCTTGTAACTGTCATGTTGTAGGTATAGAGAAAATCGTCATGTTAGCATGGGGGCTGAAAAATGGTTGGATATTGAACTTTGGGACTCCACTAAAGAGTGCTTTAAAGTCTTAAAGTCTCGGGGTTATCGGATTGCCACAACACATGTGGGAATGGATGCAGTATGAATAAACTTCTTGATTTGTATTTCTGTTAGTTACTGACCATGATTGGTGTCTATCACTTTAGCATTGTCAATGTAGGTTCTGTATATGACAGGGCAAAAGTTCCACACCTTATGTATGACAGGCTTTTTGTGCTTTTCAGGTTTCTGTTCATGATATGGACTGGACGTGCCCAACTGCAATAGTTGTTGGTAACGAGAATAGGTACTTATTTAGCTATTTTTCCATATTGATCACTCTTTTAGAAATATCTTAGATTTGAAGTCCTCAGGAAATGGCTTGGGATACAAACTAGAATGCTATCCTTGTTTTGTGTGTTTTGTGAAGGAATTAAAAGGCCTATGAGGCTATGCTTATATTTGTTTTCTGGCTCCAATATTTCAAGACTTCAATCATTATTTCTAGTGGGACGAATTGTGTCAAGTACAATAGTTGTTATCGTTTCTTTCTTTCAATTAATCTCTCTCAAACCAGCAATTCATGAATTACGCCACTTTCCCTTTTGTTTATTTAGGCTGTTACCTGGTGAAGCAGCTTGATTGACCCTCTATACTTCGATCAAGACTAGATGTGTAGACTGTAGTTGTTTCTGTTGAAATAATACCTGGCCATTTATACTCATGCTAACAGTTAATCTAGGACGCTAATAGAAGTAGCTGTTTATTCTTTTGCTGGATAATTTTCCAAAGCTGATCGACTTGTTGGTTCTCTACTTCTCTAGTTATTCTTCTTAGATGTGAACCTAGTTAAACGATTTTCTTGTCTAGATGGAGTAACTGACTTTCTTCTTGGAACTAAGGCTCTCCCGGAATTATTTACAATTTGAAGTTTGTGAATATCTGATTGCAGGGGGATAAGTGATGAGGCTCTGAACTTGTCAGATTTGCATTGCAGTATTCCTATGAAAGGCATGGTGGACTCCTTCAATGTTTCTGTTGCTGCTGGCATTCTCATGCACAATGCCACATGTGATAGAACTTCCCGCATGGTAATGACTGCTGTACTGCGTCACCAGCACACGAGAAAATATTACTCTGATCTATTCTTAACAGAAATTCAATTGGATCAACCATTTTATTGTGACTGATATATTTATTTAATTTTCAAATGATACAAGTTACCACTTACAAAAATAAATTGCTAACATTATTTCATGTGAAGAGATCATTGCGATTGCAAAGACAAAAAATAATGATTTATGGTTATAAATTAAATTTTACTAAGCCCGTTTGAAAGTTGTGTAATTGTGTTATTCCTTTTTGAAGCCTCGGTGACCTGCTGACTTGTGTTAATTCTCGAATTCTTCCTATAGAATTATCAAGTAGATCGTTCATTAGCGGCCTCCACGTGTTTATTGATTCTTGAGAGTTTTGTTTCTGGCTGTGTTCGTCTCTTTTCAGTGGCACATCATTGTGTGCCGAGTCTGAAAAATTATAAACTAAATAAAATAAAATAAATTGTGATTGCATGGTTTCATATTAGATATGTAAATTATATTTTCTAGTTTGATCATGTCTATGTTAGACGTGCTACACTTCTAATGAAATCCATTATGAGAATCATTTCCAATAGCTGTAAATGTTTATGTAGCCTTATGAATTAACTGTTGCTTTTGGTATAAAGGGTTGCCATGGTGATCTGACACCAGAAGAGAGCCAAATTCTACTTGCTGAGTTCTCTTTGCGCCACAGCAAAAGTGCAATTAGTATTGCCCATGAGTATGCAAAGCGGAAGCTAGCCAGACCAACAGCGAAGCTTTAATCTGGTTTTTATGCTGTAGAATACTTCAGAAAGGTTTACATGTACTCTTTTCTGCTGTCATTTTCTTCACCCATAAGTTGTACATTGTATATGGGGCATAATGCCTGAGATGTATTCACGTTACATGAATTTTTTATACATCAATCATATGGGTACCAATGTTTTATATTCCTTGACACCTAAGAATGAAGATACGTTTCAAACTGCTTGCATGGCTTGTTCAATTTGCTTTACTTAATTATTGTTTATAAGAACTAACATTAGCCTTTAAATCACGATAGGTTATTTATGCCTATATTCAGATTTTAGACTCGATTATTTTTTCAATCTAATTATTGTCTTTAATTAACTGTTGCTATTAAATTGTTTTTGAACAGTTATTTTTGATGGGCTGGTTGGCGATGACGGTGAAGATTCTGGCCCAGTACAAGTACCATAAACTTATGAATGTGGTCATATTTGAACAGTATTCATGTAGCCCTGTTTTTAAGAAATATGTATACATTTCTCAATCTTTTAGTTACTAATTACCCAATTCTATTCATGTAATTTGATGAATATCACTTTCCATGTACGTATCATTTGCATGCAAGTCCTCCCAGGTTGAAAATATTTTGATTTCTATGTGGGTTGCATGTTTTCTGATTCAATTGGCGGATATACTTGCATTAGTTTTTAATGTTCTAACAACTGTGGGCTTAAAGTGATTCCATAAGTAAAAGGCTATATTGCTTTCCTTTAGTTTGGCTACATTTCTTCCTGTCTGTTGTCTTCCCAATTAAATGCGATGACATGGTTCTATGATGCCAGAGGCAAAAGTTGCCTTTGCTGCAATATAGTACTTACTTTTGCATCTATTTGCTGTTTCTTTTTTCGGGACTCCAAAAATCTTGAGAAACTAGGATATTGTATCTAGAGTTTACAACCTACCGAACCTTTGGTTTCAACAGAAGATGTAAACCTGCAAGCCTGGAAGTAGTGTTTTGTTTCATCAGAAATGAAGTTGGATCGTTCTCAAGGTTGGTTCACCAGCTGGCTTAGTCGGCCAAAGGCGTATCATACGTTCTGAGAAATGGAGTTTGAATGTTAGATCATTCTCAAGAGCTGGTTCACTTGGTCCGCCAATAGCATAAAGGTTCTCCCAAGTTTGACTACTATCCTTGTGTTGACACCGTATCATTACTCTAATTGGCACACATACGACGGACATACAGAGGCTGTTATTTCAGGAAGCCGAGAGCAACCCCAAAGGTTAAGTTTATCAAAAGTCAAGGGAAACAATGGAAGTTTATCTAAGAACAAGTACAAAATTGCTGCAGGTGAACTTTCAGTTCACGATATCTAGCCTTTTATTAAAGTTGGACTTGGTCAGCTTGTAGAACATTGCATTCTCTGTATATGGTCAGGGAAATCAAAATAATATAGTTCAACAGAATTAAGTAGTCCTTTCCTATATTACCAAATCTTCTGTAACTTTACATTACAGGCTTTGAAATTCTCAAAACACAGGTGAATCATCCGTGAATAAATGACATGACAACAAGCACTTGCAGCGGACTACCATGACATGATGGTTTTAACCACTGATTGGAAAGTACAAAGCAATCTAATTTAAGACTAGGAATTTCTATAACCATTCCCTAATCAATTAAAGTCATGCCATCAGTAGCTGTTTGGATTGTACCCTTGGTGCTCTGCATGCTCAAATCTTCGCCATGCTGCTTCAATTCTCGGGACCTGATGAACTCATCAATTTGTGCCTTGAGCTCCGTGTCAGGAATAAGCATATCGGCAGTAAGATGGGAGCGGTTGAATGGGTCAGTCTGCAATTCATAGAATTGGATTAATTGATAACCTAAGAATTCTTATGATCAAATGTCAATCAAATATGAACCGCAGATATACATTATCACTTAGAAGATGCCTTTGAATTACAGGTCGGTCTACTGTGATTCTTGAAGAAGGTAAAATAACTGGGTCCTTCATCAAAGTGTACTGCAACCAAACAAAATGTCGTTAGCATGTTACCCATTACAAACAGTTTGAGCATTACATAAATATACAATGAAAAACTTTGATCCCATATAATGATAATGATAAAAATCATAATGGGTGTGTTTGAATAAGGTATTTTTAGCAGGGCATTGTAAATTACTGATCTGTTTAAAATCCTTAGTTTCGCCATATACAGGAAAGGTATTTTCGAAATTCTATCTGCAGTTTGAGGGGATTTTGAGAATTTCCTGATTAAAACAGGGTCATAGATGGGATGTTCAACAAACATTCTCTCTTTATACAGATTTAGGGATCCATCTTGATCTGTTCATCTAAGAAATTGCAGTACTCCCTAACTATCAACTCTCCTCTCTTCTCTCTTTCATACAGGATTTAGGGATCCATCTTGATCTGTTCTTCTAAGAAATTGCAGTACTCCCTAACTACCAACTCTCCTCTCTTATTTCTCCTTCATACAGGATTTAGAGATCCATCTCTTGATCTATTCTTCTAAAATTGCAGTACTCCCTCTCTCTGTGTCCATTTTTATATACTAGCATTTATACCCCATGCAAAGCACGGGGTTTTATTATAAGTTATGATATTGCAAATATTTTATTATTTTTTTATAAATATATTATTGGATTTATTAGGTAAATGGTCCTAATAAGATTTCCTTCTAAAATTATATATTTAACTTATAATAAGATTTTACTTATACTTGAATATAATTACACTCATATTTAATTAAGAGCAACAAATTCAACTTTGGTCAAGACAATTTTTGTGAATTTTTTTTCTCTCAAACTATATTATTTAAGTTGTAATAAAATCTTATTTAATAATGGTAATAAATTAATATCAAGATGATCTTATGATTGTTTCCTTGTAAATTATATTACTATTTTTATTTTTATTACGAATTCATGTTTTCTTATAAAACTACGATACTAATATCAAATTCTAATTTGATTTGATAAATAATAAAAGTTGACTTAATGTAGGAAACGTCAAAAGGCGAACCAAAAAAAAGTAGAACGAACTAAATTGTCGTCTAATTAATTATAGTTTAGATATGTACATATATATGTACATATATATATATATATTAATAATAATATTATTTAACATATGGTAAGGTGATTTTCATAAGAAAATAGTATCGTTCTAAAATTATATTACTTAAATATAATGAAATATTACTTGCACTTGAAATTATAATCAAACTTATATTTTAATAATTTTAAACTATATTATCTAAGTAGTAATATAATTAATCTTAAACTTGAATTACACAAAAAAGTTATGCACACAGTATAAAAAGAGAGAAAATAGGAAACATGACCTACTATTGAATGTTTAACACATTTCCATTAGTAAACAATACATGAGTCCTACTCTTTGTGCACAAATGTGCATAATTTTTTGCGTATAATTTGTGCACATAGTATTATTCTTGTTAATAATTATAGTTTCTGATTTGGATAGATAAATAATAAAAATTGACTTAACATAGAAAAAATTCAGGTTGAACAAAAAAAGGACGAACCAAATTGCCTATGTAATTATAGTATAGATAGATAGATTATATTATAGAATATAGACCATAGATAGATAGATTTGATTGTTTCCTTATAAACCTATACTACTAATTCTCATTTCTTTATAAAATTACAATACTAATTCCAGTTTCTAAGATTGACTTAATGCAGGAAAAGTCAAAGGTCGAACTAAAAAAAGGCCGAAAGTAAGGTCTTGAACCAATAAAAAAAAACCAAATTGTCTATTTAATTATAGAACGTATAGATGCATATATATAAAAAATTGGCTGAGCTAATAGGAGACAGGAAAAGGAAAAGAAAAGGGAAAAAAAGCTAGCTACTGCGATCAAGATTAAGCTCGTCACAAGTGACAGTAGCGGAACACGTGTTAAAGGACTGCTTCCAAAAGGGAGGAGACCTTGAAAAGATTTTCAGGCCTACTATCTTGCTCATGAGCTGTAACATTACCCTTTTTATGAGTGAAAATAAAGGACCCAGCTCGGAATCATTATCTCTGATGTCCTTTATGAGAGAACTTGAAGACCAGAGGAGGATAAAGGAAGAGCTGATCTCACAAATACATACATACTAGGGGGATGAATAGATTAAAGGAAAAAAGTTACAAAGTTATATACATGTGTATTATTAGGACTATTAGAGATGCGTCATGAAGAATTTCATCTTTTACATTTAGTAAAGATGAGTTGGATGCAAATCCCTTTGGACAACTGAAGAAGATTTTGGAGCTGAAAAACAAGTAGTAAAAAGAGGCACATGCAAACTAATATATACAGAATAGGATGGTGCAGTTTCAAAATCCACAAGAATGTTTTACCAAACAAAAGATCTGTAAATGATGAAATTTTCAATCGAGGAATTTTAACTGAGGACTTGTAAATTCTAAATATATTGCAATTAAACTTACTTGAATTGGGTCAAGGAATTCATCAGGAATCTCTCCAAGAGCAGCTTCGGCATCCAAGGCCTCAGAAGCTGCAACTTTGGCTTTACTGCCAAGCTCAATGAACTCCTGTATAACCCTCCCATGTTCACCAATTCTCTGAAGGACGCTTGCAGCAGCACTAAACAACTGGAGAAATTCAAAAAATTAGGTTACTTAATGAACTATATCCTCAACGCAAGAGGATGAGACTTCTACAACATTTTCTGATATAAGAAATAGTAACATCAGTGTAATTAAATACAGGTAAATTAGAAGTTTAAACAAAGTACTTGCTCATTCCACAATAGTAAAATAAATAAATTCAACAGCATTCTCAAAATATTAATAACAATAATAAATTATAGTAACAATTAAATGGACTACATTCAATATGAAGAATAAAAAGGTTTTGAAAGGAAAACAGGGGGAGAAAGTTATGTAAGCAACACCTAATTTCAATACCTGTTCATTATATGAACGACCATCCTTTGTGATGGCAGCTGGAAATATATTGTCTTTGTCACCCCTTGCCAGATGGACATATATGTTGACAATCTTTAAAAATGAACAATACATAGTCAAGTATTCGTTGATATATTAATCCAAGGAGTAGATGCATTATAGCAATTATATATTGATAAGGCAATGGAGTTAATGACTAGCGACACATAATAATTTTGGACTCTTCCAGTCAATTTGCATTCCCTTCGGGGTAGCAAATGTCATTAGCAGGACTGGACAAATCGAGGGCATGTATAGCTAGCTTGTAACTGAAAATAGTGTCCATAACACACATGCAAGGTTGTAGAATGGCATGCCCAACTTCATTCTAATATGCAACTTAATCGATAAAAAACTAATATTGGATAAAGGCTTGATCATAATTATAATCTCGATCAGCCACAAAATTAACAAGGCTATCTGACACCTCAATCCAAATTTAAAATTTGCTAATTCCTATGACACGGTATAACATACTAAGTACATCCTATCCCAAAACTAATCATCACTCCTAAGCGCAAGGGCCAAGGAACATATTGGCCACTTCTTTCTATTGTTAAATTTTGGGATGCTAGGAGATGTTTAGCTCACTGCCTTAATTTTTTAGCAATATAAACAAACATAATGTGCAGAATGAAAGGGATGACTATTCAATGCCAACCTGCTTTAGCAAATGTTTTGGGCGAAATTCATATTTTTCAGGATCTTTCAAGCTGAGAGACTTCCTTTGAGGGCCAACAAGTTGTAATAAAAAGTAATTCAGCATGCTGGCAACTCTTTCAATCTGTAAGAAGAAAGAAGCAGACAACCACAATTAAAAGACATCAAACATGAGTTTGGAGAGATTATTTTAAGAATTTATTGATCTATGTGGACCGCTACCATCTCTGGAAGTAGGAAAGGAGCTGTAATCTGCTCTGAAGTAAATGCCAGCATGGTAACATCTTCATTTGCCAACTTCATATCAATCCGAATGATCTAGACACACCAGGAACTTTCGTTAATAAGAACAATTTACTAAGGGTGGTGATATTGGCAACCCAAATTTTATTGAGACAGTATGTTTCATAAAGAACAGATTAACACATCCTTTACTTTTTGTAGTTAAATAACTATTTCTTGAAATCCCAATTAAATGCAACTATGTAACGAAAACTTTTGCCTTTTCAATAAATTGTGGAGTGCTACTAACTATTTATGGAGTGGTGTGAATATCGCTACCCAGTTTAGAAATTAAAGAACAAAAGAAATTTAATCTTTAAATAAACACCGACATTCTCTTGAGAATGGAACAATCGGGTTCTCTCCTGTCTTTCTTGAGCTGGTCTTCGCTCCCATTCCACTGTGTTAGACATCTCAGCTTCCAGCTCTTTAAGTTCAAGAATTTTGTTAAGACTTTCATCAAGAAGATAAATACTATCATTGATCAGGAAGTTCAAGAAGTTCAAATAACCACCCTTTTCCTCCTCTATAGCAATCTGTAAATAGTATAAATAACTCAGATAAACAGAACTTCAGTGAACTGAAAAATAGGGTAGGCAGTTGAAAATTCTAATATAAACGGTAAATAAATGACATTCTACCTGTCTCCACGCATTGCGGTGACTAGGAACCTGCCAGAGGTATTCAAGAAGTTCCGCAATGTTGTGACGGATGTTAAACTTGTCATAGAACTGCTCAGGACATATATAAACAAATCAATCAAAAAGACAAGCATGAGATAACATCAAGAATGAGATAACATTATGAGAAAGGACAGAATATTGAAAATACCATAATCAGAAGTTGCCAGAAGCAAATACAAAGAAATATCTTTGGCATTAGGACTGAGCAAAAAACGGGTATAACCGAATTACCGAACCGAACCGAAATAATTTAACCGAATTTTTCTGAAAATTCGGTTATTTTTACTATTTCGGTTATATCCGAATTATTTTACGGTTTTCGGTTAGTTTATACGGATATCATTTTTGGATTATTCGGTTAAACCGAATAACCGGACAAATCTCAGCCACTAGCCCAACCTTCTAATTCTTAGCCCTCAGCCCAACCATTAGTCATTACTCATTAGCAATTTAGCGCTCAGCCCAACCCAGCCCAGTCCAGCCAACAACCATTAGTCTTTTCTAATTCTCAAACTCTCAGATCTTTCAAAGTCTCCAACTCTCTCACTCTCAATCTCTCAGATCTCTCACTCTAAACTCTCGGCTGAATTATATTTCTTCAGACGGACCATGGAGAGGCAGCCGTCCATGTCGTCGGCGGCGTCGTTAGAGAGGCAACTCTGATATCTCATCTTTCTTTCTTGCGCGACGGCGACGCATGGCGGAGACCACCAGCGACTTCAAATCCCAGCGACTTCAGATCCCAGCGACGAAATCCCATTCGGGTCTAGTTCTGATTTGTATTTGACGAATTCCCAGCGACTTCAGATCTCACTTTCGTTTTGCATTTGGGGCCATGTCGTTTGATTTCGGTTTGGTTTGGTTTGATTTTGTGACGAATTTCGTTTTGATTGTGAAATACTTATTTTGGAAATTTTGCTGCTTGGAGAATAGAAAGAATATTTATGTTGAGGGGTGTAGTTGTGTCCTAGAGGAACTATTTGTTTATTTTTTATTTTGTGGGCAATTTTGCTGGTGAGAGACCTATCTGGCTACTGTGGAGATATGAGATTTTTTTCATCTTTCATCTTTTATGTTTACGAAGTTTCTTACGCTTGAAATAATTATGGACATTTTTTGGTTTGTTGATATTTGTAGAGAATCTCTTATTAAGGTCCCAGAACCACCAATTCTTCCATTCTTTAGGCATGTTGATTATGTAGAAGTTTTAGCTCAAATTCCTGAGAAAGCAGATAAAAGGTGTATACAGTTCAAGCTCAAATTCCTGAGAAAGCAGATGGATTGTAGTCTGTCTGTAGGAACTGAACTGTGTTGCTGCTAATTCTTTTCAATTCGGTTATTAACCGAATAACCTATTCGGTTATTTGGTTATTCGGTTATTCGGTTAGTGCATAATTCGGTTATTTATTCGGGTATTTAAAATAGCTTAGTTCGGGTATCGGTTATAACCGAAATTGTGGTTCGGTTCGGTTATTAACCGAATGTTCAGTCCTATTTGGCATCTATTGGACTTGCCAGCTTATATGAAAAGCAAAACAGCTTCACACACAACTCAGAAAGCACAAATAAAACTCAAAACTAGTAACTTGAACAAATTGGGTCTTAACTATATAGATCTAATCTAAAAAACCATAGACACAAAGAACACTTTTGTCCATTAGTAGAACCAAAGTTCAATAAATTATCTGAACAGCTTAAATAATAGCCTTTCCTTCTTCCCTACTTATGTGTTCGCCACTATGATTTCGGTCATCGTTACCTTTAATCGATTCAGACTTAAACATACTTATCAGTTATCACCTACGGGAGATCAAAATAATTGATCGAACAATTGAGGTATACTGTACAAGAAATTAGATCGGTAAGAGTACTTATGATTATGGGTATAGTAAGACTGGAAATGGGAATCTCAAGACAGAAACAGCCATCAATTATTTCCATCTGCCTATGCACCTCCCTTGTACACATTTTTTTTTGACAATTCACTTTTACTGTTTGAGTTTGACACAATTTTTTGTGTTGATAATATACGATACAGTGACTTTGCGAAGGCAGGAAAGAAGTAACCAATCGATAGTCATGACCCTTCCTATCTATTAAGGCGCCCCAGCATTGGGTGTGAAGTTCTTGTCTAAAGTAAATCATGACAAAGAGACAAACAAGTAAAGCAACGGAAAAATAAAGATAGCAAATATTTGGCAGGTAGGAAAGACTCAGATAGCGAGATATCTGAAGAGTTCTCCATGATTTCACTAGAAGAAAAGCAGAACAAGATTAAATAAAAGGCATATAGAAACAAAAGAGTAGCTCTTGAGAAAAAGATAGTGGTCATACCTGAGTGTGGGAGCCTGTAAACTCAATGTCAACATATACCTTCAAAAGATTCCTCACAAGATACACCAGAGACAGTTGGTGTCCTTCAAAAAGAGTAGCTGTAACAGACGACCCACTGCCACACAATTTTTATTAAAGGCAGCAAGTGCTTAAACATTTTGCTTTTTGATTTGAGTATGTATTACATCACAATGAATTATTTTATATGTAGTTTCTCATCAAATCACCTTCTACGGGGCATCCAGCAGTTCAGGACTTCAACCATCTTTGCTCTTAGGTACGGATTCCTAATATATTCTGGACTTGCCATGAACATGATGATGAAGTTCATGAAATCATCCTGCCAGTATGGAAAAATAAAATAACTTAAAATTGCTTATTCCATAGAGTTTAAAAAGATTTAGCATGTACAAAAATAAGAATGAAACTTTAGTTTACCAGCACAACCCCATCCAAAGCTTTTGGAATCCGAGAAGCGAAAATAAGTAACTCCATGGCATCTTCCACAAAATGCTCAGGCATAGAAGCAAATTCCCTAGGACAAATTGATGGCAATGGCATTTTAAAACCACCTACGAGTCCTACCAACCAAACCACCATCAATCGGTAGAAGGACAAAGCTTGTTGAAGAAATCCTCCATCCTAAGAAGTAGAGACATACTAATAATGTCACAACCTTAAAATGTAACACCCAAAATACATATAAAACTGGGTAAAGCGCTTGGGTTGTTTAGGTCTAGGTTTAGTCTTATTGGAAATGCTATTTTTAAATGTTACCCTATTTGGTATAATTACATAGTTGCATTACATGAAATCCAGTAATCCACTGTGGATTTACATTTCCTAAAGATGTTTACTTTTAATAACAACAAGGTATATTTGGAAAGCTACACCTACTGAATGAGTAAACAAGTATTCTTCTCCTTTTACAATACTTGCAAAAATAGCTCAAATATTTAAATTGGCTGCAAGTATTCTTCTCCTCTGAACCATTGTCCTTACCTACTTGCACTAAAACTTCTATGTAAAATTGCAAATCACTGTCAATCTCTAGAACATAACTTGCGAATTAAGATAATTAAATTAACAGTCAACCAAATGTTTTAAATATGTGAAATCCTCCATTATTTGTTAATTTTGTTATGTACATATGCGAAAGTAGACACAGACTAGTTCTTTGAAACTTCATATCAGATTGAACGCATAACAAATGAAGGAGGAAATCAGTGTTGTTAAATGCCGATGGTTGAGTGGATGAGGGTGTCAACCATATCCAGAAAAGAAGCTACATGGCAAAGATATTATGGTTTACTATATTATGTTAGCAATGCTTATTTGAGGTGCACAAGGGAGAAAAGAAGTTTGGCGACGGAACACATTTTCATCTAAAATTGGGCCAACAAAAATGTGTGCACACAATTCCCTATTCTTTTTTATACTGCGCGTGTACTTTGGTTTTGCCCCTTATGGCACATAGTGAAAATACATATTCACAGAGAGTAAAGGGGAAAGTAAAGATGAGATACCCTCAGAATCTGAGCTTCATAACATAATTTCTCCTGTGAATATAACTCAAGTTCTTTCTCAAGGCGAGCTATGTCCTGGTCTAGTTGTGGAGATGATGCTTGCCCCCGCATGGTTTTGAAAGAGGCTAAAGTATCTTCACTCCTGCTAATATCCTGAATACAATTTCAATTATTGAGCATTTATGCCTTCCATCATTCTAGTCACAATTAATAATAATAATTAATAAATAAATAAATAAATAATGTATTTATGTAATGACCTATGCAAAACTAAGAATTACTAAGGAGATAAAACAGATAAGATTCTGACTGCAATAATAATTTTTGTATACCTGAACAAGATGCTTAAAATCAGAAAATCCTTTTAATAGGCCTAAGTTTAGAACCCTTGCAGTCATAAAGAAGCATTCACAAATAAATGGGTATTTAGCCTTTTCGCTACAACTAGACATGGACTTATTATTGCGGAGGAGAGAAGAACCCCCAGAATTACTGCCAGAACTGCTAGCTTCTTGAGACTGTAGCAACCGATTTTCGCCTTCATTATATACACCAGAGGCATCCACTCTCCCAGAATCATTGTTTGTGAACCATTCAGCAACTTCTTCTGATGATGCATGTAAAGCAGTCAATCCTCTGGAAAGGGTTATATGGTCAACATTAAGGAACCATAGGAAGATATTATGAAAAGAATAGATAAGAAAAGATCTAACAGATGAATGTTCAGAACAAGTCTCACACCTTATATCCAAACGGCTGCTGTTCAATACATATTTAGGATCAATTTTCTCCCTTTTCGTTAAATTTGCATCTAAGAATGGCTCACAGAGCCGAAGCATTACAGCACTGAGATTCACAAACATGCCAGAACTTGCACAAGATATTGGATCAACCTGTGATCAAATCTCAATTAAGGCTAGGTTAAAAAAGAAAGCAGGGATATGCATCCATGTGAACCAAAAATAATTCCTAGGCACAATATACAGGGAACATGTACCAGTATGCCATTTGGTACATAGAACCTTGGACAAAAACAAAGTTTTGATTTAAAAAAAAGAGTAAACTATATTAACCTGAACAATCTCATGTTCAGGGGAAAATATTACCTGTATATTAGCCCTTGATTTGTTTTTGTTGATGACCTCTGCAAGATACTCCAGAACATTCTCACGAGTGTTGGTATTTTTTAGGAGACACCTAAGAACTTCTGCCAGACCATCATATAAGTTGTTCATGACACTTTTTATTGTTGTGAATGAAGACAAGAGATCGGCTGGACGACGAGTAGTTGCTTCTGCAAAGCATTGCTGGCTGGTGTTTTAAAGAGAGAAAACAATATTTAGTAGAGTTGCCCTTTGAGAAATTATCTTAACATAAAGGGGTATTTTGTGGAGTTTTATATATCATTCATTTGCTAGAGATATATCCATCACAATAGGCTGCAAAATTTGTATATACGCAAAAGAAGGAAAAGAAATGTGGCATCATGCTAACTAGCAATTTTGAATTTTCATGTGCCATAGTCTGGAGCTCATGGAAACATCTAAAGAATCCATCCTAATCTTAAAAAAATAACGCAAAAGATGTAAACCATCCTCTTATGCAACCGATTCAAGGAAATAAAATTTTCCAAAATCTCTTAATTCTTCATTAAAAAGAGGCAACATCCAAATTATCCTCCGAAAGTTAATTCCTGCATTTACCCCCAAAGCCTATAATACCAAAAGAAAATGCGTTTAAAAGTAATCTAAACAGGGCTCATCAAGAAAAATGAAAGTCCTATAACTGATATCATATAACATCACAATCAAACTGTGCACACATAACCTACCAATTGTTAAATCCAACTCCTAGTCATCAGTTCATCAAATATTGGAAAATTAGTACAAGTCAACCACACTGGCATCTCAAAATACACATTATAGCTTTAGAATATCTATAATCCTAAACCAAATTCAGTGAAGCATGATATGTTTGCAAAAAGCAACCGTGCATAATGAATATGGTAAGAGTTTCATTTTATAAGCACAACACAAACCAACAGGAGAATAAACTAAAACAGAAAATCAAGCTCACCCAACATCAGGCTGACTCTTGAAAATGGTTTGATCAGGCAACGCACTGACATGAAAAAATGGCCCCAAAATGCTGGTCATTTCAATTACACGTCCATTCAAATAGGCACCCTTAGGAATCCACCAATTGTGGCTCACTAAGGACTTGGCCCCCGCCGGAATACTAACCAGATACAACAAAGCCCTCAATGGCTGCTGAAAGTTTCCAAGGGCAGAAACATTAAGAACACTTCCCCTCAAATCCTCATACAACTGCTTCAAAATCGGGTCCACACTGTCGAAATCTGAATCCTTAATAAACTCATCCAAAAACCCGGGTGGACATGAAATTCCACCACCACTGCCACTTCCTCCAAACCCATCAACAGAGCTTGAAACCTCTGAAAAAATCAGTGGCAACAATTGAGACACATTAGACTTATTGGAAGCATTGGAATTATCCCAGTTTGGAAACATATCAGGATTCCCCAAATGAATCCTGCAATAAGAAACCGCCAATTTCTTCGCTTGTTTGATTACAGAAACCATCTCAGAACTCAAGTTTTTATCTTTCATGGACAAAACCTTCTTTCCCTCATCATAAGCGCGACGATAACAACCTAAAAGATAAGGAAAAGGGGGCTCGGCGGAAGTGAAATTACCAGAAAGCCGATCAATGAGAACTCTCTCCATTAGGTCTCGAGATAACCTCAAGTCTTTGCCCTCGCTGAGAATTTCAGCTGCCGTCATTTCTAAGTAGACGATTCGAGAATCGTTTTCCATCGAATCGACCAGCGACACAAGGAATATTTTCCTGATAATTATATCCTCGATTTCCGCAAGAGATCTTTGAGGCTTTGAAGTCGCCATAACTCGCCAAAAAAATATAGATATATACAATTATATGTATAAATTTAGATCGTAAGGTTCGATACAGACTAATGAGTGAAGTTTCCGATTAGGGATTTGTTCTAAACTTATGGTGATTTGAAGCTGCGATCAGCATAGAGAAACATGATGTTGGGAACTTGTGTATGTGTTTTGTGTATGTGAGAGAGGAGTCAAAATACAGATTGATGAAACTGAGAGGCGACTGGAGTTTTCCACTTGTACAAGGTAACTGTGAGACGGTGTCGTATTCAGTTTAGTGCCGATATCTGATGACTTGGTTCGTCCCCATTGATATTCAAAATTGGAGTACTAAAATATATAAAAATGAAAAAATAACTTCAAGAATTGAGGCTTAATTTTGTAGTGATGAAAAGTAATACGTTGCATGTACTTTAGAATCAAGAAAAAATGTTGTATTTATAACATTTTCATCACCTAAAATCATTTTCCAAACCGAATTAAGATTCTATCCGACCTGTAGTCCCTCAATAGGACTGCACCAAATCTTCTAGAATCATGTTGATTCAATCCAACATTTCTTCCCACATCCAGATACCAAATATAATTAGGAACCTTAATCTACAAATCTCACCAAAACACTCCTTATCCAAGTCCATGTAATAACAAGTCTTGAGCCCAAATATCCTTGGCCCAACACTATACAATTACAATAATTGTAGCAACTAAAATTAAATAAATTCAAATCAATTTTAAGCTTAATATGCGATCGTTTAATTTCAAAAGTCAAATTATGTCTCTAATTTTAGAATGGACGAAGTATCTAGCAATATTTTTCTAAAAAAAATTATCAAACTATATACTTAGGCTATATTTGTTTGTAAGAATTATACTTGGATATGACTATTAATCTCAAATGTCTTATTTGTTTTCAAAATTTTGAACTTGGGATTATTAGTCTAGATATTGAAAAATAGCTTAATATGGGGGGCTATTTAATACTATGTTCAACTAGGTATTATAATTTCGATATTATAATCATTGCAAATAAACATGGTCTTAGGAAATTAATATTTGCACAAGAGAAATTAATATTTCTGCAATACCTTACTCACATGAATCGTGAGTGAGTCCCACCTTTATGTGGGTGAGAACATGTGAAAATATATTTTTTCTATGTGAAAATACAAATTCCCTAGACTTATATATTTAAGGGATTTTAGCAAGTTTAGGTTGGAGCCCATAAACTTTTATAATTCGTTTGTTTCTTTAATTAAGAATTATCAGTTTAAAAAATAACAAGACATTAAATGATAGGATAAAATATACTTTACTTTATTTAGTTTGTAAATTTAAAAAGAAATTTTTTGTCAAGTATTATGTGTGATGTGGGTAAGGAAAAGAGATATAAAAGTTCGTGTTATATTATATTACTACTGTTGTAGGCTTGAAGGCATTGCGATCGAGAGTTTTGACGATTGTAAGAAATTGTTCTTGCAAATATATTTTGAGAGTATTGCCATAAATTTATAAGTAGAAATTATAGCAAGAATGATCTCATTTATTACAAATCTCTCTAACAACAACAAAAAATGATTATCTACCTAACTAGTAATAAAAAAATAAAACCTTCACAATACATATCATTTTCAAATGTTTCATACATGAAGCCCATCATAAAAATTTATAAGAAACATGGGACTTATTTTTGGTCTCAGAACTATCTGTTGCAGTATTGTATTTGTTGGTTGTACATGTTAATTAGAACGTCCGAACTGGATGCTAATTAATTTACTAGTATAAGCAATTTCCAAATGCTTTATTTATTGAATTGCAAGATCGATTACTATTAATCATAGTAAATTTATTGAAGAACATATATATTTGAAGCTACATAACAAATAAAAGTAACACACACACACACACACACACACACATATATATATATATATATATATAATAAGATTAAATTATTATTCAAGGTGGTCATGAGGCCTTAGTGACATGAATATTGAAGCACAGTGCCTTAGCATCTGATCGTCGTGGATCTCCGTCGTCGCGCTAACATTCCCTGAATTCCTGTTGCTTAAGTAACGTCGCCACGCCAATTGTATATTAACGGCCGCCCATGTCCTCCAATTGGACGAGTAATACCTGGTCGTGCTCTTAAGCTTATTATTTGAAAATGTGTAACGAAAATGCTCCGTTATATATAGGAGATGATCAGAATCAAGTCCAAATGCTTCCGTTGGATTCATACAAGTAAATGTAGCAGATGAGGTTGGAAATCGGTTTATATTTTGAGTCCGGCGAAGGCACCACGAGAGAAGCTCGTCTCCGAAGAAGCCACCGGGGTCTATTAGGCTTGTTGCCATCATGCCTTTGCTGAGATTTTGGCTTCTCTCTATGCGCCCTCTGACAATGAACACCATACGTTGCACGGGCTCTCCTTCTCTTATTATCTGCGCGCTTATAATTGCTTTATACAGTGAGTGTGAGTGTGAGTGTGAGTGTGTCATTATATATATCTAGGTACAATAAAAATTACTACTATAATATTTTGTTGCAAGATAGATATTACAAAACTACTCTAAAAACATTAGAAAATTAATTATTGTATGAATACTTCACCTTTTCATCTTTAGAGAAAACTATGGGTTTAACCCGGTCGCAAATGTGATCAAGGATAAGGTCATCCAAGTTGTGGAACAGGGGTACCTGGAGTTCGAATTGAATTGGAGTATATAAGTTTATTTGTGGTGTAAATATTTTCCTTAAATTATACTACTGTGATGGAGTATTTATTAGTCGTCTGCAGGGAGTATTATTTTCACAAAACAAATTTTTATAATACCCCACCCCACCCCATAAATATTTGTAGCATGCTTTATATATAAAACCCGCAAAAAAAACATAGGCTTACCTTTTTCACCAAGTCTAAGCAAAGGTAACGCTTGATATCTCTCCGCAGCCCATCAGGCAAATCTTTGATAAGTTCCATCTCATTTTGCCCTCCCATAATTGTCCATATTTGGTGTTCAAATTGACGAACTCTTTGCCTCAGCCGAGACGGTAGCTGTCTCCTTCTCATCCACCATTCCATGTCTCGATATCTCAATTGCATTTTTCTCCTTCTCACCGTCACAGCATGCAAAAATACCTGTTCGATCAGTAAATTTATTGAACAAGCTAAAAAATTTGCCCGGCCCGGCCCGGCCCGGCCTTGTGAGTTTTTAAAGTTAACAAAAAAAACATAAATAATAAACCCTGAATTCACCTGAATATTCCCAATTAACATAGTAAAGAGTGATAAGCCTGCCAGCACCATGATTATAGCAAATGTTACTTCTAAGCATTGGCTTGTAGGTTCGAGATTGTTGCCCATTGTGCTATAAAATTAACCCAAAAATAGAAAACAACTAATTAGATAAAAACTGAAACGGAAATATTAGCAAGCTGAGTAGTGTTAATTAGGTAAGTACGTAGACAACTTTAATTTGTCTAGTTTAATTATTTAATTATACAAAGTTTTAGTTAGTTGTACCCAAATACAACCAGTTAATACCTATCATGTATTGACGAGTTGTATTATACAATTAACTAATTAAAATTTTGTCTAAATAAATTAGACAAAAGTTGTCAATTTATCTATCTATCATTATCGATCTAACAATCAAACCTAAGTATATATTGTCCTCCTTGCATGATTTGTAGGAATGATTATTTCCAAGTATTTTTATACCTTATAGCCATTAGGCCCCAAAGATTGGAATAGAGAATTTGAACTATGATGGAATTCTCAGAAATGACTGGGAGAGCCAAGGCATAGAGCCCATAAGGAAAGCCTCCATCTTTGTGTATGCACTTTGATAAATCTACCTTCATGGTGGAGTTGCCATTGCATGGATTTCCGTAGGCACTGTAACAAATCTCTCTTGGGCAAGTAAAAGAGAGCACATCGCACTGTTCGCTTCCATTGCATTGTTCTGTAAGGCACAGTATTAGACGTTGTATCGAAAGGATATACCAGAATCCTCCTGATGCCTGAAAAAACATAATTATAACAATGTTATATACGTGTACGGTCAATTTGATGAAGTGGGAAATTAAAGTATGCTTTTGGTCACAATAACCAAGCTGGTTGTGAAGACCGCTCCAATACGACATTGTTTTGATTAGTTAAATGATTAAAAAAAACATTAATATATATCCCTTAAAAAACATTAATATAAGGGGCACAAGGTGATCATGCATGGAATTTCGATGACTACAAGTCTATAACCATTATATATATCCCTTATAAATGATCTTAGCCACAATTAGCTGCTAGCTAACATCCGGAAAATTACAGTTATCGGATGGTATTTCACACTTACGTCCCACAAACTATTTGAAGGACTTCCCTTAAACACGTCCAGTAAATTGTTTGAAGGTTGCTGGCTTTCAAAGGCTATGGATAATGAGCTGTTATACACACACACACATATATAGAATAATGCTAGAGATACAAACTATTTTACAAACAGCTGATGTGACATACTCCACCTCAGCATATTGTGTAGGACCAAAAACTGCATTGAAACAATTTGTTGATCAATACGCTGAGGTGGAGTATGTCACATCAGCAGTTTATAAAATAATTTGTGTCTGTAGCACTACTCCATATATATATATATATACATTGAGAGAGAGAGAGAGAGAGAGAGGAAGCTGATCGAGGGAGTAAGCATACGTGTGATGCAAGGAAGTAAGCGATGAGATTAAGGGCAAAACCCCACCAAACTGTGCCAAAAATGTAGCCTGTGACCTTTCTCATTCCTCGCATCAAGTAAAGACTGTGATACACCTTAGGGAGGAACTGGAGCAGGAAGATGAACTGCGTCATGGTGATTACTTCTTCTATATAATTTTCTTTTAGTAATTTTGGCAACACTAGCCAATATACAATCTGCATCCAAACACGAAAATTGAAATTAAATGAGCCAACATATATGATTGATTCTATATATCATCATCACTACTAAATTGAATGGTCAATTATATAATTGACAAAAAAAATATTATATAAGCTTCTTATATATATATATATATATATATATATATATATATATATATATATATATATATATATATATAGAATAACGATCATTGCTACAATATCATATCATAATAAATATTATTTCAAGGTATAATATTCGAGTTACATGCACATGTATGTCATACAATATTTATCTTGTGACAAATTTGAGCAATGAGAATATTGAAAAATATAATGAATACAGATTAAGAGAATGTAACAAGGATTTGACACGGGTATTCCCTGTCCTTAAGGTGTTTATTGCCCCTTACCACTAAGGTTTGCTAAAGGCTACTAGCAATTCACCTCCAGGATATATGTCAAGTCTGTACTAGTTCTTAGCAATAGCAACTCACTTTTAACCTCAATATATGCTACTGTGTAAAGATGATAGAAGGAAGAAGATGAAGACTATTCAGTTTCATAACTGAAATGTGATTAAAGAATCATTTGCAAAATAAATGATATAATAATCACATATCAGTTTTGCATCCCATAATGATTAAACAAAAAACTGTTTAACCATTAATGAAGTTTATTAATTCTGGTTCAATGCTAAAAAGAGACTCTTGGCTCGGGCGAGGCTCCTAGCGACGACGCGCGAAGTGCAAAGTGCGCCTAAAGCGCCAATGCGACTTTGCGACCCGAACCCGCACCACGGTTCCCGGGTCGCGGGACGCGGGCGCGGGCGGGTGGTGCTTTGCACCACGTCATTGTGACCAACTCCAAGCCTTTCCTTTAGTACCACTAGTGAATTAAACTATTCCACATATACTTATAAAGTATTAAATAGTTTTATTCCTACTCAATGTGGGACTTAAAGAAAATAGTTTTCTTAAACAACAATGAACCTTTTCATATTCTCCACTTTGGATACAATTAAAACACAATATATAATTTCTACTTAAATCATATATTACTCTCTATTAATCTCCTTTTGATAGGACTATCAAATGCACTTTTAATTTAATATAAATTCAATCAATTAATGGGTCTAAATTAGTTCCCAAATTGATTAAAACAGAAAAGGTGCATTAACAATCCCCCACTTGTTTGAAAAACTACTTTTCTTCAAACAATTCTTTATCTATCAACTCTAAGGTTTGTATGCATAATAGAAGGTGTGACGAACATTGAACCTTCTTTTAGTATAAACAACTCAAAGTCATATTAAAATAGACGGTGTCCGTAGATTGAACCTCTATTTCAAATGATATGACCGGAGTTATCATACACACACAAAACCTCCCTTTACGGTGAGCATAATAATCACTTTGCGCTATTAAAGCCATGCGCAATATCCTGTTTCTTGAACCTCTAAGAGAGTAAACCATAACTCTCTATAAGAAGCGGCTTCACTTCTAGTTCATATAGGCAAAATGTTTCTCTAGCACTCCTGTTGCTATAAGTGCAACACTTTGTTAAGAGCGTAGCTCATCCTCGGTCGTGCAACAGACGTTACTATCATATACTACATATGAGACCAAATTGATAGTAACACAGCCAACAACTGTGACTTGTTTTTCCCATTGAACCTATAAACTAGGGGGTAACCTAGTAATAGGTTGGGTTCCCATCACCCTTGGCTCAGAATGGTTTAAGTCCCATATCTCGTGTAGTCAAACTTATTAAATCTCTCGTCAGAGGCTTAGTAAGTGGATCAGCCAAGTTTTTACTTGACTTCACATAAACAATAGTTATGATACCATCATGTATCAATTGTCTCACAAATTCATGTCTTAGACCAATATGTCTAGACTTACCATTATAGGTACCACTATACGCTCTTGTTAGCGTAGCTTCACTATCACAATATAGTGAAATTGGTGGCATTGGATTTGGCCATAGATCTATGTCTAACAACATATTTCTAATCCAATCAGCCTCTTTTCCTGCTTGAGCCAAAGCAATAAACTCTGACTCCATAGTAGAGTGAGAAATACAAGTCTGTTTCTTGCTTGCCCAAGAAACAGCACCACTGGCAAGAGTGAAAATCCACCCACTTGTAGATTTATTATCTCCCACACTATTAATCCAGCTTGCATCAGAGTATCCCTCCAAAACACTAGGGAATTTATAGTAAAACAATCCTATGCCACTGGTTCTTTTTAGATATCCAAGTACCCTTCCAATAGCTTTCCAATGATCAATATTAGGACTGCTCGTATATCTACTAAGTTTAGAAACTGCAAAAGAAATATCTGGCCGAGTACAATGCGTAGCATACATAAGGCTACCAATAGCACTTGCGTATTCTAGCTGTGCAATAGCTCTACCCTCATTTTCTTTGAGTTTAACTCCATTCTCAAAAGGAGTATTCACCTCCTTGAACTCGAGATGACTAAACTTAGTTAATATTTTTTCAATATAGTGAGATTGATTCAATACATAACCCCCACTATGTTTTTTAACTTTGATGCCTAAAATAGTATCTACTTCACCTAAGTCTTTCATCTTAAAGACAGAGGATAAATACTTTTTAGTCTCATTTACTCCAACCATATTCGTACTGATGATCAACATATCATCTACGTACAAACAGACTATCACCATATAATCAGAAGTGGTTTTGGAGTATATGCACCTATCTGCACTATTATATTTAAACCCAAAGTTTATAATAGCAGCATCAAATCTCTCGTGCCATTGTTTTGGTGCCTGTTTTAGACCATAAAGGGACTTAACTAATTTGCATACTTTAGCCTCATTACCGGGAGCAACAAACCCTTCGGGTTGTTCCATATATACTTCCTCATTCAAATTGCCATTCAAAAATGCGGTCTTTACATCCATTTGATGAACATAAAGATCACACAATGAAGCTAAGGCAAAAAGAATTCGAATGGAAGTAACTCGTGCTACCGGTGCATAAGTATCAAAATAGTCAATACCCTCTACTTGTCTAAAACCTTTTGCTACTAATCTTGCTTTAAAAGCAGAAATAGTGCCGTTAGTGTTATACTTTGTTCTAAAAACCCACTTGCACCCTATAGGTTTAGAACCTCTAGGTAAATCTGTCAATACCCAAGTATTATTTCCTAAGATTGAATCCATTTCATCATTTACAGCTTCCTTCCAAAAGGCAGCATCCCTAGAAGCCATAGCTTCTTTAAATGATTTAGGATCAGTCTCAAGACTATATACATAGGGTATTTCATTTACCACCTTATTATTTTGGTCCCCTTCCACCAAAAATAATAAAGACTGTGATGAAATGAAATCATCATCTAAATATTTATCTTTTCTAGCTCTAGTACTCCTTCTAGGTCCACTTGGTTGAATTGGAACACTAGGTTCTCCAACCTCAACATTAGACCTTATAGGACCTCTAGGCTCATCAAACTTAGGCATATCCACATTCTCAACATCTTTTGAGAATTTATTTTCAAAAAATTCCACATCCCTTGACTCAGTTATAACATTAGACTCTAAATCAAGAAGCCTGTATGCTTTACTATTCTCAGCATATCCAACAAATATACTTCTAATAGCTCTAGCTCCTATCTTAGTCCTTTTAGGATCAGGAACTCGAAAATAAGCTATACACCCCCACACTTTAAAATAATTTATGTTAGGTTTTCTGCCTTTCCATATTTCATAAGGACTAGTTTTAATTACAGTACTAGGAATCCTATTTAAAATATGACATGCAGTAAGAAGTGCTTCACCCCATAAATTATTTGGCAAACAAGCATGATTTAACATACAATTAATCATATCATGAAACACACGATTTTTTCTTTCTGCTAAACCATTTTGTTGAGGTGTATATGCTGCACTTGTTTGATGTATAATGCCATTTTCTTCACAAAATGCATCAAAAGCATTCAAACAATATTCCATGCCTCTATCAGAACGTAAAATTTTAATCTTCTTCTCAAGTTGATTTTCTACTTCTAATTTGTATTTTTTGAATGAGTTAAATGCCTCATCTTTTGTTCTCAACAAATACACATAACAATATCTGCTAGCATCATCTATAAAAGTAATGAAATATCGTTTTCCACCCCTTGTTAATATTCCATTTAACTCACAGATATCAGTATGTATTAAATCTAATAATTGTGATTCTCTATGTACATTTGGAAATGGTTTCCTCACAATTTTTGATTTAACACAAATTTCACATTTCTCAAGTTCAGTATTGCCAATATCAATCAATTTCATTGTATGCATATTTTTCAAATTCTTTGAATTTATATGTCCTAAACGACTATGCCATAAAGAAATTGCACAAGTGATATAAGCAGAAACAGAACTGTTCTTATTAATAGACAATTTGTACATTCCATTACAAGCATAACCCTTTCCAACAAAAACACCATTCTTTGAAAGAATGACTTTGCCGGACTCAACAGCAATTTTAAAACCTTTCCTATCTAAAAGATCAACAGAAATTAAATTCTTTCTAATTTCTGACACAAACAACACATTCAACAAGGTTAGCTTCTTCCCGGAGGTGAAATTAACTTCCACAGTTCCTTTTCCATCAACTTTAGCCACTGAACTATTTCCCATCTGAACTTCCTGTCCAATAATCTCTTCAAATGTTTTAAACATTTCTCGATTATTACAAATATGGACAGTAGCTCCGGAGTCCAACCACCAACCATTCTGCTCACTTACCATGTTAACTTCAGAAATCATAGTCACATCAAGACTAAGATCAGATACCATGGCAACAAGGTTCTCCTCAACCATGTTAGCGAAGCCACTTTTGCGTTGTTTGCATTCTCTGGCATAGTGTCCAGTTTCTCCACAAACATGACACTTACCCTTTCTCTTATTAGGATCAGATTTTTTATTTTTTTGTCCAGGATGCTTGAACTTGTGATTATCTTTTTTAACTCCAGGTCCTTTCCCTTTAAATGATCTTGCCTCTAAATAGTTTACACTAGACTGTCCTTGAATCAAATTCTTAGCATCGCGTTTTCGGGCCTCCTCCTCAATACGAAGATGCTTCTGAATTTGATCCAAGGAAAAATCCTCAGATTTATGCATCAACTTTTTAGCAAAATCTTTCCAAGATGGAGGTAATTTTGCAATTATTGCTCCTACTTGAAAAGTTTCAGGCAAGACAATTTTAAGAACCCTCAACTTATTAACAATAACCTGGAGCTCATGCACTTGCTCCAAAATAGGTTTGTTATCAATCATTTTATAATCAAAATATTTAGATACTAAATATTTATTTGTACCTTCTTCCTCAGCCTTGTATTTGAATTCCAAAGCCTCCCATAACTCCCTTGGTGACTGAATATTGCTGTAGAAATCGTAGAGACGATCCGACAGCGTGTTGAGGATATGTCCACGAGTAAGTTCCTCATCTTCAGTCCTTTTCCTTCTTTGCTCTTTCAGTGCTTCGATAGTATCATTATTTGGCTGCTGACCTTCTACTGGTTTGGGATCTTCAGGAATAGGTTGAAGGTTAGGGTCCAAAACATACGCAATTTTCAAAACTGTGAGTAGAAATTTCAGTTTATCTTGCCAACGACTGAAATTATTTCCATCAAAACGATCGAGCTTGACAAAATCCTGGTTCATGATTTTGAAAGACTCTGTATCCATTTCGATAAACACCTTAAGATTGAAAAATATAATGAATACAGATTAAGAGAATGTAACAAGGATTTGACACGGGTATTCCCTGTCCTTAAGGTGTTTATTGCCCCTTACCACTAAGGTTTGCTAAAGGCTACTAGCAATTCACCTCCAGGATATATGTCAAGTCTGTACTAGTTCTTAGCAATAGCAACTCACTTTTAACCTCAATATATGCTACTGTGTAAAGATGATAGAAGGAAGAAGATGAAGACTATTCAGTTTCATAACTGAAATGTGATTAAAGAATCATTTGCAAAATAAATGATATAATAATCACATATCAGTTTTGCATCCCATAATGATTAAACAAAAAACTGTTTAACCATTAATGAAGTTTATTAATTCTGGTTCAATGCTAAAAAGAGACTCTTGGCTCGGGCGAGGCTCCTAGCGACGACGCGCGAAGTGCAAAGTGCGCCTAAAGCGCCAATGCGACTTTGCGACCCGAACCCGCACCACGGTTCCCGGGTCGCGGGACGCGGGCGCGGGCGGGTGGTGCTTTGCACCACGTCATTGTGACCAACTCCAAGCCTTTCCTTTAGTACCACTAGTGAATTAAACTATTCCACATATACTTATAAAGTATTAAATAGTTTTATTCCTACTCAATGTGGGACTTAAAGAAAATAGTTTTCTTAAACAACAATGAACCTTTTCATATTCTCCACTTTGGATACAATTAAAACACAATATATAATTTCTACTTAAATCATATATTACTCTCTATTAATCTCCTTTTGATAGGACTATCAAATGCACTTTTAATTTAATATAAATTCAATCAATTAATGGGTCTAAATTAGTTCCCAAATTGATTAAAACAGAAAAGGTGCATTAACAATCCCCCACTTGTTTGAAAAACTACTTTTCTTCAAACAATTCTTTATCTATCAACTCTAAGGTTTGTATGCATAATAGAAGGTGTGACGAACATTGAACCTTCTTTTAGTATAAACAACTCAAAGTCATATTAAAATAGACGGTGTCCGTAGATTGAACCTCTATTTCAAATGATATGACCGGAGTTATCATACACACACAAAACCTCCCTTTACGGTGAGCATAATAATCACTTTGCGCTATTAAAGCCATGCGCAATATCCTGTTTCTTGAACCTCTAAGAGAGTAAACCATAACTCTCTATAAGAAGCGGCTTCACTTCTAGTTCATATAGGCAAAATGTTTCTCTAGCACTCCTGTTGCTATAAGTGCAACACTTTGTTAAGAGCGTAGCTCATCCTCGGTCGTGCAACAGACGTTACTATCATATACTACATATGAGACCAAATTGATAGTAACACAGCCAACAACTGTGACTTGTTTTTCCCATTGAACCTATAAACTAGGGGGTAACCTAGTAATAGGTTGGGTTCCCATCACCCTTGGCTCAGAATGGTTTAAGTCCCATATCTCGTGTAGTCAAACTTATTAAATCTCTCGTCAGAGGCTTAGTAAGTGGATCAGCCAAGTTTTTACTTGACTTCACATAAACAATAGTTATGATACCATCATGTATCAATTGTCTCACAAATTCATGTCTTAGACCAATATGTCTAGACTTACCATTATAGGTACCACTATACGCTCTTGTTAGCGTAGCTTCACTATCACAATATAGTGAAATTGGTGGCATTGGATTTGGCCATAGATCTATGTCTAACAACATATTTCTAATCCAATCAGCCTCTTTTCCTGCTTGAGCCAAAGCAATAAACTCTGACTCCATAGTAGAGTGAGAAATACAAGTCTGTTTCTTGCTTGCCCAAGAAACAGCACCACTGGCAAGAGTGAAAATCCACCCACTTGTAGATTTATTATCTCCCACACTATTAATCCAGCTTGCATCAGAGTATCCCTCCAAAACACTAGGGAATTTATAGTAAAACAATCCTATGCCACTGGTTCTTTTTAGATATCCAAGTACCCTTCCAATAGCTTTCCAATGATCAATATTAGGACTGCTCGTATATCTACTAAGTTTAGAAACTGCAAAAGAAATATCTGGCCGAGTACAATGCGTAGCATACATAAGGCTACCAATAGCACTTGCGTATTCTAGCTGTGCAATAGCTCTACCCTCATTTTCTTTGAGTTTAACTCCATTCTCAAAAGGAGTATTCACCTCCTTGAACTCGAGATGACTAAACTTAGTTAATATTTTTTCAATATAGTGAGATTGATTCAATACATAACCCCCACTATGTTTTTTAACTTTGATGCCTAAAATAGTATCTACTTCACCTAAGTCTTTCATCTTAAAGACAGAGGATAAATACTTTTTAGTCTCATTTACTCCAACCATATTCGTACTGATGATCAACATATCATCTACGTACAAACAGACTATCACCATATAATCAGAAGTGGTTTTGGAGTATATGCACCTATCTGCACTATTATATTTAAACCCAAAGTTTATAATAGCAGCATCAAATCTCTCGTGCCATTGTTTTGGTGCCTGTTTTAGACCATAAAGGGACTTAACTAATTTGCATACTTTAGCCTCATTACCGGGAGCAACAAACCCTTCGGGTTGTTCCATATATACTTCCTCATTCAAATTGCCATTCAAAAATGCGGTCTTTACATCCATTTGATGAACATAAAGATCACACAATGAAGCTAAGGCAAAAAGAATTCGAATGGAAGTAACTCGTGCTACCGGTGCATAAGTATCAAAATAGTCAATACCCTCTACTTGTCTAAAACCTTTTGCTACTAATCTTGCTTTAAAAGCAGAAATAGTGCCGTTAGTGTTATACTTTGTTCTAAAAACCCACTTGCACCCTATAGGTTTAGAACCTCTAGGTAAATCTGTCAATACCCAAGTATTATTTCCTAAGATTGAATCCATTTCATCATTTACAGCTTCCTTCCAAAAGGCAGCATCCCTAGAAGCCATAGCTTCTTTAAATGATTTAGGATCAGTCTCAAGACTATATACATAGGGTATTTCATTTACCACCTTATTATTTTGGTCCCCTTCCACCAAAAATAATAAAGACTGTGATGAAATGAAATCATCATCTAAATATTTATCTTTTCTAGCTCTAGTACTCCTTCTAGGTCCACTTGGTTGAATTGGAACACTAGGTTCTCCAACCTCAACATTAGACCTTATAGGACCTCTAGGCTCATCAAACTTAGGCATATCCACATTCTCAACATCTTTTGAGAATTTATTTTCAAAAAATTCCACATCCCTTGACTCAGTTATAACATTAGACTCTAAATCAAGAAGCCTGTATGCTTTACTATTCTCAGCATATCCAACAAATATACTTCTAATAGCTCTAGCTCCTATCTTAGTCCTTTTAGGATCAGGAACTCGAAAATAAGCTATACACCCCCACACTTTAAAATAATTTATGTTAGGTTTTCTGCCTTTCCATATTTCATAAGGACTAGTTTTAATTACAGTACTAGGAATCCTATTTAAAATATGACATGCAGTAAGAAGTGCTTCACCCCATAAATTATTTGGCAAACAAGCATGATTTAACATACAATTAATCATATCATGAAACACACGATTTTTTCTTTCTGCTAAACCATTTTGTTGAGGTGTATATGCTGCACTTGTTTGATGTATAATGCCATTTTCTTCACAAAATGCATCAAAAGCATTCAAACAATATTCCATGCCTCTATCAGAACGTAAAATTTTAATCTTCTTCTCAAGTTGATTTTCTACTTCTAATTTGTATTTTTTGAATGAGTTAAATGCCTCATCTTTTGTTCTCAACAAATACACATAACAATATCTGCTAGCATCATCTATAAAAGTAATGAAATATCGTTTTCCACCCCTTGTTAATATTCCATTTAACTCACAGATATCAGTATGTATTAAATCTAATAATTGTGATTCTCTATGTACATTTGGAAATGGTTTCCTCACAATTTTTGATTTAACACAAATTTCACATTTCTCAAGTTCAGTATTGCCAATATCAATCAATTTCATTGTATGCATATTTTTCAAATTCTTTGAATTTATATGTCCTAAACGACTATGCCATAAAGAAATTGCACAAGTGATATAAGCAGAAACAGAACTGTTCTTATTAATAGACAATTTGTACATTCCATTACAAGCATAACCCTTTCCAACAAAAACACCATTCTTTGAAAGAATGACTTTGCCGGACTCAACAGCAATTTTAAAACCTTTCCTATCTAAAAGATCAACAGAAATTAAATTCTTTCTAATTTCTGACACAAACAACACATTCAACAAGGTTAGCTTCTTCCCGGAGGTGAAATTAACTTCCACAGTTCCTTTTCCATCAACTTTAGCCACTGAACTATTTCCCATCTGAACTTCCTGTCCAATAATCTCTTCAAATGTTTTAAACATTTCTCGATTATTACAAATATGGACAGTAGCTCCGGAGTCCAACCACCAACCATTCTGCTCACTTACCATGTTAACTTCAGAAATCATAGTCACATCAAGACTAAGATCAGATACCATGGCAACAAGGTTCTCCTCAACCATGTTAGCGAAGCCACTTTTGCGTTGTTTGCATTCTCTGGCATAGTGTCCAGTTTCTCCACAAACATGACACTTACCCTTTCTCTTATTAGGATCAGATTTTTTATTTTTTTGTCCAGGATGCTTGAACTTGTGATTATCTTTTTTAACTCCAGGTCCTTTCCCTTTAAATGATCTTGCCTCTAAATAGTTTACACTAGACTGTCCTTGAATCAAATTCTTAGCATCGCGTTTTCGGGCCTCCTCCTCAATACGAAGATGCTTCTGAATTTGATCCAAGGAAAAATCCTCAGATTTATGCATCAACTTTTTAGCAAAATCTTTCCAAGATGGAGGTAATTTTGCAATTATTGCTCCTACTTGAAAAGTTTCAGGCAAGACAATTTTAAGAACCCTCAACTTATTAACAATAACCTGGAGCTCATGCACTTGCTCCAAAATAGGTTTGTTATCAATCATTTTATAATCAAAATATTTAGATACTAAATATTTATTTGTACCTTCTTCCTCAGCCTTGTATTTGAATTCCAAAGCCTCCCATAACTCCCTTGGTGACTGAATATTGCTGTAGAAATCGTAGAGACGATCCGACAGCGTGTTGAGGATATGTCCACGAGTAAGTTCCTCATCTTCAGTCCTTTTCCTTCTTTGCTCTTTCAGTGCTTCGATAGTATCATTATTTGGCTGCTGACCTTCTACTGGTTTGGGATCTTCAGGAATAGGTTGAAGGTTAGGGTCCAAAACATACGCAATTTTCAAAACTGTGAGTAGAAATTTCAGTTTATCTTGCCAACGACTGAAATTATTTCCATCAAAACGATCGAGCTTGACAAAATCCTGGTTCATGATTTTGAAAGACTCTGTATCCATTTCGATAAACACCTTAAGATTGAAAAATATAATGAATACAGATTAAGAGAATGTAACAAGGATTTGACACGGGTATTCCCTGTCCTTAAGGTGTTTATTGCCCCTTACCACTAAGGTTTGCTAAAGGCTACTAGCAATTCACCTCCAGGATATATGTCAAGTCTGTACTAGTTCTTAGCAATAGCAACTCACTTTTAACCTCAATATATGCTACTGTGTAAAGATGATAGAAGGAAGAAGATGAAGACTATTCAGTTTCATAACTGAAATGTGATTAAAGAATCATTTGCAAAATAAATGATATAATAATCACATATCAGTTTTGCATCCCATAATGATTAAACAAAAAACTGTTTAACCATTAATGAAGTTTATTAATTCTGGTTCAATGCTAAAAAGAGACTCTTGGCTCGGGCGAGGCTCCTAGCGACGACGCGCGAAGTGCAAAGTGCGCCTAAAGCGCCAATGCGACTTTGCGACCCGAACCCGCACCACGGTTCCCGGGTCGCGGGACGCGGGCGCGGGCGGGTGGTGCTTTGCACCACGTCATTGTGACCAACTCCAAGCCTTTCCTTTAGTACCACTAGTGAATTAAACTATTCCACATATACTTATAAAGTATTAAATAGTTTTATTCCTACTCAATGTGGGACTTAAAGAAAATAGTTTTCTTAAACAACAATGAACCTTTTCATATTCTCCACTTTGGATACAATTAAAACACAATATATAATTTCTACTTAAATCATATATTACTCTCTATTAATCTCCTTTTGATAGGACTATCAAATGCACTTTTAATTTAATATAAATTCAATCAATTAATGGGTCTAAATTAGTTCCCAAATTGATTAAAACAGAAAAGGTGCATTAACAATCCCCCACTTGTTTGAAAAACTACTTTTCTTCAAACAATTCTTTATCTATCAACTCTAAGGTTTGTATGCATAATAGAAGGTGTGACGAACATTGAACCTTCTTTTAGTATAAACAACTCAAAGTCATATTAAAATAGACGGTGTCCGTAGATTGAACCTCTATTTCAAATGATATGACCGGAGTTATCATACACACACAAAACCTCCCTTTACGGTGAGCATAATAATCACTTTGCGCTATTAAAGCCATGCGCAATATCCTGTTTCTTGAACCTCTAAGAGAGTAAACCATAACTCTCTATAAGAAGCGGCTTCACTTCTAGTTCATATAGGCAAAATGTTTCTCTAGCACTCCTGTTGCTATAAGTGCAACACTTTGTTAAGAGCGTAGCTCATCCTCGGTCGTGCAACAGACGTTACTATCATATACTACATATGAGACCAAATTGATAGTAACACAGCCAACAACTGTGACTTGTTTTTCCCATTGAACCTATAAACTAGGGGGTAACCTAGTAATAGGTTGGGTTCCCATCACCCTTGGCTCAGAATGGTTTAAGTCCCATATCTCGTGTAGTCAAACTTATTAAATCTCTCGTCAGAGGCTTAGTAAGTGGATCAGCCAAGTTTTTACTTGACTTCACATAAACAATAGTTATGATACCATCATGTATCAATTGTCTCACAAATTCATGTCTTAGACCAATATGTCTAGACTTACCATTATAGGTACCACTATACGCTCTTGTTAGCGTAGCTTCACTATCACAATATAGTGAAATTGGTGGCATTGGATTTGGCCATAGATCTATGTCTAACAACATATTTCTAATCCAATCAGCCTCTTTTCCTGCTTGAGCCAAAGCAATAAACTCTGACTCCATAGTAGAGTGAGAAATACAAGTCTGTTTCTTGCTTGCCCAAGAAACAGCACCACTGGCAAGAGTGAAAATCCACCCACTTGTAGATTTATTATCTCCCACACTATTAATCCAGCTTGCATCAGAGTATCCCTCCAAAACACTAGGGAATTTATAGTAAAACAATCCTATGCCACTGGTTCTTTTTAGATATCCAAGTACCCTTCCAATAGCTTTCCAATGATCAATATTAGGACTGCTCGTATATCTACTAAGTTTAGAAACTGCAAAAGAAATATCTGGCCGAGTACAATGCGTAGCATACATAAGGCTACCAATAGCACTTGCGTATTCTAGCTGTGCAATAGCTCTACCCTCATTTTCTTTGAGTTTAACTCCATTCTCAAAAGGAGTATTCACCTCCTTGAACTCGAGATGACTAAACTTAGTTAATATTTTTTCAATATAGTGAGATTGATTCAATACATAACCCCCACTATGTTTTTTAACTTTGATGCCTAAAATAGTATCTACTTCACCTAAGTCTTTCATCTTAAAGACAGAGGATAAATACTTTTTAGTCTCATTTACTCCAACCATATTCGTACTGATGATCAACATATCATCTACGTACAAACAGACTATCACCATATAATCAGAAGTGGTTTTGGAGTATATGCACCTATCTGCACTATTATATTTAAACCCAAAGTTTATAATAGCAGCATCAAATCTCTCGTGCCATTGTTTTGGTGCCTGTTTTAGACCATAAAGGGACTTAACTAATTTGCATACTTTAGCCTCATTACCGGGAGCAACAAACCCTTCGGGTTGTTCCATATATACTTCCTCATTCAAATTGCCATTCAAAAATGCGGTCTTTACATCCATTTGATGAACATAAAGATCACACAATGAAGCTAAGGCAAAAAGAATTCGAATGGAAGTAACTCGTGCTACCGGTGCATAAGTATCAAAATAGTCAATACCCTCTACTTGTCTAAAACCTTTTGCTACTAATCTTGCTTTAAAAGCAGAAATAGTGCCGTTAGTGTTATACTTTGTTCTAAAAACCCACTTGCACCCTATAGGTTTAGAACCTCTAGGTAAATCTGTCAATACCCAAGTATTATTTCCTAAGATTGAATCCATTTCATCATTTACAGCTTCCTTCCAAAAGGCAGCATCCCTAGAAGCCATAGCTTCTTTAAATGATTTAGGATCAGTCTCAAGACTATATACATAGGGTATTTCATTTACCACCTTATTATTTTGGTCCCCTTCCACCAAAAATAATAAAGACTGTGATGAAATGAAATCATCATCTAAATATTTATCTTTTCTAGCTCTAGTACTCCTTCTAGGTCCACTTGGTTGAATTGGAACACTAGGTTCTCCAACCTCAACATTAGACCTTATAGGACCTCTAGGCTCATCAAACTTAGGCATATCCACATTCTCAACATCTTTTGAGAATTTATTTTCAAAAAATTCCACATCCCTTGACTCAGTTATAACATTAGACTCTAAATCAAGAAGCCTGTATGCTTTACTATTCTCAGCATATCCAACAAATATACTTCTAATAGCTCTAGCTCCTATCTTAGTCCTTTTAGGATCAGGAACTCGAAAATAAGCTATACACCCCCACACTTTAAAATAATTTATGTTAGGTTTTCTGCCTTTCCATATTTCATAAGGACTAGTTTTAATTACAGTACTAGGAATCCTATTTAAAATATGACATGCAGTAAGAAGTGCTTCACCCCATAAATTATTTGGCAAACAAGCATGATTTAACATACAATTAATCATATCATGAAACACACGATTTTTTCTTTCTGCTAAACCATTTTGTTGAGGTGTATATGCTGCACTTGTTTGATGTATAATGCCATTTTCTTCACAAAATGCATCAAAAGCATTCAAACAATATTCCATGCCTCTATCAGAACGTAAAATTTTAATCTTCTTCTCAAGTTGATTTTCTACTTCTAATTTGTATTTTTTGAATGAGTTAAATGCCTCATCTTTTGTTCTCAACAAATACACATAACAATATCTGCTAGCATCATCTATAAAAGTAATGAAATATCGTTTTCCACCCCTTGTTAATATTCCATTTAACTCACAGATATCAGTATGTATTAAATCTAATAATTGTGATTCTCTATGTACATTTGGAAATGGTTTCCTCACAATTTTTGATTTAACACAAATTTCACATTTCTCAAGTTCAGTATTGCCAATATCAATCAATTTCATTGTATGCATATTTTTCAAATTCTTTGAATTTATATGTCCTAAACGACTATGCCATAAAGAAATTGCACAAGTGATATAAGCAGAAACAGAACTGTTCTTATTAATAGACAATTTGTACATTCCATTACAAGCATAACCCTTTCCAACAAAAACACCATTCTTTGAAAGAATGACTTTGCCGGACTCAACAGCAATTTTAAAACCTTTCCTATCTAAAAGATCAACAGAAATTAAATTCTTTCTAATTTCTGACACAAACAACACATTCAACAAGGTTAGCTTCTTCCCGGAGGTGAAATTAACTTCCACAGTTCCTTTTCCATCAACTTTAGCCACTGAACTATTTCCCATCTGAACTTCCTGTCCAATAATCTCTTCAAATGTTTTAAACATTTCTCGATTATTACAAATATGGACAGTAGCTCCGGAGTCCAACCACCAACCATTCTGCTCACTTACCATGTTAACTTCAGAAATCATAGTCACATCAAGACTAAGATCAGATACCATGGCAACAAGGTTCTCCTCAACCATGTTAGCGAAGCCACTTTTGCGTTGTTTGCATTCTCTGGCATAGTGTCCAGTTTCTCCACAAACATGACACTTACCCTTTCTCTTATTAGGATCAGATTTTTTATTTTTTTGTCCAGGATGCTTGAACTTGTGATTATCTTTTTTAACTCCAGGTCCTTTCCCTTTAAATGATCTTGCCTCTAAATAGTTTACACTAGACTGTCCTTGAATCAAATTCTTAGCATCGCGTTTTCGGGCCTCCTCCTCAATACGAAGATGCTTCTGAATTTGATCCAAGGAAAAATCCTCAGATTTATGCATCAACTTTTTAGCAAAATCTTTCCAAGATGGAGGTAATTTTGCAATTATTGCTCCTACTTGAAAAGTTTCAGGCAAGACAATTTTAAGAACCCTCAACTTATTAACAATAACCTGGAGCTCATGCACTTGCTCCAAAATAGGTTTGTTATCAATCATTTTATAATCAAAATATTTAGATACTAAATATTTATTTGTACCTTCTTCCTCAGCCTTGTATTTGAATTCCAAAGCCTCCCATAACTCCCTTGGTGACTGAATATTGCTGTAGAAATCGTAGAGACGATCCGACAGCGTGTTGAGGATATGTCCACGAGTAAGTTCCTCATCTTCAGTCCTTTTCCTTCTTTGCTCTTTCAGTGCTTCGATAGTATCATTATTTGGCTGCTGACCTTCTACTGGTTTGGGATCTTCAGGAATAGGTTGAAGGTTAGGGTCCAAAACATACGCAATTTTCAAAACTGTGAGTAGAAATTTCAGTTTATCTTGCCAACGACTGAAATTATTTCCATCAAAACGATCGAGCTTGACAAAATCCTGGTTCATGATTTTGAAAGACTCTGTATCCATTTCGATAAACACCTTAAGATTGAAAAATATAATGAATACAGATTAAGAGAATGTAACAAGGATTTGACACGGGTATTCCCTGTCCTTAAGGTGTTTATTGCCCCTTACCACTAAGGTTTGCTAAAGGCTACTAGCAATTCACCTCCAGGATATATGTCAAGTCTGTACTAGTTCTTAGCAATAGCAACTCACTTTTAACCTCAATATATGCTACTGTGTAAAGATGATAGAAGGAAGAAGATGAAGACTATTCAGTTTCATAACTGAAATGTGATTAAAGAATCATTTGCAAAATAAATGATATAATAATCACATATCAGTTTTGCATCCCATAATGATTAAACAAAAAACTGTTTAACCATTAATGAAGTTTATTAATTCTGGTTCAATGCTAAAAAGAGACTCTTGGCTCGGGCGAGGCTCCTAGCGACGACGCGCGAAGTGCGCCTAAAGCGCCAATGCGACTTTGCGACCCGAACCCGCACCACGGTTCCCGGGTCGCGGGACGCGGGCGCGGGCGGGTGGTGCTTTGCACCACGTCATTGTGACCAACTCCAAGCCTTTCCTTTAGTACCACTAGTGAATTAAACTATTCCACATATACTTATAAAGTATTAAATAGTTTTATTCCTACTCAATGTGGGACTTAAAGAAAATAGTTTTCTTAAACAACAATGAACCTTTTCATATTCTCCACTTTGGATACAATTAAAACACAATATATAATTTCTACTTAAATCATATATTACTCTCTATTAATCTCCTTTTGATAGGACTATCAAATGCACTTTTAATTTAATATAAATTCAATCAATTAATGGGTCTAAATTAGTTCCCAAATTGATTAAAACAGAAAAGGTGCATTAACAAATATTGTGATCAATATATCCACAACTCCTTTTCGTACCGTCAACGACAATTTATATATGATTAGATATTAGTATTAAATACTAGTAATGTTTAACGGCTCCAATGGTGTTATATAAGCCGTAGGGTTGCATGCCAAGTGCCAACAAAAAAAATATTTAATATCTATTACTGTCATCATTCTAAAAGGAGTAAATGAGGCACTTAAATATATGTTTTTATCCATTAATATATAATAATAACATCACCTCTTGTTATGCAATTATTCTTTAAACGACACTTTTTGTTCTCGTAGATTATTAATTTTGTACTGTGACTATATCAACAATCCTCGTTATATGTACGGGTAAAAGAGTCATTCAATATATAATAGGTTATGTGAAAAAATTAGCTTATTAAACTTAATTAATATTTTCATGGTAGGATTAGTTATGAATGATTTCTAAAGTCTAATTAATTAATGAAATGGGACCATATTTGTCTTATATATCTGCATGAAAATTTGGCATATAAGGGTCATGCACATCTTACATGCAAACCTCACGAACTACCAACTTTTTGCTTCCGATGCATAAATCCAATTGCCGAAATAAGAATTCAAATTTGATTCCTCATTTTCATCTTATGTCATTCATTAAATTTTATTAATTGCAATAAAATTTATCCATCAAGTTCGAGATGAGTACAGTAGATAAGACAACATAATTAGAATTTGTTGTATAGTTTAATAACTAAGTTAGGGTGAAGACAGTAGATAAGACAACAGAATTAGAATTTATTGTATAGTTTAACAATTAGGTTGGGATGAAGATAGTAGATAAAGACAGCCAAATTAGAAATCTTGAAACCGAAATGACCTTAGGCATCAAGACGGGGGAAGAAATAAGGTTATGCACATTTACTCACCTGAGGAATAGGCAGAATGACGAAGGCATCGAACCAGAACCCCTTGAAGGATCGCACATAGTGAGAGACGATCGCACGTGCGTCCCACACGAGCTTCCCGTTCCCAATAACCAACGACTCCTTTGACACGTACGCCAACCGAAACTGAAGCCAAAGGTGGAAGAGGTGCACTGCGTCCACATACGTGCGAAGCACGGTGGCGAATGCCGTCACGCTGCAGTCAATGTAGATGCACGGCCTGTTACCGCCCGTAATAGATATCGCGAAAAGGAAGATAGGATCAACGGCCAATGATACACCACGTGTGAGCACAATCAACCTGTTCAACCTCTTGATACTTTTGCTCCGCGGGTCCAAGACACGGTCGAACGGCCTGGACGATTGTTGATTACCGGTGGAGCAGGTGCTGCATTTGTTTTCTACCGGAAACAGACATGAACCGGCTGAAGCCTCCCATTCGGTTTCGTTGCCCGGGTGATACCTGGTGGAGTGAAAATTTGGAGCACCGACCCGAGTACAAGCGTAGCATTCAACCGGAAGAATGTCTGTGTGATCACTTTCGGGGCGAGAATTGGATCCTCGTCTTGTCCCAATACACCTGAGAAATCAAAATTAATATATATAAAAATTAAGTATATAGATAGATATAATGATAAATATATATTATTGTTAATGATTTAAGGGTAACCTATGCATTTTTTGAAACAATGGTTGGAAGGAAAATGATGGAAGTCAAGTAAGGATGAAGTTTTGTAGGGTGACAAATAGTGACGTGTATAATAAGAAGGGGAAGCTGGTGACTCATAGCAATAGAATAGAATCAAATTTTGTAGACCCCACGTGGACTCCTCCAAGTAAGACTCCTTTTTTCAGACAGTTTGAAAGTACAGTTTGACTCATTTTAATTAGTATTGCAATAGTTACTTAATAAGTACTGTTTTTAAATATGGATTGTATCGGTGGTCGGACTAATAAAAATTAGAATCAATTTGTTTTTCGGTCTGATTTGAATCAATGATTTGATTTTGGTCAAAATTATGATTGACCCATTGACTATTGGTTTAACTGATAAATTTAGTTAATTGACTCAGTTGATCTGATTTTTATTTTATTTTTTTATCAAAAAAAATTAATATTAAAATTAACCACTTTTATTAATATTGTAACTCATCTTTATTATGTTTTAGTTCATAAAAAATGAGATTTTTAAAAAATTTATTAATTATTAATAATATATATTTTTATATATTAATAACGTCATTGGGCCAAAAATGGTTTGACCATGCGCTGGTTAGACCAGTGACCCATCCACCCGATATCTTTTCTGATTCGATGAATGGTCCAATTCTAAACACCTTGATAAGTACTACATTCCTTCTATATATAATTATAGTCGTTTTTGAAAATTAACTATTGGTAACATATGTACTGAATATTATGTATAAGTATTTTTATATATATACAATTGATTTTATTTCTTTAAAAAGTGTAGGAAATTCATTTAATTAAGTGTGTTAGTTTTTGATTTTATAATGTTTTGAATGATGACTAATTTAAGTATATTAGACGTGTGCATGGTTCATGGTTTGTTATAATATATGCATAGATTATGGTTTATAAATGTTTTATAATATTATAATTAATATGCATGGATTATGGTTTATAATATTATATCTAATATGCATGGGTTAAGGAAGATTTGATTTAGAGTTTATTAAGGAAGATTTGATTTGGAGTTTATTAAGGAAGATTTAAATTAGAGTTTATTAAGGAAGATTTGAATTGAAATTTATTTTGGAGTTTATTAAGAAATTTTGGTATTTATAATTTTTAATTTTGTCATATATTATTGGATGAGTTTATGTTATTAAATGTTAATTCCAACTGACCTAAATTGGTTCTTCTATTTTATCTATTCTACAGAGTATTTCGTGGGTGCTAATCTTATTTGAGGATATTATCTTTCTTAGTAGGGTCCACAACAGTTAGTGGTACTTGATATTCTATTTGGAAAAGAAGTGTGACGCCCCCCAAAATAGGTATACATCACATATTCTGAGTCGCTAAATACATGGTACAGAATATAAATACAATCTTAAATATAAAACATGAGTTGTGAGTTTTAATACAAATATTGTCATCTAGACAATATCCACACTCAATGGAGTACTTATTATATTTATTATTACACTATTTCACAGAATAGTGAGGACTACTAATGCACCATCTAGGACCATCACTCTGTTCCCCGACTAGCCCTAGCTACGTTCTCATTTTCTGAAGAGAACAATGAAAGAAAGGGTGAGCTCAACTAGCCCAGTAAAAAATATTATAACTAAGATAATGCATAATAAATTATCGTTAACCTTCAACAGTGTTAAACTGATGCAATATAACAAACATCAAGTTTAACTCCAGCGGAATAAACAATCCATTAGAAGAGTCAAGTAGAGAATAAAATCTACTATCTTATATGATTTAAAAGGTTTTTCATCACTTTTATCGCTGAGACTCAGCTCAATAAATAATCTACATCATTTAATCATCCCTGCACTACAGACCAAGAATATTCTTTAGTATCATGACCACGAATTATCCATGCACTACGGACCAAAGATAATCGTGTTTTCATCAACGGTCCTGATCATGCTATAAAATAATTCATCTTTGCACTCTTGGCCGAAGAGAATCCATAGCCATAATCATACCAAAAACTGTCCATCAATGCATTACGGGTCAATGAGGACTTTTTTCACATCATTTGTAACATTACGGTCATGATTGTATCGAATAATCCCCTGGTCATAATCATACCAAGTCCATCTATGCACTACAGGCCACAGATGACTTTCAACATAATATAAATATGAGGATGATGACAATGACATAATAATTCAATAAAACAAGTTCAAGAATTAATTTATCCAGAAACCAATAACGTCTAAATTATCAACATGATACTTCTTTATAGAGTAAAATTCAAGAATGCTCAGAAGAATATTTTCATGAAAAGATACTGGATGAAGCGCAAAAATCAAGGATATTCCACTAATTTCATGGAGTATAGAAGCCAAAACTTTAACCAACTAAGTATAATAGAATATATGAAACTGCAAATAGATTTTTGCCGCTATGTGGTAATCCACTTAGACAGATCATGTCCACAATGTAATAAGGAATGAATACAAAGGATCATTCACCATGCATGTGGTAATCCACATAGACAGGTTATTCCAACAGAATAATAAAGAATGGAATAACAGAAGGATTCACCATGCATGCAATAGACTGCACAGACAGGTTATTCCTAACAGAATAATAAAAAATAGAACCAGGTCATGCGTAAACGCACAGACAGGATATTCCGAGAGAATAATAAAGAACGGAACCAGGTCAGGCGAAATTCACACCGACAGGATATTCTAACAAAATATTAAAGAATGGAATAACAACAGAAATTACCATGCATGCGATAGACCGCACAGACAAGTTATTCTAACAAAAAAATAATTAATAGAACCAGGTCAGACGTAGTACGCACCAACAGAATATTCTGACAGAATAATGAAGAACGGAATAATATAAGAATTTCACCATGTATGCGGTACTTCGCATAAACAGGTTATTCCAACAAAATAATAAAGAATGGAATAACAGAAGAATTTCACCAAGTATAGGATAGTCCGCGTATACAGGTTATTCCAACAGAATAATAAAGAATGGAATAACAGAAGTTCTCTTCATGAATATAATAGAAATAATACCCCTTATGGGTACAACAAATAATATCCCTTACCTTAGAAAGAAGAGTACTGGATATAGGAGTAGTAAAGTAGCAGAACACTTTTCTTCTTTCTCTCTATAGTTTCTCTCTCTAGAGTTTCAGTGAATTCGTAAGAAATAATGAAGGAATGAGCTTCTATTTATAAAAGAATGGACTGCATAGTAACTAATTCATGAACTGTCCATATTAATTTACTTTTAATCGGACAATCCAGATTTAAAGCAAAATCTTTTAAATAAAATATAATGTGACAACCCCAAAATAGGTCCATTCCACCCAACCCATTCTGAGTCGTCAATTACATGGTACAGAAAATAACTACAACTTTATTACAACAATTATCGTGCAAAATACAACAACACATATGCTGTGAGTTTGGATACAAATATATACCAAATGTGACTCATGTTCCAACCGTGGACATCACCTCACAATGACACCTTACATAAAGGTATAGTCAAAAACTGTTTTGGAAATTAGAATCTTTGGGAAGTGCTTAAGGAAACCTTCGTACATGGGAGGCCACGCGTCTAGGTTATGATAGATATCATATGGCCACAGAATTATCCTTGGTTGACCCAATAGACCCCAAAGAAAAACGAGAAGATTACTATCATATTCTTCCCAATGGTGAGTCTTCTCTTGACTTATCATTATCTCCACTGTATCTAACTGAGAATTATACTTTAAACAAACACCAAGATTATATAGGTAGTGCTCGTATATATACTCAGCAAGTGGATGAGCACATCCATGTCTTATGATGACACGAGGTTGTATGTCGTTAGACATCTTGTATGATAGTGGCAAACCACCCTTCCAACGTTGGGTACACCTTACCCTATTGGATTCACCAAATATAACTACTAAATGAACTTTTCTATACTGCTTCGGGAGAACATCCACAGCTAAAGACCACCGTTCTATTTCCCCGTTACCCTCGCTCGACCCAGCTACACTCTTATTACCTGAAAGGAATTGTGAAGCAAAAGGGTGAGCACAACTAGCTCAGTAAAGAATATCATGACTAAAGATAATTAAATTATCAGTAGCCTTCATCAATAATAAATCAGAGATTTAGAACATATGGTAAATGATAAAAATTTCAACCATAGTTGCAGCGGAACGAGCAATCCATTAGAAGAGTCAAATAGACTATAAAGTCTATTATTTTCTCCATGTTAAAAATCCACCAACAATGTTTTATCCCTGTAACATCAATCAACAATTCTGGTCCACAATCATATGAATAACTCATAATCATAACTGTAGTTCTAAATTCCTCTTCTCATCTAGGACGAAGATAATTTTCATCACCTGAAACATCAAACATCATGGTTATACCAAATCACAGTTCCCGTTCATAATCATACTAATAACTTCATCTTTGCACTACGGGCCAAAGATATTCATCAACAAGTCATCTTTGCATTACTGGCCAAAGATATTCATCTACAATTCATCTTTGCACTACAGGCCAAAGATATTCCTCAACAATTCATATTTGCACTACAGGCCAAATATATTCATATCTCAAAGAAATATATAATCATTTCAGAATTTATATACACCATAATTATAACCATGTTAATCAATTCATCTTTACACTTAAGCAAAAGATATTCAATTGTAAATTCAATGGTCATGATCATACCAGTCACAATTCAACTTTGCACTACAGGCCAAAGAGAACCCTAGTCATGATCATACCAATAATCTACCCATCTTTACACTCCAGTGAAAGAGAAATTCAACATCAGGGTTATAAAAATGTTATATATGATAATAAAATCAATATAATCAACATATAGATTTAATCTCAAGAGTAATATTCGTAACTCATGAATAGTAAATCGTGAATAGTAACTCATGAATAGTAACCTCGACACAAAAGATAGAAATTCCACAATAAAATCCATACTAATATTTCGGTATAATGATATTGAAAGAATAACATTACTTAAATTTATAAACAATTTATTTTAATTGTTTACACTTTACTAATTAATGCATTTAATCATCATAAAATGCCAACTCTTACAATTTCATCATCAATAACCAAAACCCTCATCAAAAATCTGCATATACCTCATATAGGATTCTCAAGCCATAAAATCCTATTTTCCAATTTTCTTTCTTCACAAAACATATTTAATTCATTTACTCATAACTAGACCATTTTCATGAAAAATACCAAATCAGTTCCAAAAATATTTCTTTTCTGGGATTTAGCATAATATAGTTCCATAGTGAACATATATTTTTCTCAAAATTTTTAAAAATCATTTACTATTTTTCATATGGCCAAAACAGCCGAATATTTAGACATTTATCAAAAATTGTACTTTTATCTAAAAATTCTGAAATTCACAGAGTATACTTCTATCATATACATGTACTCCTAATAAAAATTTCATCAATTTTGGAGTTAACCACAAGGAATTATAAGCTGTTACTTTTAAAATAGTCTTTTCTCATAAAATTCATAACTCTCAATCTATACATCCAAAAATCACCATTTTTGGACACAATCAAGAAAACTCATCAAAATATCATTTCAAATTTTTCCAGAATTTTTGAAGATCAGAAAAATTACGAAACTGAAAATCATAACAACCCTTAAAATCCCTTAATATCCCTTACTATCCCTTACTATCCCTTACCTCAAAAGAGCAGTACTTCTGATCGGTATAAGGCTGAAGGAAACTTGCACTGATGAATAGCAACTCACCAAGTATCTAAATACTCATAAAATACACTCAATAATCTAGAGAGAGAAAGAGAGAAAGCTTATGTTTCTGGTGTGTTTTTCAATTCTAACTTAGCCCTCTATTTATAGGAAAATTTTGGTAGGTTTGACCTGCAACCTGATGGCTTTACCTGCTACTATTCCCACCCACCACATTTGAAATATAATTCAGCACATTTCTTCACCAACCACAAGTGGGGCCCACCAATTCTAGAATTTTTCATCAAAATGATAAACTCTAAAAATTCAACAATTTCTGAACCAGTCATCTCGTAAAATTCATAACAAATCATACGTTCATTTTTAACGGTTCAAAATTTGTGGACATATACTCAACTTATATATGTATAACATATCCAAAAATTACCACGATCCAACGGTCGGATTAAAAATTATAACCCCCGCAAAATATCTCAAAAACCCTGATTTTTAATACCTCCATTCCGACAAAAATACGGATAAAAACCTCAACATTAACTCCTTCATTTTTAACCACAAAAATATATCCCTCGTTTATATCCACATAAAATAAATATTTTCTTATCATATGAATCAATAATTAATTATTCACAAATAATATTACAGAATCACATTTATGACAACCAGGCCGTTCCCAGGAAAGAGGGGGCTTTCCAATAAGGATTTCTCCTTACTAGCGCGCAATTAGATGACCAAACCTCTCCTTAGACAGAACTTTCTAGACATTGCCAATAATGTTATCTAATAATATTATTCAAATAATATGAATTATTGATTTGATAATAGAAAATACTGTGCAACAACAATTATTGAAACAACAATAATATAAAATATCAACGCAACAATTATTGAATCAATAAAATAAAATATTGAACAGTAATTACTGTAACAATTATTGAGTAGTGCCTTCTTACGTAAGAATCAATAATTTCAAAAATACTATGCAATACCGTGTGCTACTGTGCAATAACGCGTATTACTGTATTTTAACCACCGGGTATTCCAACAGTGTTAACGGTAACAACTACGCCGTTATTTATAAAAACTCAAATTTGTCATTTTCTTCATCCGACAGTTATTCGTTATGGGGCCCACAAATAGCTGCGCCGTCGTACGAATATTCCCCGACAGAAAGAATATTCCACGACCAAACGAATATTCCCCGACAACAATGAATATTTTATAACCACTTGTGTATTTTGAAAAAAAACTTATATATCACCCTTAACTTTAACATTTATCAATTTAACCATTTACTGAATAGAAAAATTGAATACTTTTATTTCATAAAATTCGGGGTCTTACAATCTCCCCTCCTTATGAAATTTCGTCCCCGAAATTTACGTACCTGGTATTTCAAAGAGTTGAGAATACCTTGCTTTCATTTCAGATTCCATCTTCCCTGTCATCACGATTTCTCCACTGATCATCTCCTGTATTTCAGATATCATTCTAGAATACAGTTTCAAAACAAGGGTTAATTGAACAAATTAACATTTACATAATATCCCGATATTATGACTGACCAACAAATAAGCTTAGGTAGGACACACTAGCGAAGGATTTACTCATCTCTCCCCTCCTAGTTGTATTCCCCGATCTCCGCCAAAGATCATATCCCTAAGCTCTGATACCACCTGTGACTCTCATGGTGCTTCAACCACAGCACCTCACAATGGTACCTATCAGTTTGCCACCGCAGAACGGCGTCCCCTACGGAGAGTCTGGCTTCGGTGCATCCCCCATCAACAGGAAGTCACCAGCGAGAGGCTCGGGGCTCTTTACTTATGGCTCTGATACCAAATGTGACAACCCCAAAATAGGTCCATTCCACCCAACCCATTCTGAGTCGTCAATTACATGGTACAGAAAATAACTACAACTTTATTACAACAATTATCGTGCAAAATACAACAACACATATGCTGTGAGTTTGGATACAAATATATACCAAATGTGACTCATGTTCCAACCGTGGACATCACCTCACAATGACACCTTACATAAAGGTATAGTCAAAAACTGTTTTGGAAATTAGAATCTTTGGGAAGTGCTTAAGGAAACCTTCGTACATGGGAGGCCACGCGTCTAGGTTATGATAGATATCATATGGCCACAGAATTATCCTTGGTTGACCCAATAGACCCCAAAGAAAAACGAGAAGATTACTATCATATTCTTCCCAATGGTGAGTCTTCTCTTGACTTATCATTATCTCCACTGTATCTAACTGAGAATTATACTTTAAACAAACACCAAGATTATATAGGTAGTGCTCGTATATATACTCAGCAAGTGGATGAGCACATCCATGTCTTATGATGACACGAGGTTGTATGTCGTTAGACATCTTGTATGATAGTGGCAAACCACCCTTCCAACGTTGGGTACACCTTACCCTATTGGATTCACCAAATATAACTACTAAATGAACTTTTCTATACTGCTTCGGGAGAACATCCACAGCTAAAGACCACCGTTCTATTTCCCCGTTACCCTCGCTCGACCCAGCTACACTCTTATTACCTGAAAGGAATTGTGAAGCAAAAGGGTGAGCACAACTAGCTCAGTAAAGAATATCATGACTAAAGATAATTAAATTATCAGTAGCCTTCATCAATAATAAATCAGAGATTTAGAACATATGGTAAATGATAAAAATTTCAACCATAGTTGCAGCGGAACGAGCAATCCATTAGAAGAGTCAAATAGACTATAAAGTCTATTATTTTCTCCATGTTAAAAATCCACCAACAATGTTTTATCCCTGTAACATCAATCAACAATTCTGGTCCACAATCATATGAATAACTCATAATCATAACTGTAGTTCTAAATTCCTCTTCTCATCTAGGACGAAGATAATTTTCATCACCTGAAACATCAAACATCATGGTTATACCAAATCACAGTTCCCGTTCATAATCATACTAATAACTTCATCTTTGCACTACGGGCCAAAGATATTCATCAACAAGTCATCTTTGCATTACTGGCCAAAGATATTCATCTACAATTCATCTTTGCACTACAGGCCAAAGATATTCCTCAACAATTCATATTTGCACTACAGGCCAAATATATTCATATCTCAAAGAAATATATAATCATTTCAGAATTTATATACACCATAATTATAACCATGTTAATCAATTCATCTTTACACTTAAGCAAAAGATATTCAATTGTAAATTCAATGGTCATGATCATACCAGTCACAATTCAACTTTGCACTACAGGCCAAAGAGAACCCTAGTCATGATCATACCAATAATCTACCCATCTTTACACTCCAGTGAAAGAGAAATTCAACATCAGGGTTATAAAAATGTTATATATGATAATAAAATCAATATAATCAACATATAGATTTAATCTCAAGAGTAATATTCGTAACTCATGAATAGTAAATCGTGAATAGTAACTCATGAATAGTAACCTCGACACAAAAGATAGAAATTCCACAATAAAATCCATACTAATATTTCGGTATAATGATATTGAAAGAATAACATTACTTAAATTTATAAACAATTTATTTTAATTGTTTACACTTTACTAATTAATGCATTTAATCATCATAAAATGCCAACTCTTACAATTTCATCATCAATAACCAAAACCCTCATCAAAAATCTGCATATACCTCATATAGGATTCTCAAGCCATAAAATCCTATTTTCCAATTTTCTTTCTTCACAAAACATATTTAATTCATTTACTCATAACTAGACCATTTTCATGAAAAATACCAAATCAGTTCCAAAAATATTTCTTTTCTGGGATTTAGCATAATATAGTTCCATAGTGAACATATATTTTTCTCTCAAATTTTTAAAAATCATTTACTATTTTTCATATGGCCAAAACAGCCGAATATTTAGACATTTATCAAAAATTGTACTTTTATCTAAAAATTCTGAAATTCACAGAGTATACTTCTATCATATACATGTACTCCTAATAAAAATTTCATCAATTTTGGAGTTAACCACAAGGAATTATAAGCTGTTACTTTTAAAATAGTCTTTTCTCATAAAATTCATAACTCTCAATCTATACATCCAAAAATCACCATTTTTGGACACAATCAAGAAAACTCATCAAAATATCATTTCAAATTTTTCCAGAATTTTTGAAGATCAGAAAAATTACGAAACTGAAAATCATAACAACCCTTAAAATCCCTTAATATCCCTTACTATCCCTTACTATCCCTTACCTCAAAAGAGCAGTACTTCTGATCGGTATAAGGCTGAAGGAAACTTGCACTGATGAATAGCAACTCACCAAGTATCTAAATACTCATAAAATACACTCAATAATCTAGAGAGAGAAAGAGAGAAAGCTTATGTTTCTGGTGTGTTTTTCAATTCTAACTTAGCCCTCTATTTATAGGAAAATTTTGGTAGGTTTGACCTGCAACCTGATGGCTTTACCTGCTACTATTCCCACCCACCACATTTGAAATATAATTCAGCACATTTCTTCACCAACCACAAGTGGGGCCCACCAATTCTAGAATTTTTCATCAAAATGATAAACTCTAAAAATTCAACAATTTCTGAACCAGTCATCTCGTAAAATTCATAACAAATCATACGTTCATTTTTAACGGTTCAAAATTTGTGGACATATACTCAACTTATATATGTATAACATATCCAAAAATTACCACGATCCAACGGTTGGATTAAAAATTATAACCCCCGCAAAATATCTCAAAAACCCTGATTTTTAATACCTCCATTCCGACAAAAATACGGATAAAAACCTCAACATTAACTCCTTCATTTTTAACCACAAAAATATATCCCTCGTTTATATCCACATAAAATAAATATTTTCTTATCATATGAATCAATAATTAATTATTCACAAATAATATTACAGAATCACATTTATGACAACCAGGCCGTTCCCAGGAAAGAGGGGGCTTTCCAATAAGGATTTCTCCTTACTAGCGCGCAATTAGATGACCAAACCTCTCCTTAGACAGAACTTTCTAGACATTGCCAATAATGTTATCTAATAATATTATTCAAATAATATGAATTATTGATCTGATAATAGAAAATACTGTGCAACAACAATTATTGAAACAACAATAATATAAAATATCAACGCAACAATTATTGAATCAATAAAATAAAATATTGAACAGTAATTACTGTAACAATTATTGAGTAGTGCCTTCTTACGTAAGAATCAATAATTTCAAAAATACTATGCAATACCGTGTGCTACTGTGCAATAACGCGTATTACTGTATTTTAACCACCGGGTATTCCAACAGTGTTAACGGTAACAACTACGCCGTTATTTATAAAAACTCAAATTTGTCATTTTCTTCATCCGACAGTTATTCGTTATGGGGCCCACAAATAGCTGCGCCGTCGTACGAATATTCCCCGACAGAAAGAATATTCCACGACCAAACGAATATTCCCCGACAACAATGAATATTTTATAACCACTTGTGTATTTTGAAAAAAAACTTATATATCACCCTTAACTTTAACATTTATCAATTTAACCATTTACTGAACAGTAATTATAAGAAAAATTGAATACTTTTATTTCATAAAATTCGGGGTCTTACACCAAACATCTCCTTAGATGTAAGACCCCAACTTATTAAGGAATAAAATCAAATTTTCTCTAAATATTATTGTGAATAATAAGGGGTTAATTTGATATAATACTTTGGTTATGGGTGAAATGTGCAAATTTTACAAAATAAGCAAGTGGTTATAAAATATTCATTTTGTCGGGAATATTCGTTTGGTCGTGGAATATTCTTGCTGTCGGGGAATATTCGTACGACGGCGCAGCCTTGTGTGGGCCCCATAACGGAAAGCGATTGGATGAAAAAAACGACAAGTATAAGTTATTTATTAATAACGGCGTAGTTGTTACCGTTAACACTGTTAAAATACCCGGTGGTTAAAAATACAGTAATAACGCGTGGTTGCACAGTAGCACACGGATTGCACAGTATAGTTGAATTATTGATTCGTACGTAAGAAGGCACTACTCAATAATTGTTACAGTAGTTATTGTTCAATATTTTATTTTATTGATTCAATAATTGTTGCATTGATATTTTATATTATTGTTGTTTCAATAATTGTTGCTGCACAGTATTTTCCATTATCAGATCAATAATTCATATTACTTGAATAATATTATTAGATAACATTATTGACAATGTCTAGAAAGTTCTGTCTAAGGAGAGGTTTGGTCATCTAATTGCGCGCCAGTAAGGAGAAATCCTTATTGGAAAGCCCCCTCTTTCCTGGGAACGGCCTGGTTGTCATAAATGTGATTCTATAATATTATTTGTGAATAATTAATTATTGATTCATATGATAAGGAAATATTTATTTTATGTGGATATAAATGAGGGATATATTTTTTTGGTTAAAAATGAAGGAGTTAATGTTGAGGTTTGTATCCATATTTTTGTCGGAATGGAGGTATTAAAAATCAGGGTTTTTGAGATATTTTACGGGGGTTATAATTTTTAATCCGACCGTTGGATCGTGGTAATTTTTGGATATGTTATACATATATAAGTTGAGTATATGCCCACAAATTTTGAACCGTTAAAAATGAACGTATGATTTATTATGAATTTTACAAGATGACTGGTTCAGAAATTGTTGAATTTTCGGAGTTTATCATTTTGGTAGAAAATTCTAGAATTGGTGGGCCCCACTTGTGGTTGGTGAAGAAATGTGCTGAATTATATTTCAAATGTGGTGGGTGGGAATAGTAGCAGGTAAAGCCATCAGGTTGCAGGTCAAACCTACCAAAATTTTCCTATAAATAGAGGGCTAAGTTAGAATTGAAAATCACACCAGAAACAAGTTTTCTCTCTTTCTCTCTCTAGATTATTGAGTGTATTTTGTGAGTATTTAGATACTTTGAGAGTTTCTATTCATCAGAGCAAGTTTCTTTCAGCCTTATACCGGTATTCCGACCAGAAGTACTGATATTTTGAGGTAAGGGATATTATTTTCTTCTTAATGATATTATTTTCTTCAATATCATTATGCTGAAATATTGATATGAGTTTTTATCAAATTTGGAACTTTTTGTGTCGGGGGTTACTATTCACGTATACGACACTATTCACGTATACGGCACTATTCACGAATACGACACTATTCACCGAAAAATAAAATTTTCCCTTTTTGTCCAAGATGTCTATTATGGTTACTATCTTTGATTGTATCCATGTTTTGATCTTTATTTTTGAATTCTGCTTCACAATTGATTATTATGAAGTATTATTGATCTTGGATAAACTGTTATACGAATTCCTACTATTTGTCCTTCTGTCTCATTGGATTCGTTCTCTTTAAGATATTTTTCATCATCCTCAGTCCTAAATGATGATATTACTGAATATCTTTGGCCTGTAGTGCAAAGATGTATAATTACTTGATGAATATCTTTGGCCTGTAGTGCAAAGATGAACAGGTGTTGAGATGAACATGACCGACTGATGATACAAATGAATATCTTTGGCCTGTAGTGCAAAGATGAATATTTGGTTAAAGATGATTATTAATTGATGTTACAGGGATAAAATATTGATGATGGACTTTTAAATCTTAGAAGATAGTAGAATTCTTTCTCTACTTGACTCTTCTAATGGTTTGCTGTTTCCGCTGCAGTTGTTGATCTAAAACTTGTTGTCGATTATATTTTATCAGATTTTTCCCTGTTGAAGACTAACGATAATTTGTTGTATATTATCTTAGTCATAATATTCTTTACTGGGCTAGTTGAGCTCACCCTTTTCCTTTTTGTTCCATTTTTCTTCTCAGGAGGTGAGAACATAGCAGGATCTAGTCGGGGTATGGAGTGATGGTTCTAGAAAGATGTATTAGCAGTCCTCACTATTTCTGTAAAATAGTGTTTGAATAATTGTAATGAGGATTTATTTGAGTGTGGATATTGTCTAGAAGACAATATTTGTATTTAAACTCACAGTATGTGTTGTCGTATTTTGCACGACAATTGTATTATTGAAGTTGTAGTTTGCTTTCTGTACCATGTATTTGGCGACTCAAAATGGGTGTTGTATACCTATTCTGGGGGCGTCACAGTTGGTATCAAAGCTTAGGGATATGATCCCTGGCTGAGATGTGAGACAAGAACTAGGAGGGGAGAGACGGGGAATTCCTTCGCTAGTATGGCCTGACTAAGTTTATTTGGTGTTTATTTGGTCGGTCAGAGTATAGGGATAATATATGACATGACTATTAACCCTTGTTTTATGGCAGTATTTAAGAATGGCAGCTGAGAACGTTAATAATGGAGTAAATCAGACCATGGAGACACCTTTGATCACCACCCAGGGGAACGTGCAACAGGAAGGCAATATTCCTCCTGTAAACAACGTTACCGAGCAAACGATGAATGATGGAATGTTTAGGAGCTTTTTGCAGTTCATGCAAAATCAGACGAGGGAGACTCGTGTGCAGAATACGGGTGGAAATGATAACAACGCGCGGTTTGTCACAGCTAAGCAGTTCAAAGAATTGGGACCACCAGAATTTAAGGGAAAGCCGGATCCGATCATGGCGGAAACGTGGGTCAAGCAAATTACCAAGATATTCGATGTCTTGGGATGCACGGAGGAACAGAAGGTTCCATTCGCCACTTTTATGTTCCGCGGTGAGGCAGACTACTGGTGGGAGTCTGTGAAGCGTACCCAGCCTGACGCACTCAACATGTCCTGGGAAACATTTCAAAAACTGTTCAATGACAAGTACTTTCCAGAAAGTATTCGTCATATGAAGGAGGTGGAGTTTATCAGACTGGAACAAAACAACATGACGGTGTCCCAGTACGAGGCGAAGTTTGCAGAGTTATCCAGGTTTGCATCTCATTTGGTCGAAAATGAGGAACGAATGACAAGGATGTTTCTGAGAGGTCTAAAACCCGAGATTCGACAATATCTTATCTCTCATAAATTTTCTTTATATTCAGATGTTGTAAACAGGGCTCAATTATTAGAGCGAGATAATGAGTATGTTCAACCGAGGGACCACAACCAGGGTCATACCGGTGGCGGCAGTCATCGAAGCAATGACAACCAGAGGGAAGGAAAGCATTCGGACAAAAGCGGTAACCACTCGGGTGGTCACCGTGGCCATGATAATAGGAGAGGTGAGTCAAGTGAAAATTTCAAGAAGAGAAGATTTAACGATGACAGGAAGACGTCGATAGCAGCACCAGCACCAGGAACAAATTCTAGGGGAGGAGAACGACCGCCAGTTAGATGTTACAGATGCGGAGAGGAGGGACATATAAGTCCAAACTGCCCACAGCAGTTCAAGGTATGTTATAACTGTGGAAAGGAGGGTCATATAGCTCGAGAGTGTTCTGTAGTAAAACCAAGTTCAGCGGGGATGGTGACTCCAAAAGTTGTCCCGGATAAGTCAAAGTCAACGGTTCCTGGAAGAGCGTTTTTCGTGACTGGTCAGAATGCGAGGAACCCGAACGAAATTAGCACGGGTTAGTTAATTATAAATTTTTACGAAGTTTATACCTTATTAGATACCGGTTCTACCCATTCTTTTATCTCTCCTGCTTGTGCTCAACGTTTAAACTTGATTCCGGAGAAGTTAAACTTTGACCTATCTGTGGAAACTCCGTTAGGAGAAACTTTCATCACATCCACTATTTATAAATCTTGTTTGATCCAAGTTGGCACCATCACATTACCTGTTGACCTTATCTCTTTAAAGATACTTGCTTTTGATGTGATTTTAGGAATCGATTGGTTAACTACTCATCATGCCAAATTGATTGCTTTTGTAAGGTTGTTAGTTTTCATATTCCTAAGCAACCTGTTATTCAAATTCAAGCAACCAAACCATTGAAGTCAAACTCTTTCATATCAAGCCGTAAAGTCATTCGTTTATTGAAAAACGGATGTCAAGCTTTCTTAGCTATGTTATGAACTTGAACAAAAATACGTCAGATGTGAATGATATTTCTATTGTTAGTAAAAATTTTGACGTATTTCCTGAAGAATTTCCTGGCTTAACCCAGAGCGTGATATTGAATTTTTGTATTGATCTTCAACCCGATACAAAACTCATTTCTAAAATCTTATATCGAATGACTCCTATTGAACTTCGGGATTTAAAAACCTAACTATAGAAGTTGATAACCGAGCCTTTATCTGGTGACTTCCTTTATAGAATGCACTGAATCCAGACTCTCCGTAGGGGACGCCATATTCGTGCGGTAGTAAACTGATAGGTGTCATTGTGACGTGCTATCGAAGGTTGGGATATGAGTCACAGTTGAGAGCAATCTAAGTAGGTAATCGAAGTACGTAGCTTTCTAGGCTTAGCTGGTTATTATCGGAGATTTGTGGAAGGATTTTCTCGAATCGCTACTCCGTTAACTCAGCTGACTCGGAAAGATACAAAATTCGTATGGAGTGAGGAATGCGAGAAGAGTTTCCAAGAACTCAAGAGGAGACTCATTTTGGTACCTGTTCTGATAATACCATCTGGTTCGGATGGATTTGTTATCTACAGCGATGCTTCAGGCAAAGGGTTAGGATGTGTTCTCATGCAACATGGGAAAGTCATAGCCTATGCCTCACGACAACTCAAAGAATATGAGAGGAATTATCCTACTCATGATTTGGAGTTGGCAGCAGTCGTTTTTGCGTTGAAAATCTGGAGACACTACCTGTATGGGGAGAAAGTGGAGATCTATACAGATCATAAAAGCCTCAAATATTTCTTCACCCAAAAGGAACTCAACATGCGGCAACGACGTTGGCTTGAGCTGTTGAAAGATTACGATCATACCATCCAATATCATCCTGGAAAAGCGAACGTAGTAGCTGACGCATTGAGTAGAAGATTATACGCGGGTACGAGTGCAATGTTGTTAACACAAAGGCCCATTTTGTATGACTTGCAAAGGATGGAGATAGAGATGAAGGCTCCAAGTACCCACATGATGATATCGAATATACGAGTAGAACCGACTTTAATCGATAAAGTTAAAGCTGCTCAAGCTACGGACATGGAGCTGATGTGTATGAAGAAGAAAGTGCAAGAAGGTGCTATTCCAGAAGCAAGAATCGATGAAGAAGGAATACTTCGAGTCAACTCCAGACTTTGTATTCCTAACGATTTTGACTTGAAGCATAGAATAATGATGGAGGCACACAACACACCGTTTGCAATCCATCTTGGGAGTACCAAAATGTATCACGATCTTCGACATACATTTTGGTGGAGCAATATGAAAAGAGAGATCGCGGAGTTTATCTCGAGGTGTTTAACTTGTCAACGTGTAAAGGCGGAGCATCAAGTGCCAAAGGGTCCATTGCAACCACTTGAGATTCCGAAATGGAAGTGGGAACACATTACTATGGATTTTGTTACAGGTCTTCCCAAGGTTTCTCAAGGCATAGATGCGATTTGGGTTATTGTTGATAGATTAACCAAGTCCGCTCATTTCTTGCCGATACGTGAGACTTATTCCCTTGAACGTCTTGCTAGTATGTACGTGAACGAGATTGTGAGATTGCATGGCATGCCAGTATCCATAGTTTCGGATCGTGACCCAAGATTCACTTCACGATTTTGGGTTAGCTTGCAGAAAGCTATGGGCACGGATTTACGATTCAGTTCAGCATACCATCCTCAAACGGACGGACAATCAGAGAGGACTATTCAAACTCTTGAAGATCTATTAAGACTTTGTGTCTTAGATCTCAAAGGGAGTTGGGATAAGTACCTACCATTGGTGGAATTCTCCTACAACAACAGTTATCAGGCGAGCATAGGTATGGCTCCATTCGAGGCGTTGTATGGAAGAAAATGTCGTTCTCCAGTTTGCTGGGACGAGGTGGGTGAAGCAACATTGTTGGGACCAAAATTGGTACGCATTACTACAGAGAAGATCCAAACGATTCGACAACGTATACAAACGGCACAGGATCGACAAAAGAGTTATGCGGATCTTCATCGGAAGGACGTGGAATTTAATATTGGGGATCATGTATTGTTACGTGTTGCACCATGGAAGGGAGTTACAAGATTTGGGAAGAGAGGAAAGCTCAATCCAAGATTTGTTGGTCCATTTGAGATTCTTGAGCGAATAGGAAATGTGGCATATAGACTCGCATTACCTCCAAGCATGTCTCGTGTTCATAATGTTTTTCACATATCTATGCTTCGTAAATATGTTAAAGACCCGAACCACATTATTGAGTTAGAACCAGACGAGATAGCTGAAGATTTAACGTACGAGGAGGTACCTGTTAAGATATTGGATAGGAAAGAGCATGTCCTACGCACGAAGGTTATACCACAAGTTAAGGTTTTGTGGAGAAACCATGCTATTGAAGAAATGACCTGGGAGTTGGAATCAGAAATGAAAGCGAGGTATCCTCACCTTTTTGAAACATCAGGTACGTACGTCAATTTCGAGGACGAAATTTCATAAGGAGGGGAGGTTGTAAGACCCCAACTTATTAATGAATAAAATCAAATTTTCTCTAAATATTATTGTGAATAATAAGGGGTTAATTTGATATAATACTTTGGTTATGGGTGAAATGTGCAAATTTTACAAAATAAGCAAGTGGTTATAAAATATTCATTTTGTCGGGGAATATTCGTTTGGTCGTGGAATATTCTTGCTGTCGGGGAATATTCGTACGACGGCGCAGCCTTGTGTGGGCCCCATAACGGAAAGCGATTGGATGAAGAAAACGACAAGTATAAGTTATTTATTAATAACGGCGTAGTTGTTACCGTTAACACTGTTGAAATACCCGGTGGTTAAAAATACAGTAATAACGCGTGGTTGCACAGTAGCACACGGATTGCACAGTATAGTTGAATTATTGATTCGTACGTAAGAAGGCACTACTCAATAATTGTTACAGTAGTTATTGTTCAATATTTTATTTTATTGATTCAATAATTGTTGCATTGATATTTTATATTATTGTTGTTTCAATAATTGTTGCTGCACAGTATTTTCCATTATCAGATCAATAATTCATATTATTTGAATAATATTATTAGATAACATTATTGACAATGTCTAGAAAGTTCTGTCTAAGGAGAGGTTTGGTCATCTAATTGCGCGCCAGTAAGGAGAAATCCTTATTGGAAAGCCCCCTCTTTCCTGGGAACGGCCTGGTTGTCATAAATGTGATTCTGTAATATTATTTGTGAATAATTAATTATTGATTCATATGATAAGGAAATATTTATTTTATGTGGATATAAATGAGGGATATATTTTTTTGGTTAAAAATGAAGGAGTTAATGTTGAGGTTTGTATCCATATTTTTGTCGGAATGGAGGTATTAAAAATCAGGGTTTTTGAGATATTTTACGGGGGTTATAATTTTTAATCCGACCGTTGGATCGTGGTAATTTTTGGATATGTTATACATATATAAGTTGAGTATATGCCCACAAATTTTGAACCGTTAAAAATGAACGTATGATTTATTATGAATTTTACAAGATGACTGGTTCAGAAATTGTTGAATTTTCGGAGTTTATCATTTTGGTGGAAAATTCTAGAATTGGTGGGCCCCACTTGTGGTTGGTGAAGAAATGTGCTGAATTATATTTCAAAGGTGGTGGGTGGGAATAGTAGCAGGTAAAGCCATCAGGTTGCAGGTCAAACCTACCAAAATTTTCCTATAAATAGAGGGCTAAGTTAGAATTGAAAATCACACCAGAAACAAGTTTTCTCTCTTTCTCTCTCTAGATTATTGAGTGTATTTTGTGAGTATTTAGATACTTTGAGAGTTTCTATTCATCAGAGCAAGTTTCTTTCAGCCTTATACCGGTATTCCGACCAGAAGTACTGATATTTTGAGGTAAGGGATATTATTTTCTTCTTAATGATATTATTTTCTTCAATATCATTATGGTGAAATATTGATATGAGTTTTTATCAAATTTGGAACTTTTTGTGTCGGGGGTTACTATTCACGTATACGACACTATTCACGTATACGGCACTATTCACGAATACGGCACTATTCACCGAAAAATAAAATTTTCCCTTTTTGTCCAAGATGTCTATTATGGTTACTATCTTTGATTGTATCCATGTTTTGATCTTTATTTTTGAATTCTGCTTCACAATTGATTATTATGAAGTATTAATGATCTTGGATAAACTGTTATACGAATTCCTACTATTTGTCCTTCTGTCTCATTGGATTCGTTCTCTTTAAGATATTTTTCATCATCCTCAGTCCTAAATGATGATATTACTGAATATCTTTGGCCTGTAGTGCAAAGATGTATAATTACTTGATGAATATCTTTGGCCTGTAGTGCAAAGATGAACAGGTGTTGAGATGAACATGACCGACTGATGATACAAATGAATATCTTTGGCCTGTAGTGCAAAGATGAATATTTGGTTAAAGATGATTATTAATTGATGTTACAGGGATAAAATATTGATGATGGACTTTTAAATCTTAGAAGATAGTAGAATTCTTTCTCTACTTGACTCTTCTAATGGTTTGCTGTTTCCGCTGCAGTTGTTGATCTAAAACTTGTTGTCGATTATATTTTATCAGATTTTTCCCTGTTGAAGACTAACGATAATTTGTTGTATATTATCTTAGTCATAATATTCTTTACTGGGCTAGTTGAGCTCACCCTTTTCCTTTTTGTTCCATTTTTCTTCTCAGGAGGTGAGAACATAGCAGGATCTAGTCGGGGTATGGAGTGATGGTTCTAGAAAGATGTATTAGCAGTCCTCACTATTTCTGTAAAATAGTGTTTGAATAATTGTAATGAGGATTTATTTGAGTGTGGATATTGTCTAGAAGACAATATTTGTATTTAAACTCACATTATGTGTTGTCGTATTTTGCACGACAATTGTATTATTGAAGTTGTAGTTTGCCTTCTGTACCATGTATTTGGCGACTCAGAATGGGTGTTGTATACCTATTCTGGGGGCGTCACATTAGACAGAACTTTATAGACATTACCAATAATGTTATCTAATAATATTATTCAAATAATATGAATTATTGATCTGATAATAGAAAATACTGTGCAGTGACAATTATTGAAATAACAATAATATAAAATATCAACGCAGCAATTATTGAATCAATAAAATAAAATATTGAACAGTAATTACTGTGACAATTATTCAGTAGTGCCTTCTTACGTAAGAATCAATAATTTCAAAAATACTATGCAATACCGTGTGCTACTGTGCAATAACGCGTATTACTGTATTTTAACCACTGGGTATTCCAACAGTGTTAACGGTAACAACTACGCCGTTATTTGTAAAAACTCAATTTTTGTCGTTATCTTCATCCGACCGTTTTCCGTTATGGGGCCCACAAATAGCTGCGCTGTGACGCTCCCAAAATTAGGTATACATCACCCATCTTGGGTCGTCAAATACATAGTACAAAATACAAATACAACTTACTAATACAACTGTCGTGTACAATACGACAAAACATAAACTGTGAGTTTGAATACAAATATTATCTTCTAGAGAGTATTCATACTCAAAAGGAGTCCTCATTACATTTATTAACACACCATTACATAGAATAGTGAGGACTACTAACTAATACTATCATTCGGACCATCACTCCGTTCCCCGACTTGCCCCAGCTACGTTCTCATTTCCTGAAGAGAACAGTGAAAGAAAGGGTGAGCTCAACTAGCCCAGTAAGAAATATCATGACTAAGATAATGCAGAATAAATTATTATTAGCCTTCAACAATGTTAAACTGATAAAATATAATGGACATCAAGTTTAACTGCAGCGGAACAAGCAATTCATTAAAAGAGTCAAGTAGAAAATAAACTCTACTATCTTTTATGATTTAAAAGATTTTCGAACACTGTGATCACTGAGACTCAGCTTAATAAAATAATCCACATCATCGAATCACCCCTGCACTACGGCCAAGGATATTCGTATATTCATTAATGGTAATGATCATGCCAACAACTGTCCATCAATGCACTACGGGCCAATGAGGACTTTTACCACATCATTCGTAACATTACGGTCATGATTACACCGAATAATCCCTGGTCATAATCATACCAAGTCCATCTATGCACTACAGGCCACAGATGACTTTCAACATTTTATAAACATGAGGATGATGACAATGATATAAGAATTCAATAAAACAAGTTCAAGAATTAATTTATCCAAGAATTAACAACGTCCAAATTGTCAACATGATACTACTTTGTGGAGTAAAATTCAAGAATGATCAGGAGAATATTTTCATGAATAGATACTAGATGAAGCGCAAATGTCAAGGATATTTCACAAATTTCATGGAGTATAGAAGTAAAAACTTAACCAACTGAGTATAATAAAGAATGGAATAACAAAAGAAATCACCATGCATGCGATAGACCGCACAGACAGGTTATTCCAACAGAATAATAAATAATGGAACCAGGTCCGGCGTAAACGCACAGACAGGATATTCCGACAGAATAATAAATAATGGAACCAGGTCGGGTGTAAAACACACAGACAGGATGTTCCAACAGAATAATAACAAGACGGAACCAGGTCCGGTGTAAAACACACAGACAGGATGTTCCAACAGAATAATAATAAAAACGGAACCAGGTCCGGTGTAAAACACACAGACAGGATGTTCCAACAGAATAATAGAAGAATGTCACCAAGTATAGGATAGACCGCATATACAGCTTATTCCAACAGAATAATAAGAAATGGAATAACAACAGTTCTCTTCATGAATAAGAAAGAATAACACCCCTTACCGTTTTAAAGAATAGCTGAAGTAAGGAAGTAGTTAAGTAGCAGAATACTCTTCTTCTCTCTTTCTCTCTATAGCTTCTCTCTCTAGAGTTCAGTGAATTCGTAAGAAATAATGAAGGAATGAGCTGCTATTTATAGAAAAATAGAATGCATAGTAACTAATCCATGAACGGTCCAGATTGATTACTTTAATCCGACGGTCCATATTTAAAGAAAAATCTTTTAAATAAAATATAATACATTCTATTTATATAATAATTTTAATAAAGTATTCTGTTTTATATAAAAAGATGTTTCTGTTTTATTACGTTAATAATACGAATAAAACAAAACGTCATTATCGCTAAATAATTCATATTATTAACTGACAATAATTGAATCAAACTGAGTGACTTCTCACATAAGCATTAATAATCAATACCGTGTGCTACTATGCAACCACACGTATTACTGTACTTTTACTACCGAGTAGTTCAACAGTAACAATGGTAAAACTTCCGCCGTTATTTTTAATAAAATATTTTTGTCGTTTTCTCAATCCGACAATAATTCCGTTGTGGGGTCCACCAATGATTGTGTCGTTGTACGAATATTCCCTGTTAAAACGAATATTCCCCGACCAATCGAATATTATATAACAACTTGCGTACTTTACAAAATTTATAAATATTACTCACAACTATAACATTATATCAAATTAACTCCACAATATTCAAAAATGATATTTATAGAAAATTCATCTTTATTTATAAAAGTTGGGGTCTTACATGCGCCGTCGTACGAATATTCTCCGGCAGAAAGAATATTTCACGACCAACGAATATTCCCCGACAACAATGATTATTTTATAACCACTTGTTTATTTTGAAAAATTTTCACATTTCACCCATAACTTTAATTTTTATCAATTTAACCATTTACTGAATAGTAATTATAAGAAAAATTGAATACTTTTATTTCATAAAATTTGGGGTCTTACATATGTACCTAGTATGCCGAACAGGTGAAGATACCTTGACTTCATTTCAGATTCTAACTCTTGAGATATAACCTTTGAGTGTCGAATATAATCCTTCTTATCTAAGATTTTAACACGTATCTCCTCATACGTTAAATCATCCGCTATCTCGTCCGGTTCTAAATTAATAATGTGGTTCGGGTCGTGCACATATTTACGTAACGTCGATACGTTAAAAACGTTATGAACATGCAACATACTTGGCAGTAAATGAGTCTATAAGCCACAGTTCCTACTCAATCGAGGATTTCAAATGGGCCAATTAAATCGAGGGTTGAGATTTCCTCTCTTCAGCAACTCTTGCTTTTAAAATAACGCCCTCTTAAACCTTCTTCTTAGTATTCATCAGCTCCGGGTCTGTAGCTTGCACGACTTTAACTTTATCGATTAAAGTCGATTCTACTCGTATATTCGTTATCTTCACGTGGGTCCCTAGAGTCTTTAACTCTATCTTCATCATTTGTAAGTTATACGAAATGAGTCTTTGTGTTAACAATATCGCACTCGTAAACGGATACGAACTTCTACTCAACACGTCAGCTACCACGTTCGCACTTCCACGATAATATTGAATGGTACGATCGTAATCTTCAACAGCTCGAGCCAACGTCTTTGGCGCATAATACGTTCGTTTTAGCTGAAAAAATATTTGAGGGTTTAAGAATTGTGTTTTGTACTGGGGTCAATACAAAATTCGATTTCACGCTCAGGGGTAGGCCAAGAAGTCTTCAGGAATACATCAAGAAATTTATTAACGATAGAAATATCATTCAAAACTGTGACCCTCATCCAAAAATTGGATAGGACATCATATTGATACCTATCAACTTACAATCGTCATTCACGACATCGCCTACAAAAAGTCTGGCTTTGGTGCATTCCACACAAGGAAGTCAACAACGAAAGGATCGGGGCTCTTTACTTATGGTTTGATATGACAATGATTGACTTTAGGGTTTGTTTGCTTGAATTCGCATAACAGGTTGGTTAGGAGTATTGAAGTTAACCACCTTACAAAAAGCATGATGAGTAGTTAACCAATCAATTCTTAAAATCTCAGCAAAGGCAAGTATTTTCAAAGAGATATGATCGACAGGTAACGTGAAAGTGTTGATTTGAATCAAACAAGATTTATAAATAGTGGAGGTAATGAAGGTTTCTCCCAACGGAATTTCAACAGATAAATCAAAGTTTAACTTCTCTGGAGTTAAGTTCAAACATTGAACAGAACTAGGTGAAATAAAAGAGTGAGTAGAACCGGTATCTAACACGGTATAGACTTCAAAAGAGTTTATGACTAACATACCCGTGATAATTTTATTCAGGTTCCTCGTTACGAAAAAAAACGCTCTTTCTTAAACTACCGGCTTTGGCTTGTCTGGGACATCCTTTGGCATCACTATCCCAGCTGGACTTGACTTCACCATACGACAAAATCGAGCTTGGTGACCTTCTCTTTCGCAATTAAAACACGCTTTGGATTGCTGCGTACAGTTTGGACGGATGTGTCCCTCCTGTCCGCATTTGAAATATACGACCGATGGTCGTTCTTCTTCCTTTAAAATGGGTGCTGGTGCCGACGTCTTCACGTCATTGTTGAACATTCTCTTCTTGAAATGTCCATTCTTATTATTTTGGCCATGATTACCACCGAAGTGGTTACCATTTCTAGCATGTTGATTCCCTTCATGCTTATTGTCACCTCTTTGATGACTGTTATCACCAGTATTATCAATTTGTCGGCTGCTCTCTTTTGGTTGGGTTGACTCGTAATCGCGCTCTAATAACTGAGCCCTATTAACAACATCTGAATACAAACGCAGTTTATGAGAGATAAGATATTGACGTATCTCAGGTTTTAAACCTCTTAGAAACATCCGCGTCATTCTCTCCTCATTATCAACCAAATGGGACGCAAATCGGGACAACTCAGCAAACTTGGCTTCGTACTACGACACGGTCATGTTATTTTGCTTCAACTTGATAAATTTCACTTCCTTCATGTGACAAATGCTTTCGGAAAAGTACTTGTCATTGAATAGCTCTTGGAACTTCTCCCAAGACATCTTGAGTGCGTCAGGCTGGGTACGTTTTACAGATTTCCTCCAGTAATCTGCCTCTTCATGCAACATAAAGGTGGCAAAGGGAACTTTTTGCTCCTCTAAGCATCCCAAGACATCAAATATCTTGGTAATCTGCTTTAATCATGTCTCTGCCTTAAGTGGTTCTGGCTTTCCCAAAAACTTTGATGGTCCCAGCTCCTTGAACTGCTTAGCGGTGACCAACCGTGGGTTACCATTATTTTTACCTGCATTATGAACAGGAGCCGCCTTCGCCTGATGTTGCATGAATTCTAAAAAACTCCTAAACGTACCGTCGTTCGTCAATTGATCAGTGTTGTTGTTTACAAGAGGATTATCGCCATCCTATTGCACATTGTCCTGATTATTGATCTGTGGAGACTCAACGGTCTCCTGTGCTCCATTGCTTATCTCAATATTTTCAGATGCCATTTTCAAATACTGCCACAAAATAAGGGTTAATTAACATATCACATATTATCTCTATACTCTGACTGACCAATTAAATAACAAGTAAACTTAGGTAGGTTATACTAGCGAAGGAATTCTCCGTCTCTCCCCTCCTAGTTCTTATCTCAAATCTCAGCCAGGGATCATATCCATAAGCTCTGAAACCAATTGTGACGCCCCCAAAATAGGTATACATCACCAATTCTGAGTCGCCAAATACATGGTACAGAATACAAATACAATCTTAAATATACAACATGAGCTATGAGTTTTAATACAAATATTGTCATCTAGACAATATCATTCTGTTCCCCGACTAGCCCCAGCTACGTTCTCATTTCCTGAAGAGAACAATGAAAGAAAGGGTGAGCTCAATTAGCCTAGTAAGAAATATTATGACTAAGATAATGCAGAATAAATTATCGTTAGCCTTCAACAGTGTTAAACTGATACAATATAACAAACATCAAGTTTAACTGTAGCGGAACAAACAATCCATTAGAAGAGTCAAGTAGAGAATAAAATCTACTATCTTATATGATTTAAAAGATTTTTTATCACTTTTATCGCTGAGACTCAGCTCAATAAATAATTCACATCATTAAATCATCCCTGCACTACAGGCCAAGGATATTCTTTAGTATAATGACCACGAATTATCCATGCACTACGGGCCAAAGATAATCGTATTTTCATCAACGGTCCTAATCACGCCATAAAACAATTCATCTTTGCACCCTTGGCCGAAGAGAACCCATTGTCATAATCATACCAAAAACTGTCCATTAATCCATTACAGGCCAATGAGGACTTTTTTCACATCATTTGTAACATTACGGTCATGATTATACCGAACAATCTCTGGTCATAATTATACCAAGTCCATCTATGCACTACAGGACACAGATAACTTTCAACATAATATAAACATGAGGATGATGACAATAACATAATAATTCAATAAAACAAGTTCAAGAATTAATTTATCCAGGAATCAATAACGTCCAAATTGTCAACATGATACTTCTTTGTAGAATAAAATTCAAGAATGCTCAGAAGAATATTTTCATGAAAAGATACTGGATGAAGCGTAAATATCAAGGATATTCCACTAATTTCATAGAGTATAGAAGCCAAAACTTTAACCAATTGAGTATAATAGAATATATGAAACTGCAAATAGATTTTCGCCGCCATGCGATAATCCACTTAGACAGATCATGTCCACAATTTAATAAAGAATGAATACAAAGGATCATTCACCATGCATGTGGTAATCCACATAGACAGGTTATTCCAACAGAATAATAAAGAATGGAATAACAGAAGGATTCACCATGCGTGCGATAGACTGCACAGACATGTTATTCCTAACAGAATAATAAAGAATGGAACCAGGTCATGCGTAAACGCACAGACAGGATATTCCGACATAATAATAAAGAATGGAACCAGGTCAGGCAAAATTCGCACCGACATGATATTCTAACAGAATATTAAAAAATGGAATAACAACAGAAATCACCATGCATACGATAGACCGCACAGACATGTTATTCCAACAGAAAAATAATTAATGGAACCAGGTCAGGCGTAGTACGCACCAACAGGATATTCCGACAGAATAATAAAGAACGGAATAATAGAAGAATTTCACCATGTATGCGGTACTTCGCATAAATAGGTTATTCCAACATAATAATAAAGAATACAATAACAGAAGAATTTTACCAAGTATATGGTAGTCCGCGTATACAGGTTATTCCAAAAGAATAATAAAGAATGGAATAACAGAAGTTCTCTTCATGAATACATAAGAAATAATACTCCTTACGAGTACAACAAATAATATCCCTTACCTTAGAAAGAAGAGTACTGGATATAAGAGTAGTGAAGTAGCAGAACACTTTTCTTCTTTCTCTCTATAGTTTCTCTCTCTAGAGTTTCGGTGAATTCGTAAGAAATAATGAAGGAATGAGCTTCTATTTATAGAAGAATGGACTGCATAGTAACTAATAAAACGAAATATAAAAATCTATTTATTTAAAGTAAAATCTTTTAAATAAAATATAATATATTTTATTTATAATCTAATAAAACGAATAACTTTATAAAAGTATTCTGTTTTATATAAAAAGATGTTACTATACAAAATACTATGCAGGCACTATGCAACACTATGCATAATAAAATATAATATATTCTATTTATAGAATAACTTTATAAAAGTATTCTGTTTTATATAAAAATATTTTACTATAAAAAATACTATGCATAATAGAATATAATATATTCTATTTATAGAATAACTTTATAAATGTATTCTGTTTTATATAAAAAGTTTTTCTATTTTATTACATTAATAATATCAATTAAACAAACTGAGTGACTTATCACGTAAGCATCAATAATCAATACCGTGTGCTACTATGCAACCACGCGTATTACTGTACTTTTAATACTGAGTGTTTCAACAGTTAACGGTATTGTGAAACCCCAGATTTGATGAATAAAGATTTATTTTTTTCGAAATATTTTTTTTTAAAAATATTATGGTGTGAATTTGAGATAATGTTATAGTTGTGGGTAGTATTTATAAATTTTACAAAGTATGCAAGTTGTTGTATTATATTCGATTGGTCGGGGAATATTATTTTTGTCGGGGAATATTTGTACGACGACACAATTATTGGTGGACCCCACAACGGAATTATTTTCGAATTGAGAAAACGACAAAAATATTTTATGAAAATAACGGCGAAAGTTTTACCGTTAATACTGTTGAACTACTCGGTAGTAAAAGTACAGTAATACGTGTGGTTGCATAGTAACATACGGTATTGATTATTGAGGCTTACATGATTAGTCACTTAGTTTGATTCAATTATTGTCAATTAATAATATGAATTATTTAGCGATAATAAAGTTTTGTTTTATTCGTATTATTAACGTAATAAAACAGAAACTTCTTTTTATATAAAACAGAATACTTTATTAAAGTTATGATATAAATAGAATATATTATATTTTATTTAAAAGATTTTTCTTTAAATATGGACCGTCAGATTAAAGTAAATCAATCTGGACCGTTCATGGATTAGTTACTATGCATTCCATTTTCATATAAATAGAAGCTCATTCCTTCATTATTTTCTTACGAATTCACTGAAACTCTAGAGAGAGAAAATTATAGAGAGGGAAGAAAAGCGTTCTGCTACTTCACTACTCCTATAACCAGTACTCTTCATTTCAAGGTAAGAGATATTATTTGTTGTACTCGTAAAGGGTATTCTTTCTTTCTTATTCATGAAGAGAATTTCTGTTATTCCATTCTTTATTATTCTGCTGGAATAACCAGTATACGCGGACTACCCTATACTTGGTGACATTCTTCTATTATTTCGTCTTTATTATTATTCTGTTGGAATATCCTGTCTGTGCGTTTTATGCTAGACCTGGTTACGTCTTTACTATTATTCTGTTGGAATATCCTGTCTGTGCGTTTTACGCCGGACCTGGTTCCATTATTCATTATTCTGTTAGAATATCCTGTCTGTGCGTTTTACGCCAGACCTGGTTCCGTCTTTATTATTCTGTTGGAACATCCTTTCGGTGCGTATTACGCCTGACCTGGTTCCGTTATTTAGTATTCTGTTGGAATAACCTGTCTATGCGAAGTATCGCATGCATGGTGATTTCTGTTGTTATTCCATTCTTTATTATTCTGTTGGAACATCCTGTCGGTGCGAATTTCGCCTGACCTGGTTCCGTTATTATTATTCTGTTGGAATAACCAGTCTATGCGAAGTACCGCATGCATGGTGATTTCTTTTGTTATTTCATTCTTTATTATACTCAGTTGGTTAAAACTTTGACTTCTATACTCCATAAAATTAGTGGAATATCCTTGATATTTGCGCTTCATCTAGTATCTTTTTATGAAAATATTCTTCCGAGCATTCTTGAATTTTACTCTACAAAGAAGTATCATGTTGATAATTTGGACGTTATCAGTTCCTGAACAAATTAATTCTTGAACTTGTTTTATTGAATTCTTATATCATTGTCATCATCCTCATGTTTATATTATGTTAAAAGTCATCTGTGGCCTGTAGTGCATAGATGGACTTGGTATGATTATGACCAGGAATTATTCGGTGTAATCATGACCGTAATGTTACAAATAATGTGGAAAAAGTTCTCATTGGCCCGTAGTGCATTGATGGACAATTTTTGGTATGATTATGGCTATGGATTCTCTTTAGTCGTAGTGCAAAGATGAATTATTTTATGGCATGATCAGGACCGTTGATGAAAACACGATTATTTTTGGCCCGTAGTGCATGAATAATTCATGGTCGTGATACTAAAGAATATCCTTGGCCGTAGTGCAAGGGTGATTCGATGATGTGGATTATTTTTTTAGCTGAGTCTCAGCGATAAAAGTCATAAAAAACCTTTTAAATCATAAAAGATAGTAGATTTTATTCTCTACTTGACTCTTTTAATGGATTGTTGGTTCCGCTGCAGTTAAACTTGATGTCTATTGTATTTTATCAGTTTAACATTGTTGAAGACTAATGATAATTTTTTCTGCATTATCTTAGTCATAATATTTCTTACTGGGCTAGTTGAGCTCACCCTTTCTTTCACTGTTCTCTTCAGGAAATAAGAACGTAGCTGAGACTAGTTGGAGAACAGAGTGATGGTCCTAGATGATAGCATTAGTAGTCCTCACTATTCTATATAATAGTGTGATAATAATTATAATGAGGACTCCTTTTGAGTATGGATACTCTCTAGAAGATAATATTTATATTCAAACTCACAGTTTATGTTCTGTCGTATTGTACACGACAGTTGTATTATTAAGTTGTATTTGAATTCTGTACCATGTATGTGGCGACTCAAGATGGGTGATGTATACCTAATTTTGGGGGCGTCACAGGTACAACTTCCGCCGTTATTTTCATAAAAAATATTTTTGTCGTTTTCTCAATCCGACAATAATTCCGTTGCGGGGTCCACCAATGATTGTACCGTTGTACGAATATTCCTAATAAAACGAATATTCCCCCAAACAATCGAATATAATATGACAACTTGCATATTTTGTAAAATTTATAAATACTACCCACAACTATAACATTATATCAAATCCACACCATAATATTAAAAAAAAAATTATTTCGAGAAAATTAAATCTTATTCGTAAAATTTAGGGTTTTACAAGAAGTCTTTCTGAAGCCTTTTACAATTGGGTATTATCTTATGTAATCTCTTTTGGTACTCATCAGTTGATTGGGTATAGAGTCTCTCTCCTTTATTTCAGCTCTTCAAAATCAAATAGCTGGCGCATCCTTTATTTTAGCTACTCCAAAATCGTATAGCTGTTGCAAATTACATAATATCTTTTTGCTTATTCAAAGCTGCTGAAATCATGGATGGTTTCTAACGGAACTGAAGATTTCTTTGCTAACATCTTTTATAGCCGTTGCTTGTTTTGTTATATATACTCCTTCTCTTCGGCTGAACAGGAACACATCTCTGAAATCGGCAATCAAGTTGACATACTATATCAGAGCACTTCATTTACTTTATTCCAGCCAATTATTGTAATCTGTTATATTCTTTTGTGCTGGAAATTTGTTTTACCTTCCAAACTCATTCATTGTTAACCAAAGTACTCAAGCATAGTGTTGGCTTGAGGTTTTCTGTTAGTCTGTACAAAGAAGGCTTCAAAGGTCTCAGAGGTGAAAAGAGGTGCAGAGGTGTACAAGTTTCAGAGGTACAAAACGGGGGCATAGGTGTCCAACATCAGATTTAAGGCTTCGTTGTAACAGGGAGTAATTTTTGTATTAAGGTTTAAATAGTAATAAAAAGAGTCTCCAATCCTAGTTGGGATTGGACGTGGATTACGCCACTAGGTAGAGGATAGGGGCTGAACCACGTAAAAATTTTTGGTGTGACTTTTACTTCTGTTTATCTCTTTAACTGTCATTCACGTTCTGCACGTTTTTGTTCATCACGCTCATCTAGACACTAAAGCAGACAGGTCTAGCTGTCTGATAATAATAAACGAAGAACAGACACTAAAGCAGACAGGTGTAGCTGTCTGAATTAAACTTGTAACATAAAATTTCAAAAAAAATTTACCGTTTATCACTTTTAGCTTAAACACCTATCCACCCTCCCTCTAGGTGTGCACGTACATATAATTACAAAGTGTGCCACCACTATGCATCGTAGTGGTTTTGATTGTCAGTTGTTTAGTTGGTAGATTCTTACCTTTAAGGTGTCTTTTTTTCTTCTTCTTTTAAGTCTACTATCACATAAAGTTAGCCACATGCGGTTCACATACCACTCATATACATATTTTGAATGCCCACGTGACTTACTCTACATGTGAGCCATCAAAATATGCATGCAAGTGTATGTGAGCGGTATGTGACTGATTTTATATATGATAGTAGACTTAATCTTTTTTTCTTCATAATTTTTAATTGAAATTAAGCACACATCTTATTTTGTCACTATCAAGTATCGAATGTAGGACTTTCTGCTTTGCAATGCTTTGCAGGCGGCCTAATCCACCAATTGATCTAAAGCTTTGATGTGGTATAATTAAGTCTTATGAATTAGGGAGTTATATAACTATTAACTACTCTCGAGCTTAATAAGTCTTCGCATCATAAGGCTTATGCTATATTATTATTCGGGGTATATTTTATGTAAGACCCCAACTTATTAATGAATAAAATCAAATTTTCTCTAAATATTATTGTGAATAATAAGGGGTTAATTTGATATAATACTTTGGTTATGGGTGAAATATGCAAATTTTACAAAATAAGCAAGTGGTTATAAAATATTCATTTTGTCGGGGAATATTCGGTTGGTCGTGGAATATTCTTGCTGTCGGAGAATATTCGTACGACGACGCAGCCTTGTGTGGGCCCCATAACGGAAAGCGATTGGATGAAGAAAACGACAAGTATAAGTTGTTTATAAATAACGGCGTAGTTGTTACCGTTAATACTGTTGGAATACCCGGTGGTTAAAATACAGTAGCACACGGTATTGCACCAATTATTGATTCTTACGTAAGAAGGCACTACTCAATAATTGTTACAGTAGTTATTATTCAATATTTTATTTTATTGATTCAATAATTACTGCGTTGATATTTTATATTATTTTTGTTTTAATAATTGTTACTGCACAGTATTTCCCATTATCAGATCAATAATTCATATTATTTGAATAATATTATTAGATAACATTATTGACAATGTCTAGAAAGTTCTGTCTAAGGAGAGGTTTGGTCATCTAATTGCGCGCCAGTAAGGAGAAATCCTTATTGGAAAGCCCCCTCTTTCCTAGGAACGGCCTGGTTGTCATAAATGTGATTCTGTAATATTATTTGTGAATAATTAATTATTGATTCATATGATAAGGAAATATTTATTTTATGTGGATATAAATGAGGGATATATTTTGTTGGTTAAAAATGAAGGAGTTAATGTTGAGGTTTTTATCCATATTTTTGTCGGAATGGAGGTATTAAAAATCAGGGTTTTTGAGATATTTTACGGGGGTTATAATTTTTAATCCGACCGTTGGATCGTGGTAATTTTTGGATATGTTATACATATATAAGTTGAGTATATGTCCACAAATTTTGAACCGTTAAAAATGAACGTATGATTTATTACGAATTTTACAAGATGACTGGTTCAGAAATTGTTAAATTTTCGGAGTTTATCATTTTGATGGAAAATTCTAGAATTGGTGGGCTCCACTTGTGGTTGGTGAAGAAATGTGCTGAATTATATTTCAAATGTGGTAGGTGGAAATAGTAGCAGGTAAAGCCATCAGGTTGCAGGTCAAACCTACTAAAATTTTCCTATAAATAGAGGGCTAAGTTAGAATTGAAAATCACACCAGAAACAAGTTTTCTCTCTTTCTCTCTCTAGATTATTGAGTGTATTTTGTGAGTATTTAGATACTTTGAGAGTTTCTATTCATCAGAGCAAGTTTCTTTCAGCCTTATACCGGTATTCCGACCAGAAGTACTGATATTTTGAGGTAAGGGATATTATTTTCTTCTTAAATGATATTATTTTCTTCAATATCATTATGCTGAAATATTGATATGAGTTTTTATCAAATTTGGAACTTTTTGTGTCGGGGGTTACTATTCACGTATACGGCACTATTCACTATTCACGAATACGGCACTATTCACCGAAAAATAAAATTTTCCCTTTTTGTCCAAGATGTCTATTATGGTTACTATCTTTGATTGTATCCATGTTTTGATCTTTATTTTTGAATTCTGCTTCACAATTGATTATTATGAAGTATTATTGATCTTGGATAAACTGTTATACGAATCCCTACTATTTGTCCTTCTGTCTCATTGGATTCGTTCTCTTTAAGATATTTTTCATCATCCTCAGTCCTAAATGATGATATTACTGAATATCTTTGGCCTGTAGTGCAAAGATGTATAATTACTTGATGAATATCTTTGGCCTGTAGTGCAAAGATGAACAGGTGTTGAGATGAACATGACCGACTGATGATACAAATGAATATCTTTGGCCTGTAGTGCAAATGTAAGACCCCGAATTTTATGAAATAAAAGTATTCAATTTTTCTTATAATTACTATTCAGTAAATGGTTTAATTGATAAATATTAAAGTTAAGGGTGATATATGAATTTTTTTCAAAATACACAAGTGGTTATAAAATAATCATTGTTGTCGGGGGGAATATTCGTTTGGTCGTGGAATATTCTTTCTGTCGGGGAATATTCGTACGACGGCGCAGCTATTTGTGGGCCCCATAACGAATAACTGTCGGGTGAAGAAAACGACAAATTTAAGTTTTTACAAATAACGGCGTAGTTGTTACCGTTAACACTGTTGGAATACCCGGTGGTTAAAATTCAGTAATACGCGTTATTGCACAGTAGCACACGGTATTGCATAGTATTTTTGAAATTATTGATTCTTACGTAAGAAGGCACTACTCAATAATTGTTACAGTAATTATTGCTCAATATTTTATTTTATTGATTCAATAATTGCTACGTTGAAATTTTATATTATTGTTGTTCAATAATTGTCACTGCACAGTATTTCCTATTATCAGATCAATAATTCATATTATTTGAATAATATTATTAGATAACATTATTGGCAATGACTAGAAAGTTCTGTCTAAGGAGAGGTTTGGTCATCTAATTGCGCGCCAGTAAGAAAAAATTCTTATTGGAAAGCCCCCTCTTTCCTGGGAACGGCCTGGTTGTCATAAATGTGATTCTGTAATATTATTTGTGAATAATTAATTATTGATTTATATGATAAGAAAATATTTATTTTATGTGGATATAAACGAGGGATATATTTTTGTGGTTAAAAATGAAGGAGTTAATGTTGAGGTTTTTATCAGTATTTTTGTCGGAATGGAGGTATTAAAAATCAGGATTTTTGAGATATTTTGCGGGGGTTATAATTTTTAATCCGACCGTTGGATCGTGGTAATTTTTGGATATGTTATACATATATAAGTTGAGTATATGCCCACAAATTTTGAACCGTTAAAAATGAACGTATGATTTGTTATGAATTTTAAGAGGTGGCTGATTCAGAAATCAGGTTATAAATCATTTTTGGTGGAAAATTCTAGAATTGGTGGGCCCCACTTGTGGTTGGTGAAGAAATGTGCTGAATTATATTTTAAATGTGGTGGGTGGGAATAGTAGCAGGTAAAGCCATCAGGTTGCAGGTTAAACCTACCAAAATTTTCCTATAAATAGAGGGCTAAGTTAGAATTGAAAATGACACCAAAAACATAAGCTTTCTCTCTTTCTCTCTCTAGATTATTGAGTGTATTTTGTGAGTATTTAGATACTTTGAGAGTTGCTATTCAGTGCAAGTTTCCTTCAGCATCATATCCGATATCCAGCCAGAAGTACTGCTCTTTTGAGGTAAGGGATATTAAGGGATTTTAAGGGTTGTTATGATTTTCAGTTTCGTAATTTTTCTGATCTTCAAAAATTCTGGAAAAATTTAAAATGATATTTTGATGAGTTTTCTTGATTGTGTCCAAAAATGGTGATTTTTGGATGTATAGATTGAGAGTTATGAATTTTATGAGAAAATACTATTTTAAAAGTAACAGCTTATAATTCTTTGTGGTTAACTCCAAAATTGATGAAATTTTTATTGGGAGTACATGTATATGATAGAAGTATACTCTGTAAATTTCAGAATTTTTAGACAAAAGTACAATTTTTGATAAATGTCTAAATATTCGGCTATTTTAGCCATATGAAAAATAGTAAATGACTTTTAAAAATTCTGAGAAAAATATATGTTTACTATGGGACTATATTATGCTAAATCCCAGAAAAGAAATATTTTTGGAACTGATTTGGTATTTTTCATGAAAATGGTCTAGTTATGAGTAAATGAATTAAATATGTTTTGTGAAGAAAGAAAATTGGAAAATAGGATTTTATGGCTTGAGAATCCTATATGAGGTATATGCAGATTTTTGATGAGGGTTTTGGTTATTGATGATGAAATTGTAAAAGTTGGCATTTTATGATGATTAAATGCATTAATTAGTAAAGTGTAAACAATTAAAATAAATTGTTTATAAATTTAAGTAATGTTATTCTTTCAATATCATTATACCGAAATATTGGTATGAATTTTATTGTAGAATTTCTATCTTTTGTGTCGGGGTTACTATTCATGAGTTACGAATATTACTCTTGAGATTAAAACTATATGTTGATCATATTATTTTTATCATCATATATAACATTTTTATAACCCTGATGTTGAAATTCTCTTTCACTGGAGTGTAAAGATGGGTAGATTATTGGTATGATCATGACTAGGGTTCTCTTTGGCCTGTAGTGCAAAGTTGAATTGTGACTGGTATGATCATGACCATTGAATTTATAATTGAATATCTTAAGCTTAAGTGCAAAGGTGAATTGATCAACATGGTTATAATTATTGTTTATATAAATTCTGAAATGATTATATATTTCTTTGAGATATGAATATATTTGGCCTGTAGTGCAAATATGAATTGTTGAGGAATATCTTTGGCCTGTAGTGCAAAGATGAATTGTAGATGAATATCTTTGGCCTGTAGTGCAAAGATGGCCTGTTGATGAATATCTTTGGCCTGTAGTGCAAAGATGAACTGTTGTTGAATATCTTTGGCCCGTAGTGCAAAGATGGTTTGTTGATGAATATCTTTGGCCCGTAGTGCAAAGATGATTTGTTGATGAATATCTTTGGCCCGTAGTGCAAAGATGGATTTGTTAGTATGATTATAAACAGGAATTGTGATTTGGTATAACCATGATCTTTGATGTTTCAGGTAAAGACAGGTGATGAAAATATTCTTCGTCCTGGGTGCGAAGAAAAATTTATAGTCACAATTATGATTATGAGTTATTCATATGATTGTGGAAAGGAACTGTTGAGTGATGTTACATGGATAAAACATTGTTGGTGGATTTTTAACATGGAGAAGATAATAGACTTTATAGTCTATTTGACTCTTCTAATGGATTGCTCGTTCCGCTGCAACTATGGTTGAAATTTTTATCATTTACCATATGTTCTAAATCTCTGATTTATTATTGATGAAGGCTATTGATAATTTAATTATCTTTAGTCATGATATTCTTTACTGAGCTAGTTGTGCTCACCCTTTTGCTTCACAATTCCTTTCAGGTAATAAGAGTGTAGCTGGGTCGAGCGGGGGTAACAAGGGAATAGAACGGTGGTCATCATTTAGTAGTTATATTTGGTGAAGAAAATAGGGTGAGGCGAACCCAACGTTGGAAGGGTGTTTTGCCACTATCATACAAGATGTCTAATGACATACAACCTCGTGTCATCATAGGACAGGGTTGTGCTCATCCACTTGCTGAGTATATCTATGGGCACTACCTATATAATCTTGGTGTTTGTTTGAAGTATAATTCTCAATTTGAGACAGTGGAGATAATGATAAGTCAAGAGAAGACTCACCATTGGGAAGAATATGATAGTAATCTTCTCGTTTTTCTTTGGGGTCTATTGGGTCAACCAAGAATAATTCTGTGGCCATATGATATCTATCATAACCTAGACGCGTGGCCTCCCATGTACGAAGGTTTCCTTGAGCACTTCCCAAAGATTCTAATTTCTAAAACAGTTTTTGACTATACCTTTATGTAAGGTGTTATTGTGAGGTGATGTCCACGGTTGGAACATGAGTCACATTTGGTATATATTTGTATCCAAACCCACAGCATATGTGTTGTTGTATTTTGCACGACAATTGTTGTAATAAAGTTGTAGTTGTTTTCTGTACCATGTATTTGACGACTCAGAATGGGTTGGGTGGAATGGACCTATTTTGGGGTCGTTACATTTGGTATCAGAGCTTAGGGATATGATCTCTGGCGGAGATCGGGGAATACAACTAGGAGGGGAGAGACGAGTAAATCCTTCGCTAGTGTGTCCTACCTAAGCTTATTTGTTGGTCAGTCATAATATCGGGATATTATGTGATATGTTAATTTGTTAAATTAACCCTTGTTTTGAAGCTGTATTCTAGAATGATATTTGAAATACAGGAGATGAGCAATGGAGAAATTATGATGACAGGGAAGATGGAATCTGAAATGAAAGGAAGGTATTCTCAACTCTTTGAAATACCAGGTACGTAAATTTCGGGGACGAAATTTCATAAGGAGGGGTGATTGTAAGACCCCGAATTTTATGAAATAAAAGTATTCAATTTTTTTTATAATTACTATTCAGTAAATGGTTTAATTGATAAATATTAAAGTTAAGGGTGATATATGAATTTTTTTCAAAATACACAAGTGGTTATAAAATAATCATTGTTGTCGGGGGGAATATTCGTTTGGTCGTGGAATATTCTTTCTGTCGGGGAATATTCGTACGACGGCGCAGCTATTTGTGGGCCCCATAACGAATAACTGTCGGGTGAAGAAAACGACAAATTTGAGTTTTTACAAATAACGGCGTAGTTGTTACCGTTAACACTGTTGGAATACCCGGTGGTTAAAATACAGTAATACGCGTTATTGCACAGTAGCACACGGTATTGCATAGTATTTTTGAAATTATTGATTCTTACGTAAGAAGGCACTACTCAATAATTGTTACAGTAATTACTGTTCAATATTTTATTTTATTGATTCAATAATTGCTACGTTGAAATTTTATATTATTGTTGTTCAATAATTGTTGCTGCACAGTATTTCCTATTATCAGATCAATAATTCATATTATTTGAATAATATTATTAGATAACATTATTGGCAATGTCTAGAAAGTTCTGTCTAAGGAGAGGTTTGGTCATCTAATTGCGCGCCAGTAAGGAAAAATTCTTATTGGAAAGCCCCCTCTTTCCTGGGAACGGCCTGGTTGTCATAAATGTGATTCTGTAATATTATTTGTGAATAATTAATTATTGATTCATATGATAAGAAAATATTTATTTTATGTGGATATAAATGAGGGATATATTTTTGTGGTTAAAAATGAAGGAGTTAATGTTGAGGTTTTTATCAGTATTTTTGTCGGAATGGAGGTATTAAAAATCAGGGTTTTTGAGATATTTTGCGGGGGTTATAATTTTTAATCCGACCGTTGGATCGTGGTAATTTTTGGATATGTTATACATATATAAGTTGAGTATATGCCCACAAATTTTGAACCGTTAAAAATGAACGTATGATTTGTTATGAATTTTAAGAGGTGACTGATTCAGAAATCAGGTTATAAATCATTTTTGGTGGAAAATTCTAGAATTGGTGGGCCCCACTTGTGGTTGGTGAAGAAATGTGCTGAATTATATTTCAAATGTGGTGGGTGGGAATAGTAGCAGGTAAAGCCATCAGGTTGCAGGTCAAACCTACCAAAATTTTCCTATAAATAGAGGGCTAAGTTAGAATTGAAAATCACACCAAAAACATAAGCTTTCTCTCTTTCTCTCTCTAGATTATTGAGTGTATTTTGTGAGTATTTAGATACTTTGAGAGTTGCTATTCAGTGCAAGTTTCCTTCAGCATCATATCCGATATCCAGTCAGAAGTACTGCTCTTTTGAGGTAAGGGATATTAAGGGATTTTAAGGGTTGTTATGATTTTCAGTTTCGTAATTTTTCTGATCTTCAAAAATTCTGAAAAAATTTGAAATGATATTTTGATGAGTTTTCTTGATTGTGTCCAAAAATGGTGATTTTTGGATGTATAGATTGAGAGTTATGAATTTTATGAGAAAAGACTATTTTAAAAGTAACAGCTTATAATTCCTTGTGGTTAACTCCAAAATTGATGAAATTTTTATTGGGAGTACATGTATATGATAGAAGTATACTCTGTAAATTTCAGAATTTTTAGACAAAAGTACAATTTTTGATAAATGTCTAAATATTCGGCTATTTTGGCCATATGAAAAATAGTAAATGACTTTTAAAAATTCTGAGAAAAATATATGTTCACTATGGGACTATATTATGCTAAATCCCAGAAAAGAAATATTTTTGGAACTGATTTGGTATTTTTCATGAAAATGGTCTAGTTATGAGTAAATGAATTAAATATGTTTTGTGAAGAAAGAAAATTGGAAAATAGGATTTTATGGCTTGAGAATCCTATATGAGGTATATGCAGATTTTTGATGAGGGTTTTGGTTATTGATGATGAAATTGTAAGAGTTGGCATTTTATGATGATTAAATGCATTAATTAGTAAAGTGTAAACAATTAAAATAAATTGTTTATAAATTTAAGTAATGTTATTCTTTCAATATCATTATACCGAAATATTGGTATGAATTTTATTGTAGAATTTCTATCTTTTGTGTCGGGGTTACTATTCATGAGTTACGAATATTACTCTTGAGATTAAAACTATATGTTGATCATATTATTTTTATCATCATATATAACATTTTTATAACCCTGATGTTGAAATTCTCTTTCACTGGAGTGTAAAGATGGGTAGATTATTGGTATGATCATGACTAGGGTTCTCTTTGGCCTGTAGTGCAAAGTTGAATTGTGACTGGTATGATCATGACCATTGAATTTATAATTGAATATCTTAAGCTTAAGTGCAAAGGTGAATTGATCAACATGGTTATAATTATTGTTTATATAAATTCTGAAATGATTATATATTTCTTTGAGATATGAATATATTTGGCCTGTAGTGCAAATATGAATTGTTGAGGAATATCTTTGGCCTGTAGTGCAAAGATGAATTGTAGATGAATATCTTTGGCCTGTAGTGCAAAGATGGCCTGTTGATGAATATCTTTGGCCTGTAGTGCAAAGATGAACTGTTGTTGAATATCTTTGGCCCGTAGTGCAAAGATGGTTTGTTGATGAATATCTTTGGCCCGTAGTGCAAAGATGATTTGTTGATGAATATCTTTGGCCCGTAGTGCAAAGATGGATTTGTTAGTATGATTATAAACAGGAATTGTGATTTGGTATAACCATGATCTTTGATGTTTCAGGTAAAGACAGGTGATGAAAATATTCTTCGTCCTGGGTGCGAAGAAAAATTTATAGTCACAATTATGATTATGAGTTATTCATATGATTGTGGAAAGGAACTGTTGAGTGATGTTACATGGATAAAACATTGTTGGTGGATTTTTAACATGGAGAAGATAATAGACTTTATAGTCTATTTGACTCTTCTAATGGATTGCTCGTTCCGCTGCAACTATGGTTGAAATTTTTATCATTTACCATATGTTCTAAATCTCTGATTTATTATTGATGAAGGCTATTGATAATTTAATTATCTTTAGTCATGATATTCTTTACTGAGCTAGTTGTGCTCACCCTTTTGCTTCACAATTCCTTTCAGGTAATAAGAGTGTAGCTGGGTCGAGCGGGGGTAACAAGGGAATAGAACGGTGGTCATCATTTAGTAGTTATATTTGGTGAAGAAAATAGGGTGAGGCGAACCCAACGTTGGAAGGGTGTTTTGCCACTATCATACAAGATGTCTAATGACATACAACCTCGTGTCATCATAGGACAGGGTTGTGCTCATCCACTTGCTGAGTATATCTATGGGCACTACCTATATAATCTTGGTGTTTGTTTGAAGTATAATTCTCAATTAGAGACAGTGGAGATAATGATAAGTCAAGAGAAGACTCACCATTGGGAAGAATATGATAGTAATCTTCTCGTTTTTCTTTGGGGTCTATTGGGTCAACCAAGGATAATTCTGTGGCCATATGATATCTATCATAACCTAGACGCGTGGCCTCCCATGTACGAAGGTTTCCTTGAGCACTTCCCAAAGATTCTAATTTCTAAAACAGTTTTTGACTATACCCTTATGTAAGGTGTTATTGTGAGGTGATGTCCACGGTTGGAACATGAGTCACATTTGGTATATATTTGTATCCAAACTCACAGCATATGTGTTGTTGTATTTTGCACGACAATTGTTGTAATAAAGTTGTAGTTGTTTTCTGTACCATGTATTTGACGACTCAGAATGGGTTGGGTGGAATGGACCTATTTTGGGGTCGTTACATTTGGTATCAGAGCTTAGGGATATGATCTCTGGCGGAGATCGGGGAATACAACTAGGAGGGGAGAGACGAGTAAATCCTTCGCTAGTGTGTCCTACCTAAGCTTATTTGTTGGTCAGTCATAATATCGGGATATTATGTGATATGTTAATTTGTTAAATTAACCCTTGTTTTGAAGCTGTATTCTAGAATGATATTTGAAATACAGGAGATGAGCAATGGAGAAATTATGATGACAGGGAAGATGGAATCTGAAATGAAAGGAAGGTATTCTCAACTCTTTGAAATACCAGGTACGTAAATTTCGGGGACGAAATTTCATAAGGAGGGGTGATTGTAAGACCCCGAATTTTATGAAATAAAAGTATTCAATTTTTCTTATAATTACTATTCAGTAAATGGTTTAATTGATAAATATTAAAGTTAAGGGTGATATATGAATTTTTTTCAAAATACACAAGTGGTTATAAAATAATCATTGTTGTCGGGGAATATTCGTTTGGTCGTGGAATATTCTTTCTGTCGGGGAATATTCGTACGACGGCGCAGCTATTTGTGGGCCCCATAACGAATAACTGTCGGGTGAAGAAAACGACAAATTTAAGTTTTTACAAATAACGGCGTAGTTGTTACCGTTAACACTGTTGGAATACCCGGTGGTTAAAATACAGTAATACGCGTTATTGCACAGTAGCACACGGTATTGCATAGTATTTTTGAAATTATTGATTCTTACGTAAGAAGGCACTACTCAATAATTGTTACAGTAATTACTGTTCAATATTTTATTTTATTGATTCAATAATTGCTACGTTGAAATTTTATATTATTGTTGTTCAATAATTGTCACTGCACAGTATTTCCTATTATCAGATCAATAATTCATATTATTTGAATAATATTATTAGATAACATTATTGGCAATGTCTAGAAAGTTCTGTCTAAGGAGAGGTTTGGTCATCTAATTGCGCGCCAGTAAGAAAAAATTCTTATTGGAAAGCCCCCTCTTTCCTGGGAACGGCCTGGTTGTCATAAATGTGATTCTGTAATATTATTTGTGAATAATTAATTATTGATTCATATGATAAGAAAATATTTATTTTATGTGGATATAAATGAGGGATATATTTTTGTGGTTAAAAATGAAGGAGTTAATGTTGAGGTTTTTATCAGTATTTTTGTCGGAATGGAGGTATTAAAAATCAGGGTTTTTGAGATATTTTGCGGGGGTTATAATTTTTAATCCGACCGTTGGATCGTGGTAATTTTTGGATATGTTATACATATATAAGTTGAGTATATGCCCACAAATTTTGAACCGTTAAAAATGAACGTATGATTTGTTATGAATTTTAAGAGGTGGCTGATTCAGAAATCAGGTTATAAATCATTTTTGGTGGAAAATTCTAGAATTGGTGGGCCCCACTTGTGGTTGGTGAAGAAATGTGCTGAATTATATTTCAAATGTGGTGGGTGGGAATAGTAGCAGGTAAAGCCATCAGGTTGCAGGTCAAACCTACCAAAATTTTCCTATAAATAGAGGGCTAAGTTAGAATTGAAAATCACACCAAAAACATAAGCTTTCTCTCTTTCTCTCTCTAGATTATTGAGTGTATTTTGTGAGTATTTAGATACTTTGAGAGTTGCTATTCAGTGCAAGTTTCCTTCAGCATCATATCCGATATCCAGCCAGAAGTACTGCTCTTTTGAGGTAAGGGATATTAAGGGATTTTAAGGGTTGTTATGATTTTCAGTTTCGTAATTTTTCTGATCTTCAAAAATTCTGGAAAAATTTGAAATGATATTTTGATGAGTTTTCTTGATTGTGTCCAAAAATGGTGATTTTTGGATGTATAGATTGAGAGTTATGAATTTTATGAGAAAAGACTATTTTAAAAGTAACAGCTTATAATTCTTTGTGGTTAACTCCAAAATTGATGAAATTTTTATTGGGAGTACATGTATATGATAGAAGTATACTCTGTAAATTTCAGAATTTTTAGACAAAAGTACAATTTTTGATAAATGTCTAAATATTCGGCTATTTTGGCCATATGAAAAATAGTAAATGACTTTTAAAAATTCTGAGAAAAATATATGTTCACTATGGGACTATATTATGCTAAATCCCAGAAAAGAAATATTTTTGGAACTGATTTGGTATTTTTCATGAAAATGGTCTAGTTATGAGTAAATGAATTAAATATGTTTTGTGAAGAAAGAAAATTGGAAAATAGGATTTTATGGCTTGAGAATCCTATATGAGGTATATGCAGATTTTTGATGAGGGTTTTGGTTATTGATGATGAAATTGTAAGAGTTGGCATTTTATGATGATTAAATGCATTAATTAGTAAAGTGTAAACAATTAAAATAAATTGTTTATAAATTTAAGTAATGTTATTCTTTCAATATCATTATACCGAAATATTGGTATGAATTTTATTGTAGAATTTCTATCTTTTGTGTCGGGGTTACTATTCATGAGTTACGAATATTACTCTTGAGATTAAAACTATATGTTGATCATATTATTTTTATCATCATATATAACATTTTTATAACCCTGATGTTGAAATTCTCTTTCACTGGAGTGTAAAGATGGGTAGATTATTGGTATGATCATGACTAGGGTTCTCTTTGGCCTGTAGTGCAAAGTTGAATTGTGACTGGTATGATCATGACCATTGAATTTATAATTGAATATCTTAAGCTTAAGTGCAAAGGTGAATTGATCAACATGGTTATAATTATTGTTTATATAAATTCTGAAATGATTATATATTTCTTTGAGATATGAATATATTTGGCCTGTAGTGCAAATATGAATTGTTGAGGAATATCTTTGGCCTGTAGTGCAAAGATGAATTGTAGATGAATATCTTTGGCCTGTAGTGCAAAGATGGCCTGTTGATGAATATCTTTGGCCTGTAGTGCAAAGATGAACTGTTGTTGAATATCTTTGGCCCGTAGTGCAAAGATGGTTTGTTGATGAATATCTTTGGCCCGTAGTGCAAAGATGATTTGTTGATGAATATCTTTGGCCCGTAGTGCAAAGATGGATTTGTTAGTATGATTATAAACAGGAATTGTGATTTGGTATAACCATGATCTTTGATGTTTCAGGTAAAGACAGGTGATGAAAATATTCTTCGTCCTGGGTGCGAAGAAAAATTTATAGTCACAATTATGATTATGAGTTATTCATATGATTGTGGAAAGGAACTGTTGAGTGATGTTACATGGATAAAACATTGTTGGTGGATTTTTAACATGGAGAAGATAATAGACTTTATAGTCTATTTGACTCTTCTAATGGATTGCTCGTTCCGCTGCAACTATGGTTGAAATTTTTATCATTTACCATATGTTCTAAATCTCTGATTTATTATTGATGAAGGCTATTGATAATTTAATTATCTTTAGTCATGATATTCTTTACTGAGCTAGTTGTGCTCACCCTTTTGCTTCACAATTCCTTTCAGGTAATAAGAGTGTAGCTGGGTCGAGCGGGGGTAACAAGGGAATAGAACGGTGGTCATCATTTAGTAGTTATATTTGGTGAAGAAAATAGGGTGAGGCGAACCCAACGTTGGAAGGGTGTTTTGCCACTATCATACAAGATGTCTAATGACATACAACCTCGTGTCATCATAGGACAGGGTTGTGCTCATCCACTTGCTGAGTATATCTATGGGCACTACCTATATAATCTTGGTGTTTGTTTGAAGTATAATTCTCAATTTGAGACAGTGGAGATAATGATAAGTCAAGAGAAGACTCACCATTGGGAAGAATATGATAGTAATCTTCTCGTTTTTCTTTGGGGTCTATTGGGTCAACCAAGAATAATTCTGTGGCCATATGATATCTATCATAACCTAGACGCGTGGCCTCCCATGTACGAAGGTTTCCTTGAGCACTTCCCAAAGATTCTAATTTCTAAAACAGTTTTTGACTATACCTTTATGTAAGGTGTTATTGTGAGGTGATGTCCACGGTTGGAACATGAGTCACATTTGGTATATATTTGTATCCAAACCCACAGCATATGTGTTGTTGTATTTTGTACGACAATTGTTGTAATAAAGTTGTAGTTGTTTTCTGTACCATGTATTTGACGACTCAGAATGGGTTGGGTGGAATGGACCTATTTTGGGGTCGTTACATTTGGTATCAGAGCTTAGGGATATGATCTCTGGCGGAGATCGGGGAATACAACTAGGAGGGGAGAGGCGAGTAAATCCTTCGCTAGTGTGTCCTACCTAAGCTTATTTGTTGGTCAGTCATAATATCGGGATATTATGTGATATGTTAATTTGTTAAATTAACCCTTGTTTTGAAGCTGTATTCTAGAATGATATTTGAAATACAGGAGATGAGCAATGGAGAAATTATGATGACAGGGAAGATGGAATCTGAAATGAAAGGAAGGTATTCTCAACTCTTTGAAATACCAGGTACGTAAATTTCGGGGACGAAATTTCATAAGGAGGGGTGATTGTAAGACCCCGAATTTTATGAAATAAAAGTATTCAATTTTTCTTATAATTACTATTCAGTAAATGGTTTAATTGATAAATATTAAAGTTAAAGGTGATATATGAATTTTTTTCAAAATACACAAGTGGTTATAAAATAATCATTGTTGTCGGGGGGAATATTCGTTTGGTCGTGGAATATTCTTTCTGTCGGGGAATATTCGTACGACGGCGCAGCTATTTGTGGGCCCCATAACGAATAACTGTCGGGTGAAGAAAACGACAAATTTAAGTTTTTACAAATAACGGCGTAGTTGTTACCGTTAACACTGTTGGAATACCCGGTGGTTAAAATTCAGTAATACGCGTTATTGCACAGTAGCACACGGTATTGCATAGTATTTTTGAAATTATTGATTCTTACGTAAGAAGGCACTACTCAATAATTGTTACAGTAATTATTGCTCAATATTTTATTTTATTGATTCAATAATTGCTACGTTGAAATTTTATATTATTGTTGTTCAATAATTGTCACTGCACAGTATTTCCTATTATCAGATCAATAATTCATATTATTTGAATAATATTATTAGATAACATTATTGGCAATGACTAGAAAGTTCTGTCTAAGGAGAGGTTTGGTCATCTAATTGCGCGCCAGTAAGAAAAAATTTTTATTGGAAAGCCCCCTCTTTCCTGGGAACGGCCTGGTTGTCATAAATGTGATTCTGTAATATTATTTGTGAATAATTAATTATTGATTTATATGATAAGAAAATATTTATTTTATGTGGATATAAACGAGGGATATATTTTTGTGGTTAAAAATGAAGGAGTTAATGTTGAGGTTTTTATCAGTATTTTTGTCGGAATGGAGGTATTAAAAATCAGGGTTTTTAAGATATTTTGCGGGGGTTATAATTTTTAATCCGACCGTTGGATCGTGGTAATTTTTGGATATGTTATACATATATAAGTTGAGTATATGCCCACAAATTTTGAACCGTTAAAAATGAACGTATGATTTGTTATGAATTTTAAGAGGTGGCTGATTCAGAAATCAGGTTATAAATCATTTTTGGTGGAAAATTCTAGAATTGGTGGGCCCCACTTGTGGTTGGTGAAGAAATGTGCTGAATTATATTTTAAATGTGGTGGGTGGGAATAGTAGCAGGTAAAGCCATCAGGTTGCAGGTCAAACCTACCAAAATTTTTCTATAAATAGAGGGCTAAGTTAGAATTGAAAATGACACCAAAAACATAAGCTTTCTCTCTTTCTCTCTCTAGATTATTGAGTGTATTTTGTGAGTATTTAGATACTTTGAGAGTTGCTATTCAGTGCAAGTTTCCTTCAGCATCATATCCGATATCCAGCCAGAAGTACTGCTCTTTTGAGGTAAGGGATATTAAGGGATTTTAAGGGTTGTTATGATTTTCAGTTTCGTAATTTTTCTGATCTTCAAAAATTCTGGAAAAATTTGAAATGATATTTTGATAAGTTTTCTTGATTGTGTCCAAAAATGGTGATTTTTGGATGTATAGATTGAGAGTTATGAATTTTATGAGAAAAGACTATTTTAAAAGTAACAGCTTATAATTCCTTGTGGTTAACTCCAAAATTGATGAAATTTTTATTGGGAGTACATGTATATGATAGAAGTATACTCTGTAAATTTCAGAATTTTTAGACAAAAGTACAATTTTTTATAAATGTCTAAATATTCGGCTATTTTAGCCATATGAAAAATAGTAAATGACTTTTAAAAATTCTGAGAAAAATATATGTTTACTATGGGACTATATTATGCTAAATCCCAGAAAAGAAATATTTTTGGAACTGATTTGGTATTTTTCATGAAAATGGTCTAGTTATGAGTAAATGAATTAAATATGTTTTGTGAAGAAAGAAAATTGGAAAATAGGATTTTATGGCTTGAGAATCCTATATGAGGTGTATGTAGATTTTTGATGAGGGTTTTGGTTATTGATGATGAAATTGTAAAAGTTGGCATTTTATGATGATTAAATGCATTAATTAGTAAAGTGTAAACAATTAAAATAAATTGTTTATAAATTTAAGTAATGTTATTCTTTCAATATCATTATACCGAAATATTGGTATGAATTTTATTGTAGAATTTCTATCTTTTGTGTCGGGGTTACTATTCATGAGTTACGAATATTACTCTTGAGATTAAAACTATATGTTGATCATATTATTTTTATCATCATATATAACATTTTTATAACCCTGATGTTGAAATTCTCTTTCACTGGAGTGTAAAGATGGGTAGATTATTGGTACGATCATGACTAGGGTTCTCTTTGGCCTGTAGTGCAAAGTTGAATTGTGACTGGTATGATCATGACCATTGAATTTATAATTGAATATCTTAAGCTTAAGTGCAAAGGTGAATTGATCAACATGGTTATAATTATTGTTTATATAAATTCTGAAATGATTATATATTTCTTTGAGATATGAATATATTTGGCCTGTAGTGCAAATATGAATTGTTGAGGAATATCTTTGGCCTGTAGTGCAAAGATGAATTGTAGATGAATATCTTTGGCCTGTAGTGCAAAGATGGCCTGTTGATGAATATCTTTGGCCTGTAGTGCAAAGATGAACTGTTGTTGAATATCTTTGGCCCGTAGTGCAAAGATGGTTTGTTGATGAATATCTTTGGCCCGTAGTGCAAAGATGATTTGTTGATGAATATCTTTGGCCCGTAGTGCAAAGATGGATTTGTTAGTATGATTATAAACAGGAATTGTGATTTGGTATAACCATGATCTTTGATGTTTCAGGTAAAGACAGGTGATGAAAATATTCTTCGTCCTGGGTGCGAAGAAAAATTTATAGTCACAATTATGATTATGAGTTATTCATATGATTGTGGAAAGGAACTGTTGAGTGATGTTACATGGATAAAACATTGTTGGTGGATTTTTAACATGGAGAAGATAATAGACTTTATAGTCTATTTGACTCTTCTAATGGATTGCTCGTTCCGCTGCAACTATGGTTGAAATTTTTATCATTTACCATATGTTCTAAATCTCTGATTTATTATTGATGAAGGCTATTGATAATTTAATTATCTTTAGTCATGATATTCTTTACTGAGCTAGTTGTGCTCACCCTTTTGCTTCACAATTCCTTTTCAGGTAATAAGAGTGTAGCTGGGTCGAGCGGGGGTAACAAGGGAATAGAACGGTGGTCATCATTTAGTAGTTATATTTGGTGAAGAAAATAGGGTGAGGCGAACCCAACGTTGGAAGGGTGTTTTGCCACTATCATACAAGATGTCTAATGACATACAACCTCGTGTCATCATAGGACAGGGTTGTGCTCATCCACTTGCTGAGTATATCTATGGGCACTACCTATATAATCTTGGTGTTTGTTTGAAGTATAATTCTCAATTTGAGACAGTGGAGATAATGATAAGTCAAAAGAAGACTCACCATTGGGAAGAATATGATAGTAATCTTCTCGTTTTTCTTTGGGGTCTATTGGGTCAACCAAGAATAATTCTGTGGCCATATGATATCTATCATAACCTAGACGCGTGGCCTCCCATGTACGAAGGTTTCCTTGAGCACTTCCCAAAGATTCTAATTTCTAAAACAGTTTTTGACTATACCTTTATGTAAGGTGTTATTGTGAGGTGATGTCCACGGTTGGAACATGAGTCACATTTGGTATATATTTGTATCCAAACCCACAGCATATGTGTTGTTGTATTTTGTACGACAATTGTTGTAATAAAGTTGTAGTTGTTTTCTGTACCATGTATTTGACGACTCAGAATGGGTTGGGTGGAATGGACCTATTTTGGGGTCGTTACAGCAAAGATGAATATTTGGTTAAAGATGATTATTAATTGATGTTACAGGGATAAAATATTGATGATGGACTTTTAAATCTTAGAAGATAGTAGAATTCTTTCTCTACTTGACTCTTCTAATGGTTTGCTGTTTCCGCTGCAGTTGTTGATCTAAAACTTGTTGTCGATTATATTTTATCAGATTTTTCCCTGTTGAAGACTAACGATAATTTGTTGTATATTATCTTAGTCATAATATTCTTTACTGGGCTAGTTGAGCTCACCCTTTTCCTTTTTGTTCCATTTTTCTTCTCAGGAGGTGAGAACATAGCAGGATCTAGTCGGGGTATGGAGTGATGGTTCTAGAAAGATGTTTTAGCAGTCCTCACTATTTCTGTAAAATAGTGTTTGAATAATTGTAATGAGGATTTATTTGAGTGTGGATATTGTCTAGAAGACAATATTTGTATTTAAACTCACAGTATGTGTTGTCGTATTTTGCACGACATTTGTATTATTGAAGTTGTAGTTTGCTTTCTGTACCATGTATTTGGCGACTCAGAATGGGTGTTGTATACCTATTTTGGGGGCGTCACATTTTATGACTTTTATACTTATCTTTTATTTATATATTTTAAAAATAAAAAATAAAAAAAATACTCTCGAGCTTAATAACATGTTTTAAGTCGAGGGATTAGATAACATCGAATGGTAGTTCGTTCATACTTGATACTAGTACGCTTCAAGCTTTCGTAATAGTATTTCGCCAGAGCCGGCCCTGGATAAGGGCCACCAGGGCAACCGCCCAGGGCCCATAGTTGAGGGGGGCTCAAATTATTGTTATAAACTTATATATTGTTGTATAAAAAAAATAAAATAATAAAAAGATTAACGATAATATGCATTAAAAATGATATGTTAGAAAACATTAAATATAATAATATAATTGATGATTTTGCATCTAAAAGTGCAATAAGAAGACATTTTAAATGATGTTTTGTGGTTTAGATTTCATTGGGCAAAACTAAAGAAATACCCACTGTAGTTGGTATGTTTTACTGATTATACCATTGTACTTTTAATTTTTCAAATTACACCACTAAACTAATTATTATTTTGAAATTGGGTCATTTCATTAAAAAAAATAAACGGACATTAATTTTTTATCTACAAAACTAATGAATTACCCAATGTAGTTGACACATTTTACTGATTACACCATTAAACTTTTTAATTTTTCAAATTACCCCATCAAACTAATTAAAAATAATTATTTTTAATATTTTTAAAAATAATTATTATTTTAAGTAAAAAATATTAGAAACTTTTTTTTTCATAAAATGAGTATAGTTTTATAAAATATAGATTCAAACAAATTAAAGTGATTTTAAATTAAATTAATGTCTACTTAATTTTTTAACAGAATAACCTATTCTTAATATTAGAAATTTTTTTTAAAAAAAACTAAAAATAGAAATTAAAAAAAACAATAAATGATAAATAAAAAAATTGATTGAATTTTTTCAAAAAAGAAATTAATAATTTTTATAAATAAATATTATTTTCAAGAAAAAAATTGGAAAATTCTTCATATTTTAAAAAAATGAGTAAAATTTTATAAAATATAGATTCAAAAAAATAAACTTTATTTTTCAAAAGTAAAAAAGAGATTATTTTTTTAAAAATCAGCAACGTTTCATAAAACTTTAATTTTTTTAAATCTATATTTTATGAAACTTTACTCATTTTATGGGAAAAAATTTAAAATTTCTAATATTTTGTACTAAAAATAATAATTATTTTTTAAAATATTTAAAATAATTATTTTTTAATTAGTTTAATGGGGTAATTTGAAAAATCAAAAGTTCAATGGTGTAATCAGTAAAACGTGTCAACTACAGTGGGTAATTTATTAGTTTTGTAGATAAAAAATTAACGTCCGATTATTTTTTTTAAGGAATAACCCAATTTTAAAATAATAATTAGTTTAGTGGGGTAATTTGAAAAATTAAAAGTTCAATTGTGTAATCAGTAAAATTTGCTAATTACAGTGGGTATTTCATTAGTTTTACCGATTTCATTGATATTTTTATTTTGTAGGTACATGTGATGATTCTTTGCTTCGATGACATTTTAAAGTGTTCTTCCTTATCTTTTGTAAATTCTTATAATTTTAATAAAATAAATTAGTTGATAATTTATTAATTTTTTAATTTAATTTGTATAAAGGGACACACTTAAAAAAATTTACCCTGGACCTTAGAAAATCCAGGACCGGCTCTGTATTTCGCTTAAGGGTTATATTTGTTGTTTGTTTATGTTTTTCACCAATAGCATAATGGTATTTGTACTAATTCAATCGTAAATTTTGATTTACATAGAAGAATATGTAAACAACATAGTAGGTTATATTATCAACGTTTTAAAATTATAGATATAATTTGATTTTTAAAATCAAACGACATCATATTAAATTTTAAAATTAATATGACTCATAAAAATTTAAAATAAAATAAATTTTATAAATAATAATTTTTGTTATATACTATACAATTATAATAATTTTTTATGCGTGATGCCGTTTTAATTTGTTGTGTATTAATTGATATATATATATATATATATATATATATATATATATATATATATATATATATATATATATATAAAGTACTTGCGATTTTGTGTAACGTTAAATTTGGTTAATAACATTATATAGACAAAGGTTGATAAACCTTTGTCTTTATTAACGAATATGGCATTAAAGGTGCTGTTAACAAATTTGATAACGACATAACAGAAAATGTTTTGTACTAAAATCTTTTTCCAAAAATATTCGATAAACCATAATTAAGACAAAATATGAACAGAATTAGAAGCAATATAGAATTAGAAGCAATTAATAAGGGCAATATAGTATTTTCGCTAGGTATTAATTATATTTCTTAATATATATGTGTATTAACCTTAAACGACAATCTTTTAGAAACAGAGGGAGTTGTATATGTTTATAAAGCCGATGGAAGTTGGCGTGGAGCATAGTTTTTAGAGTGATTCTAGGGCTATCGCGGCCGGTCTTTTTTTTTTTTATTCTCAAAATCATAAATTTTATTTTTTACTTGTATTCAAATTACAAATATATACATTATGTGTAATACTATTTTTTATATATATTTAAATTACACACGAATCACTATATTCTGTAAAAATTTGAATTAAAATAAATATTATAAACTTTTTAAAAGTCAAAAAAAAATTCCCGTCGCTAGACCCGTGACTCTCTCCCAACCCCCCTAGAATTTTTGTAATTTTTAATTATATGGTTTTGAAAATATAGCCTTTAGAAGTTCTATTGAGGAATTGATAGAAACTTCGGTGGTGGCCCAAGGTAGTCTAGCTACACAAGCCTAACTAAATGATTTTATATTTTAGAATCGGGGAATATTATTTTTATATGTATTTTTGATATTTTTATATAGTTATTTTTTACATGAAGGTGAGACCCACTGTATGTATACTCATATAAGAGAGGACCATGTGAGAATATCAAAAATACATGTGAAAATATAAGTTCCCTTTAGGATTTGAGAGCGAGCTACATCGGAAAACTTTGAATTTTAGAATTTTTTAAGTTAATTAGGATGGATTAAATTTAAATAAGACTTTAGAACAGAATGAGTAATTGATTTTGATATAGGAATTCGATCCCTAAGTTGTATATTAGAAGATTAATATTGAATTTTTAAAACTCAATATCAAACATTAATTTTCAAAAGTGATATGAATTCATTTAGTTTATATTTATATAATTATGTATATAATAAATTATCTAAAAAGTACTACTAATTATAACATTTATCGTTTTTTAAACTTGAATAAATAATGTCACTTTAAAATTTAAGAATATGTCAAACTGAAATTTAGAAAATATAATTCGGAGAGGAGGGAGTAGCAAAAATTGACTAAAAACTTAATGTGGCGAATTAAGTCCGACTCAACAAGTTACATTATATATTCAGTTTGTTTAATGATATTCAACAAGTTACCAAAATATTATTTGGTCAACAGAAACAAATACCTCAACCTCCTCCATTCTATTACTCCAATTCACCATCATTATTCCTTAAAGAAGTGTTCGGATCATGACATTAATCAGAAATGAATTGAAGTAGCCAGTACATTATTTTTATTCAAGGTGATCATGTGGCCTAAGGGACAAAAACATTGCAGCGTACTGCCTGAGCTTCCGATCATCGGCGCCATTTTCCATCACATGATTCACCGGAGGCCTAGTCCTTGTCACGTAACGACGCCAAGCCAACTGTATATTCACAGCTGCCCAAGTCCTCCAGTTTGATGAATAATATCTAGCTGTTCTCTTGAGCCTTTCATTAGCAAATTTGTAACGGAAGTGGTCAGTAATATATCGAAGATTGTTTGCGTCAAGCCCGAATGCTTCTGTAGATTCAAGGCAAGTAAATGTTGCTGAAGAGGCCGGAAGTCTGTTCGTAAATGGGCGCCTTAGGCACCATGAAAGAAGTTCATCTCCTAAAAATCCTCCTGGTTCTAGTATGCTTGTGGCTACTGTGCCTTTGCTGAGGTTTTGGCTACTTTTTACGCGACCATGGACTATGAATACAATTCTTGGTACAGGGTCTCCTTCTCTAATGATCTGTATTAGTCGTCGAAAATGTCAATAAATTTCTTATTTTATAGAGGCCAGACACTGTAATTTTTGTACCTTTTCATCTTTGGAGAAGACTAGGGGCTTAACACGGTCACATATGTTGTCAAGGATTAGATCATCCAAACTTTCGAACAGAGGAACCTAACATATAGAAATTTGAATTTAGAATAATATATTCTGCCAAAGATTCGTGTTCTTAAGAAACCGTTTAATTATTTTGTTTTCATTCAAATTTGTTACCTTTTTAATGAGGTCTAGGCAAAGGAATCGTTTGATGTCGCGTCTGAGTCCTTCTGGCAAGTCTTTGACCAACTCCATCTCATCATCACCTCCCATGACTGCCCATTTTTGGTGTTCATAATGCCGAACTCTCTGTCTCAGTTGAGAGGGTAATTGTCTCCTCTTCATCCACCATTCCATGTCTCGGACTCTCAGTTGCATTTTTCTCCTCTTTGCCATAACTGCGTGCAAGAATACCTTCAAATTTAAATCCAAACTGTTAAGAATGCCTTCAAATCCATGATTGTAACATAAAATAGTATACATTGAACATTTGGTTAATTTTTTATAATAATAATAGTAATAGCTGGGTGCAAAACTTTACCTGAATATTTCCAATCAATAGAGTGAAGAGCATTAAACCACTGAGCACGATACATATGCTGAAGACCACTTCTAGCCAGTTACTTGTGGGTTCCAAGTCATTGCCAAAAGTACTAGAATTAACCAAACATAACAAAGTAGGTATATATACTAATAAAAATTCATTGTTAATTAATTTCATGCAAAGAATTAGCCTAAAGATAAACAATTACCTGAGTGTCATTAAACCCCAAAAAATGGGATAAAGAATCTTGACAGCAATAGAGTTGCTGGAAATGACTGGGAGAGCCCATTTGTAGATGCCATGACGAAATGGTCCATTCACATCCAAACATAGCGGCTTCCTGATCACAGTCGTTGAGTTCCCACCACAAGGGTTTCCTATCGTGCCTGCAGGCAACAAAAACTGATAACAAACCTCCTCTGAGCAAGAAAGAGAGAGGATACAGGAAGCTTTGCTATCACACTGCTGCCTCAGGCAAGATGCTACTCGCTGTATAGCAAGAACATACCAGCATCCCCCTGCAACCTGTTAGGAAAAAATGTTACCGTCATAATTGGTTGCCAAAATTAAAGACTGGGGAAAGAAATTAAGAAGAAGAAATTACATGAGAGGCGATGAAATAGGCGATGAGATTAAGGCCGAAACCCCACCAAATGGTGCCAAAGATGTAGCCTGTGACCTTTTGCATTCTTCTCATTAAGCAAATGCTATGATAGACCTTAGGGAGGAACTGGAATATGAACATAAGTAGTAGTATTGTCATGATCAACTTTATTTTCTCCTCTCTTATCAATTTCGGAACCACTAACCAAAATACAGCCTGAGAACACAAAAGAAAAGAATAGGTTAGTGTAAATATAGAAATTACTAATGATAATTATATATGTAAACCCTATTAAAAAGTCTCTCGTTTTTTATATAGTACTAGTAATACTTTTTATATAATTTATAATTTTAATTATTATATTACTTAAAATTAAAAGAATTTATGTTAATTTTAAGTTTAAAAATTTCATAAGTTAATTTTAAAAAATTAATAATAGGGTGTATATAGTTTTTGTGCAGCTAGCACAATTTAATCCGATCGGAATATACAAGAAATACATAATTTCCTCTTGTTTCAAGCATACTCCATACGTAAGGGGAAGGACCCACAAGCCATACTTTTCTATAGTGTCCTGTTTTGTTGTTACCCAAAAATTTCTTCCCCTGATGACATATGAGCTGTTTACATAGACCCCACAAAAGTGTACCGTGAGTTAATTCAATTGCATCATAAAACCCAAAAATATTTACAATTTACCCGATCACAAATATGTCCCAGCTTTTTTTTGTTTATTATTCCCCACGTTAGTTAATATAAATCGTTTTAGAAGAGTATTTTTATTCCTTAATATAAATCGTTTGAGAATTTTAAATAAATATTAATTAATTAATTTTTAATATTATTCTAAATATTAAATATAACTTTAATTTTCTCACTATTTTTTGTCAAATAAATAACATTATCTTTTTTCAATATAAGTATTATATTTAATGTTATACAATCACTTTCTTAATACTTGTACACAATTCTAAAACAACTTATATTAAAAAAAAGAGAGAGTACTATTTTATTTTTTATTTTTTATTTTTTGCGCCTTGAGAATTAAACTCTTAACATTTCACTAAAAAAAACTAAATTTAACCTCAAACTGACGCATTCATTTTGAGACTGCCTCATAACTTGTAGGATTAATTAGTCAACCGTACGTTTGAGGTTTTTTATGAAATTAAACTGAGTCCATTATTTAAGCCCAACTCGTACATGTTAAACATGAATTCAGCTAGTTAGCTCATTAAATTAATCCGCTCTCAATTATAAAAATAATATGATTAATTAGCACCAGGGTTTAAATAGTTTTAACTTTTTAAAACTTAATTAGATTTATATCTGATACTGCCATGCCATGTGCTGGTAGTAATTACTAGTAACAATTATGCACTAATTATATGTAATTAGTTCAACCTTTAATTTTGAGTGTAAATGCTCACACAAGTGAAACAGCACAAAATTATACTCTCTATGTCCGTTAAATGTTATACCTTTACTTTGAAATAGTATACTTAACACTAAAAATATTATTTCTCTTATTTTAGTTTCAATTTTTTGTCCCAATATCAAATATATTATTATTATTATTATTATTATTATTATTATTATATATATATACACGCACACACACGAACCACTATTCTGGTCATATATAGTATGAATCTTAATTGTTTCTTAAGAAATATGCATGGTTTCACATGCATATCGATGGACGTTAAGTTCGTTTTATTGAATGTTTCCTTACAAGAACAAGATGCTTAATTACCTGAGGTACTGGGAGTATGACGAACGCATCGAACCAGAATCCCTTGAGAGACCGAACGTAATGCGCAGCGATCGCACGTGCGTCCCACACGAGTTTCCCACACCCGACCACCAATGATTCCCTCGACACGTACGCCAACCGAAACTGCAGCCACAAGTGGCACAGGTGGACTGCGTCCACGCACGTGCGAAGAACCGTCACCACTGCCGCCAACCCGCCGTCCATGTACAAGCACGGCGAGCCTCCTCGACCGATGGATAGTGAATAGAAGAACAAAGGATCAACGGCCAAGGCCATGCCACGTGCGAGTAGGAACGCCCGGTTCCACCTCTGCACGCGCTTGCTCCGAGGGTCAAGTACACGGCCGAAGGGCCCCGAGTCCCGCCGGTAGCTGGTTGAGCGAGGTTTAGGAGTGGCGGTATTATAAATTTGATGGCCGGAGCGGGTATGGATGGGAACTAGGTAAGAACCGGCAGAGGCCTCCCAGTGAGGCTGGTGAGCTTGGTCGCACCTGGTGGAGTGAAAAATCGGGAGGCCCACGTGAGTGCAAGCGTAACATTCGACGGAGTTGGTGTTGGAGTTGGAGAGGGGATTGGAATCGTCATCGACTTCGTCGGAGGGTGTAGTGCGGCGCCGGAATATTCCAAACCACCTGTTGATTGAAGAAATTCTCATTAATTAACGATGATAAGGAATGAATATACATATATATATATATATATAGTCTAATTAAATTTGTTGTATATAGACATATATATATATATATATATATATATAGTCTAAATTTTTGTATAAATTAATTGTGATGATTAAAAAAGTAAAGAGAATTTAAAAAGATGGACCTTGAGAGGAAGAAGGGAAGGTTTGGAGTGAAGGTGGGCATGTTAGGAAGAGAGTAACCATGGAATAGAATTCTATTTGTGTAGGATAGTGGTGGAATCTCATTCAGGCCAGGAAGAAGAAGAAGAAGAAGAAGGAATTAGCAAGTTTTTAGAGGGTGGACGGACGAAGGGTGGAGGGGGAAGGAAATATAAGGGAATATTATAATCAGTGATGAGTATATTATGTGACCCCACTCCCATCCCATCCCCTCCCAGCCTCCCTCCTGAAAAGTAGGTGGTAATGGTAGTGAGATGTCAATTTTAAATTGTAAAAATGAGGAGGGTTTTAAAAAATAATTATATTGTGGAAACGGGTGAGAGAGGGAGAAGAATGTGATACAGTGGGTTTCCATTCCATGAAATTGTCTATATTACTTTCTCTATGCCAAAAAAAATATTAAAGATACAAATATTTTTATTCTTAAAAAAATAAAATAAATTATATAAAGTGAAGAATAAACATGTTATTTAATAGAATTCATTAATATAAAAAATAATAAAAATACTCATCACTTTATATAATCTTGTGGAGCGCTATATATTAAAGATAAATTTAAAAAAAAATTTACTCTCTTTCTTTTATTTTTATTTTTTTAATATGTATAAAAATTATATTTTGCTCATTCTTTTAAAAACGGAAGAAATAGAAAATAATAAATAAAAAAAAGTAAGATAAATTTTTTTTACGTGATTTCGGCTAAAGGCATGAGTTATGTTACGGTCGGCAGCAAATAAATTTAACTGTGTTATAAAATATATCATTCGAAATATAATACAAGATCTTTGTAAAATATTAATTTTACTGGTCATGTTTATATAATTTTTTTGTTAATATAAAAACCTTAATCCCTATAAATAAAATATAATATCCCCAAAAGTTGAAACTCAAAGTTCTCTTTTCTTTATTTTAAATTTGTGAAAATTGTGTTTATAGAAGGATGAAGGAATTTGGAATTGGTTGTAATAATTTGGGAATGGCATAGGGAGCGAGTCTCAGGATGTGTGGTGTCATATAATAGCTGCTGCAGCCTGCAGGTAGCACATGGAGGGAGATAGTCGCGGTCGCATGATTGGGCATGGTCAGTATAACTCAATTTTAATAAAAGAACGATTAAGGGTTTAATTCCGAGAGTTATCGGTATGAAATTAATTTTAGTCAATTGATTAATATAATGTCGACACACATATAAAAAAATAATTTTTTTCACTGCGTGTCAGCACTGTATTGATCAATCGACCAACTTATCATGAAGTTAGCTTCATAATAATTGAATTCAATTCTTATTGATAGCAAGAAAATTATGAAAACAAATTTAGAAAATAACAATAGCGCGTAATAAAGATTGTAAACAGGTCCAGAAGTCAGCATTAGCGCGTGATAAAAATTAAAAACATTGAAAATAATAAGTTATCTCCTTCTACGTACTTAGACCCCTCCTCTTAAATTAAGATAAATTATTGTACGTAATAGTTTAGAACATTCAAAAAAAAAAAAAAACCACTCGAGAAGAATTGAGTGGTTATATGGAGTATATCCGTATCAATATTAAAATTAGTTTTTTTTTTCCTTCTTTCTTCTAAAATAAAATTAAAGGGTTGGAGTGAAGTTATCAAACTCTTAAATATGTTAAAGTTTATAACTATTTGTTGTATTCGTTATAGTAAATATTACATTAAATTAGACTTTCAAAAAATTATAAAAGTAGTTCAATTTGGTCAAAGAATATCACAACTTTATCTTAAGCTGGTCGTAAAATTAGACTTTATAAAATATTTGGATTACAACTGAAACAATACACACATTGACAATTGATTGAATATGTCAATTTAGTCACAATACAAATGCAAATTAATGTTCATTCCACCCCTTACTTTCACTATATATACAATTTCTTTTCTTTTTTAATTTAAATTAATTTCGGTAGTTTGTTTTATCTCTTTAGCCAAATTTAACTGAATCTATCGAGAAATAAATAGTTAATTATATCTATTTAAAATTATTAAATGACTTTTTTGTATCCGTATGATTCAGTCTCTTTTTTACTCCTGTTCAGAGAGAGTAAAACTTGAAAAATTTATCAACTACATATATATTATGAAAATTTATTCTTTAAAATTTCATTACAATTGGCATACTCCTTAATATTATTAGAATAAATTTATGAATATATCAGATTTACTCCCTCTTCCCGATGCACTATAAAAATAAAGAAAAAAATTGGAGTGAGGTAACTCCACCCCACTTTTTTCTTCTTTTTTTATATTTTTTATATATAGTACATTGGGAAATGAGTCAGTAAATCTGATGTATTTACTCATATTGTTAAGGATATAGGATATGTGTTTTCCGTATATATGTCCAAAACATCTTACCTATTCACTTCTGGAATTTCGTTCACGTGCATGGCAGTTTGCTTGGACAAATAGCCCATGAGATAAATATATATTTCAATTTTTGTGGGGAAAAAAAAAATTCAACACTACCATACCTGAAAACAAAATAGGCGGAGTAGCTTTTTAACTTTTAAGCAAAACAATTAATTAGCTAGATAATTACTATTAGAAAATAACAATAACAATATTATGTTATTTCTCTAATAATTACATAGCTAGAAAATAAAACGGATTAGAAAATAATTAAAAATGCAAGCAAATGAAAACAGTACCATATCTGCATTATCATCAAGGGGTAGAGTTTTAGGGTTTCATGTTCATAGTCTGGAGGATTGGTAAAACAAGGAAAGAAAAATGTGACAGTAATTAATTTCCTAAAAACAGGACTAATTACTTCATATATTTAGTTGAGCTACACACACTGACACATGATATGGAATAAAACATAAAGTTTTACGCTTCTTTCGTTTCAAAATTAAAGAAATATTTTCAAATCGACCATTTTTAAGAAGAATTTTTTTTGCCAAATATAACCCTAATTAACACTAGTTAGAAATGTAATACTATTAGCATGATATTACACAATAGTCATATATATATAAATATATATAAGTAGTTGCATATGTAAAACTTCATATCACGCTATTATAGTCGAAAAATAAAAATAAGTCTTTAATTTTAAAATAAACTAAAATATATATATAATTTGAATTTTAGAATGGAGGAAGCAATAATCCAGTACGTAATTGTAATTGTTGTAACTGTTAACGCCAAGATCTTTGATGACGTCCCAATCACGTAAGACGCCCTAATCCTGCACAAAAAACACGATCAACACCAAAAGCTTGACGGCTGGACCGTCGGGGGATAGCTCCGGCGTGAGAGTCAATACAGGTGTTCAAGGTTTAACAATGGAGGGTATAAAAAATCTCTAGTGTGTTTTTCCAGATAGAAAGTGTATGCGTACCTTTTGTTAGGAGACCCCCTTGCTACGTTATACTCTCATACTCAGTTTTTTGTGCCACCAACCATGATCTTACACATCCCCCTGCTTCTCTATGGTCTCAGCCGTGTGCATGCAGGTTGTCACCTTTTTTGTACTATACCTGCCGCCGGCTGGATAAAATCTCATCCACATTAATGATATGCAGACTTTTGGTCAACTGCTCTTCCTTTTCATCATTACAAGTCAAAGGTCTAGATATTAAAAGATTTAAGGGACCGGCCGCTTGACCCAGCCCATTATTAAGGAGATACAATAAAGGTAATATAAATGTTAAGCCCAATGACTATAAGACTTAATAGTAAAGGTCCACTAGGCTAATTAAATGGGGAGGCCCAATCCGCCCGGCCCAGTAGAGAAAATATCGTGACCCAACATTGCCCCCCAGTCTTTTATTAAACAGGATGTTTAATGAAAGAGTATAAATAGCATCGGGAAAGAGTATAAATGGCATCGGTCCAAGGCAAAAGGATTTATAATAAAGTCAATAAAGGCCCAAAATATAGCTTGCCGAAGCCCATCTGATGAACATCAAATAACAACATAAATTAAGATTGGAAGTCCATTTAAAGAGCCTACTCCAGCCGAACATACAACAACAAATATTTCACCGCCTCTCGAACAATTCAGACCTTCGCCACAAAAACCATCCTAATCTGGATCCAGGCTCGAAGCTGTGGCGACACCGATGATCATCGGTTCGGCAATAATTCCATCATGGAACTGATGGGTGAAGGAGTGAAATATCAGACTAAAGGAAGTTGGTATTTGACCATCAGTTTGAACTGATTGATTAATATTGACCATCTGCAAGCAAACGCTATCTTCGGATACCTCCGTCTCAAATACAAAGAAGCCGAAGAGGATACCGAAGAGAATATCGCCCGAAGGGAGAAAGACATTCTGAAGTCTATGTTGGCAAAAGAAAGAAGCAACCTTGACATTGCTCTTCTCAACAATGAAGGACTTCGGAAGGATCTCGACAAGGTCAAAAAAAAAGAGTTGGAGACGATCAAGGCCACACATCGGGTCATCACAGATATAAATGTCGACCTGTTTCCGAAGAATGAAATTTTGACGAAGAAGAATGAAGATCTAGCCGAGTCCAATCAGAGACTGGCGAAGCAAAATAACAATATCCACGCTAAAGAGGCAGGATATATAGCACTTCGTCAAAAGCTTTGAAGAGGGACTCCGATAACTTCGGGCCCTTGGGAACTTGGATCTGCCACTGACCGAAGATATTTGTAAGGAGATCCAAACAGAATACAGAAAACCCGCCAAGCTGAACGATGAGATCGTCCATATATATGCCAAATGATATGAAATCTGCCGAAGTAAAGGCAAGAAAAAGCTCGGGCCAATGTAGATCCATCTCTTCTAGACTCTTCAGATGGTGACGATGACAAGGACGAAGCCTGAAGATGACCTCTCCTCATCTTTAGCTATAGAACTTTCTGTAAAAATTCTAACTGGTTGTGAACAGTTAATATTAAAATATCAACTTCATGCCTTATTACTTCTGAGTGAACATTTCTTGTTAATAATTGATCATCAATCAACTTGAAAACTGTTCAAGTGCCTCTTATCTTAAACCGTTAGTCAATAATCAAGCAAATTATATAACAGTTAAGAAAAATGACAATATAATCCGAACTCAACACTTGAACAAAATAAAGTAATGCATACTTATCATTACCGAAGTGTGAGACAGATCAGTCAATAAGGTGAATTCGGCTGATCCTCCTTGCACCATTAAGATCTTGTTTACCACTCGGGGTAGAACAAGTATATAAGGATCCAGGATTTCGGTGACCATTGTTTTACCACCCTTGGTAAATACAATATAGGATCCAGGATTTGACTACCACGCGGGGTATCAAATAAATTGGCTACCATCGAATGGCCAGCGAGTCCTACCATACCTCCTTACTTCGGTGGCCATTGATTTACCACCCGTGGTAAAAACAATATAGGATCCAGGATTTGACTACCACGCGGGGTATCAAATAAATTGGCTACCATCGAATGGCCAGCGAGTCCTACCATACCTCCTTACTTCGGTGACCATTGATTTACCACCCGTGGTAAAAATAATATAGGATCCAGGATTTGACTACCACGCGGGGTATCAAATAAATTGGCTACCATCGAATGGCCAGCGAGTCCTACCATACCTCCTTACTTCATTGTGACCTTAGGGCAAAGACGAAGAGGACCAGTTGTGAAAAAGTGAATTTTTTGTGCTGAATCTGAACTTGACAGCCTGCCGCATTGATTGTCCGAAGTAGAATATTTGTCTACACCCAACATCCATGAGCTCTGCTTCTGCTAATTGGGACATAAACCTCCTCAAAGCTTCTTCTGAACGGCCCGGTCTTTTGCAGCTTTAGATGAATTTCTCCGAAGATAAGTACCCCCAGGGCGGTGTGCCCTCAGTGGATTCCCGTGAGTGTGATTTCCGGATCTATTTCGGTGGAGATTTTTGTCACTGTGGTGAGAATACTCGAGGCAGAATGCCTTATTTGTATTATAAGGTACTCTCTGGATCAACTTATTCGTCTGCTGCAACCATAATCCCGAGAACCGATATAGTGAGGTACCCTCTTCGGATGCTCAGGAGTATGGTTCCTTGGTCTTCTTCGATCATGAGGATCATCTTGAGACATGCCTTCAAAGTGTATAGACTGCTTTACTACGTCTTTCAGACTGGACATAATTGGACGCCTCGTCCTTCAGCTCTGCCATCCGAAGCATCTGCTCCAGCTCTGGCATCCAAAGGATCTGCACCAACTCTGCCAACCGAAGGATCTGCACCAGCTTTGCCATCCGAGGGATCTGCACCGAGTTTTCCATCCGAAGGACCTGCTCCAGCTCTGCCAACCGAAGGATCTGCACCAACTTTGCTATCCGAAGGATCTGCACCAACTCTGCCATCCGAAGGACCTGCTTCGGCTCTGCCATCCGAAGGACCTGCTTTGGCTCTGCCATCCGAAGGACCTGCTTCGGCTCTGCCATCCGAAGCATCTGCATCAACTTTGTCATCCGAAGGACCTGCTCCAGTTCTGCCATCCGAAGGATCTGCTTCGGCTCCGCCATCCGAAGGACCTGCTTCGGCTCTGCCATCCGAAGCATCTGCATCAACTTTGTCATCCGAAGGACCTGCTCCAGTTCTGCCATCCGAAGGACCTGCTTCGGCTCTGCCATCCGAAGCATCTGCATCAACTTTGTCAGCCTTGTCGTCCCGATCACTTCGGTGCCGAGTTCCAGGTGGGGTGCCTTCTACTCGCCTTCGGCCATGATCACGTTCCTTGTCAGCCGCGAAGACCAACCTCCTTCGGGCTTCACTACGGGCTCTCGAACGAGAACCCCCTGAATCACGCTTGAAAGCCATACTCTCAAGAGTATTTTTGAAAGGACCCAAATGATCCTTAACTGGAACACGAGGCAAGGGTGAACTTACAGCCATCGGTTGTCCCTCCGGTGTACTAGTTCTACTCCTCACCATTCTTTTCGACGTAGAACAAATGAAACTTTGTGATTGAAAGCTCTGAAACACTAGAACTCAGCCCTCCTTCTAGCGCCAATGTTAACGCCAAGATCTTTGATGACGTCCCAATCACGTAAGACGCCCTAATCCTGCACAGAAAACACGATCAACACCAAAAGCTTGACGGCTGGACCGTCGGGGGATAGCTCCGGCGTGAGAGTCAATACAGGTGTTCAAGGTTTAACAATGGAGGGTATAAAAAATCTCTAGTGTGTTTTTCCAGATAGAAAGTGTATGCGTACCTTTTGTTAGGAGACCCCATTGCTAAGTTATACTCTCATACTCGGTTTTTTGTGCCACCAACATTGATCTGACACAGCCCCCTGCTTCTCTATGGTCTCAGCCGTGTGCATGCAGGTTGTCACCTTTTTTGTACTATACCTGCCGCCGGCTGGATAAAATCTCATCCACATTAATGATATGCAGACTTTTGGTCAACTGCTCTTCCTTTTCATCATTACAAGTCAAAGGTCTAGATATTAAAAGATTTAAGGGACCGGCCGCTTGACCCAGCCCATTATTAAGGAGATACAATAAAGGTAATATAAATGTTAAGCCCAATGACTATAAGACTTAATAGTAAAGGTCCACTAGGCTAATTAAATGGGGAGGCCCAATCCGCCCGGCCCAGTAGAGAAAATATCGTGACCCAACAGTAACAATACTTATGATGAGGAGGGTGGAAGCTTTCTTAGCATGAGGGACAATGATAAGGACATAATTTTAATAAATGTATGTTATTTAAAAAAGATATGTTATTTAATTAAGAGATATATGTTTTAGACCCGTCTTATATATATATATATATATATATATATATATATATATATATATATATATATATAAAAGATCTGCAACGGACTTGTCCGCTATTGAACCAGCTATGACGATGGTATGTACCGTCCCCATAGATCAAAAACTCGTCGCCATAACTGTTCTATTAACGGACCGGTCCATCCGAGAACCGTCCTCTCTCTCTCTCTCTATATATATATATATATGTATGTATATGTGTGTGTGTGCGTGTGTGATGATCGATCAGTGAGAGATAGCACGCCAACTGGTTGTATTATGAACAAGCTTCCAAATTGATATCCACTTGCCGATGAGAACATGACGAGGACATTGTGTAATACACGTTGGCCATGTATGTATGCATATATATTAGGGTTGCATGCATTTGCTTTGGTTAAGCTATTTGTTTGGGGATATTATAGATAGATAATATATAGCACATATATAAGGCTATTAACTTACTTATATATAACCGAGTCTTATTATTTTGAATTAGAAACATTCTTTGGCAGGCAGCAAGATTCCATATATGCATGTCCCTGGAAGTTGGAGTAATTATATATATATATATATATATATATATATATATATATATATTGATCCTACCGGTCGGTGCTGAATTCGACCTTATCCGCTGGTTGGATCAGTAGCTAATTAAAGCCAGAGAAACACATCCTCTCTTTGTTAAATTACTTGAGAAATTGCATGTGGTCCCCCCCAAAAAACATATTTGTGACAAATTAAAAAATGTATTATTAAGAAAAATATACAGTAGTTTCATAGATAGATAAACAATCAGACAAATATATATATATATATATATATATATATATATATATATATATGTAGTAATTAATTCGGATAAGTACTTGTGAATGATTGCACTTGCTGCATTTGTTCTTCATTTGGTTGGACAACCAAAATTATTGGCCGCCCGGCCCACACCATTCTCTTTATGTAGTACCATAACTGAGCAACAAATATATACTCGATCGATCTCAAGATTCAAATTATATAGTTAATTTGTTGCTAACTTGCTAAATATATATATATATATATATATATATATATATATATAGAGAGAGAGAGAGAGAGAGAGAGAGAGAGTTCTTAGAAATCATTTCTACTATGTTATACAATATTAACAAAAAAATTTCTTACATATATTTAAGTTTAAAGGGGTGAAATTAATTAATTCCATATATTAATATATCTAACGTAAAAACTAGCCAGCCTTTTATACACGAGTCCTATATGAGAAGATATATAATGACCAAGCATGAGTGGCTTAATGATCGTGTTCAACTGGTATTCATAGACGACAATTCAATGGCCACAAATAACTTGGTTCACTTGAGCCACTTGAATCTTGATATATATATATATATATATATATATATATATATATATATATATATGACCTTTCGTCATTTTCAGAGAATATTCCAGATTAACTTGAATCAACGTGTGCAAATTACTGCTTGAAATCGTTTCTTTCTCTTATTTCAGTTTTTTTGTTTTTTTAATCAATCATACTTACATGACAAAAGAGAGATCTAGATTGTTGAACAACAATTAATAGGTTATATATACTTGTCTATCTATTTGTTGACTTACGTACTCCTCTAATTCTACGCTTTAAGAAAAATAGTATTAGTATATATGGCAGTTAATATTGTCCCGATCGAAAAAACATATATTATTATCAAAGTTATAAGTGTCTTTTAAAAAATTATAAAAATATCATTAATTAAACATATATATATATATATATATATATATATATATTTACTGTGCCGGTAAACACATAAAATTTTAAATTGAATAAATTAATACTATCTATTACTACTCTCATTTCAATTAACTTAGTCACTCAATAAAGCTTGAACTTCAACCACTCTTAAGAACAAGAGATTTTTCAGTGCAAGTACTCCAATAGTGAGTTTATAAATGGTAAAATTTGTATCACTGCATTTAATACTTTTCTCCCTTTTAATTTACAATAATATTTTGGTAATATAAGATTGAATACAAAAACGAAATAATGTGAAAGAATATAATATAACTATTGGCGGAATATTATTCATTAATATATTATAACTCGACACGTCATTTTATATTCATTTATTTGGAATTAATCATCTATCTGTTGTCACCTTAACATTACCCTCTTATTTACGAATAATATAATTAAATTGTGAAACGAAACTCTTCTAAGGTTGTGTTTGATAAATTTGAGAATTAAGATCTGAATGATTATGATGTCTTAATAAATTAGATCATCTGAATGGTTATGAGGTCTGAATCTAAAAAATTATTTGATAACAAAAAAGTAAGTTGTCTCTTAATGACACTATTTTACCATTTTAAAAGGTAAAATTTTATTTAATAATTTTAAATATTCAATTTAATAAAAATGAGTGCATAATATTGTTGAATATATTTATATCAAAAAAATTTCATTAAGAGGTACCTCTTAATTATTAAGATTTCATTTTATGTCTTACCGATTAAGAAGTATTCAGAGATAACAAAAAACAAAACAAACAGCATCATGCCTCTTAACGAATAAAATGCAGTTCGTTAAGAGGCAATCAGATGTAAACAAGCAGCCCCTAAACTTACATATCCAAGGCCAAGGGAGTAGTCCATCAGTTTTCCCAATTTCCAAATAGGGGGAAAAGACAGAACAGTACGTGTTGAGTAGTAGTAGTATTGATTTTGGAGGTCCAAATTAAAAGTCGGGCCAAGAACGATCTAATTAATATGTATACCTATTTTGTCCTGATTTGATACGATGGTCTTCTACCTAGCTAGCTCATGCATGTGGGATGTTTACCCTACCCTTCCCTTCATTACAAATAATGCATGCTCCTCTTCTGATTTCGGAGCAGGAAAATTGCCAGAAGAACAGCCAATAATTATAATTATATATATATATATATATATATATATATATATATATATATATATATATATATATATATATATACACGGTCAGCGATCAATCTTAAGACTCTTATAGCAATTGACTCGTCCACCGTATTATTTGGTTTTTATTTCAATCTGATTTAGGTTTCTATCCTAACGTTTTTCTGCTATGAAAAAATAATATGATATAATTTATAGACTATAGTTGAGTGCTAATTTAAGTTTCCAAATCCCACTAAAATAAGTCTTTTGAATCTGCTTAGTTCTTCTGAAATTTTCCTTCTTTGCTGCGTCAAAATCCCCAAATATCTAGATATTTTCATCAAGCCTAGTTGTGGAATGTGGAGCACGTGTCGTTTTAGTTTTGTTTAATGCCGTAAAATTAAAATGAACTAAACGGTTTGAGTTTAATTCATACTCATTCGTTTAAAAGTTTGATTCGAACTCGATTCAAAATATAAACATTCAAATATGAGCAGATTTTTAAATTAAATAAGTTATTTGAATTTTTTTCAAATTGTAATTTTCTATTGACTCGAAATATTCAAACTACTCAGACTCGATTTAATTTTGTACTCGACTCAGTATCTAAACGAGTTTCAATTAAATTTTATTTTAAACTCAATAAATTTTATAAATTAAATATGAATAATCTAATATTCTATTTAACTCGATTCATTTACCATCCTAATTTTCTCTCTTTAGTTGTGGAAGATCAGCAGGATTTGGTGGCCTGATAGAGTATAAAAATTGGTCAAATTTATTAGCTCACTGGGACCCAAATGTATACTGATCGTTTAATTACTGCCATTGTCGTGTGTGCGTGACACTGTACCTTGCTATATATTAAGGTTAGGGTTGAAGAGATATATTTGTTTTTCTATAATTCTAAATCTGAAATATCAAGTTAGGAAATTTCACACGAAAATGACATTAAAATATCAATATTCACTTTAAATATTATACCAATATTTTATTTTATAGATAAATTACATTTTGTTTTATTTAATACTACGTTATTTGAAAAACATTTGAGATATAAAATTTAAAATATCTAGGCTATGTTTGTTGACAAAAAAATATACTTTAGATAGAACTGTTTGTTTTAATTTAATATTAATTCATATTATTTTATTCTATGGATTAAGGTTGTAAACTCAATTAAACGATTCAGTCTCGCTTCGGGTTCGACTTCAAAAAAATGCGAGCGAAACTCAGATTTCTTAATAATATGATATAAATCTGAGTATAAAAAATAGTTCGAAAAAAATTTGAGTAAGGTTATACTCGACTCGTTTAAAATTTAAACTACTCGAATTCTCGATTGTGATTTGATACATACTTGATTGATAAATATTCAAGTAAATACTCGATATATTCTCTTACAATATATACAAAATTAAATAAAATAAGGATAATTAGTTATTATTTTTTATTTTGTTTTTAATTTTAATTTTAATTGTGATTTTATATTTTATAAAGTGTAATTATAAATATATTTTCTCATTTATAAATAAAATAATAAGTTTAATATGTATTATAAAATTAGTTACTATGTAAAGATTCGAATTCGAACTTAAATTCAAAACTCGTGAGTAAATAATTCGATCCGATCCGAGTCGAATCGAATTTGAGTAATGAATATTCGAGCCGAGTTAAAACTGAATAGAGTTTTTCATATACAACTCGAATCCGATTATGAATTTAACTTTTCAAGTCGAATGTATCTTAAGTTATTAAATAACTTTATATGATTAATATAATATCCCATATTAATGAACTAATAGTTCATCTTTTAAAATTAAAAAAATTATAAATAATATTAAATTAAGATAAATAATACAATCTCAAATTTTTTTTTTCAAACAAGCATGGCTCTCGTATTATTCATATATTACACCAAAACTTTATTTTACAGATCAGACAAAATTTGTGTGATAAAAAAGGCAAAGAAAAAGGGAAATACATTACCCGCCACCGCCAGGCCCAAGAAGCCTGATAAAAGTAAGAAATGGGAGTATGTATATAAAAGTGTACATATAATTTACAAACAAAGTGCTACGATGTCGTTTATACTCTCTTCTGTTCGATTATATCGCAATAAAAGACAAAAAGAGAGACAAACGGCCGTTCGTTTCTCTAGAGCTTGTTAGTTTACTCCGGGAAATCGACTTCGTTAAGAAAGAATTAGCTGTTCAGCAGCTATATTGGTAATAGATCGACTCCCAATTTTCATAAACTTGTATTTAATTTTAAATGATTTTTCTTGTTTTTGCCCGATTAGAATAATTCATTTTGCAATAAATTGGTATGGATCGAATCTCATTTGGTTCAGTGGTTGATCATGATTTAGAATTTACTTACAGGGTTTAATCTTGATATTTTGTGTGTGTTTATGAAATTGGGTATGTTTTTGCAGATATTGTTTTTATATTCTCATTATGAACTGTTGTTGCTATCTAGTGTATGCTGTGCCTTGACTGCCTTCCATTTACAGTCTTTTTCTTATTATTGTTGATAATACATTGTCATTGTAATTTTGTTAATAGTAATTGTTTGTACTGTTTTTTTTCCTGCCAAATATTTGGAATTTTAGAAAATGTAATTGTATATTGGAGGGAGGATGGGAATTCTAATTCCATGAAAGATAAGTTAAGTGGTGAAACTTTTGTCATGGGTTGGACACTTGTTTGTACTTTTTGACAATTGGGGCATGATAAGAATCGAAAATCGTATAAATATCATTTGATTATACTGAACTGTGACTTTACTTGTATAATGTTCACCCTTAGCAATTGATAGCTTGCTCAATTTCAGTTGAACAAACATGTGAGCTTGAGCTCTCTGCACTTGGCTGAAGTCGAGCTTTACAGAGTGGATATGAATCTGATGGCTTGTGGTTTACGTGTTAATCCACCTCAGTGCATTAGCGATCTCATGCATTGATTTTTGGACTAGGAGTGAACTAATTATATTCTTTTCAGCTGTCAAAATGTTTCATGCAGTGTGTTAGTTGATTAATTACTTGGTGCAAATCCATGTATTGTCTGAAATAACTATATTGGCCAACAAACACATTCAGTTATTTTTTTTGTTGCTGAAGTTGAATTTTTAAGTCTATGAGGCCCGCTAGAAAGTAATTTTTATTTTCAATTGTTACTATGGTGTTATTTCTGAGACTCTAAAGATTGTTTCTTCTAGTATTTTAATTTTCAAAATGATGAGGTTGAGATCGTCTGAGAAGATTTCTTCCCCCTAATGACAAAGATCTTTGTCTTAATTTATTCAGTTATGATTATTTTGTAATTTTAATTTTTTTTAGTTGTCTTAACCCTGTAACTTTCTTTTCAGGGTATGCCTTAACAGGAACAGGTGTTCTTGGTGGTTGTAGTATGGAGGACACTTGGGTCAATATTTAGTAGTGTATTACAGCCAGTTGAATAGTTCATCTTTAAAAGTAGCTGATGTCCTTTATATGATCACACCCAGCTATCACAATGTGGAAATTGGCATCCAATTGTGTAGCTGGAAACAGTGGTTTGAAGAATGTCTTTCTAAAGCATGCTCCAGATGACGATGAAGTGTCTTCCACCAGCAGCAAAGAAGGGGGATTAGATTGTCCTATCTGTTGGGAGTCCTTTAACATTGTGGAAAATGTGCCCTATGTTTTATGGTGCGGTCATACCCTTTGTAAAAACTGCATACTAGGATTGCAATGGGCTGTTGTGAAATTTCCCGGTTTACCGATACAGCTTCCACTTTTTATCTCCTGCCCATGGTGCAACCTCTTGTCCCTCCGTCTGGTCTACAGGGGTAACATCAAGTTCCCTCGTAAAAACTATTTTCTTCTTTGGATGGTGGAGAGCAGGAATGGCCATAATGCAGGCTGGCCATCAAACACCAAGTTTGCACTGGGAAGTCAGGAAGAAAGCCACTCTAACACATGGAGGGGCCATTATTCAGTATCATCAGGATCAAATCATGATCACGATCATGTGGATAATTACCTCAGTGTTGAGAGCTTACATTCTTCCCATTGGAAGCCCCTGGTTTTCTTTGTTAATATGACAACAAAATTTCCACTGGTCCTCATATTTCTTCTGATTGTGTTGTATGCCATACCTGCCAGTGCAGCCATCTTAGTCTTGTACATACTCATCACTGTTGTGTTTGCGATCCCATCGTTTCTCATTTTGTACTTTTCATATCCTAGCTTGGATTGGCTGGTGAAGGAGATCGTCACTTGAGATGCAGTATCTCTCGTGTATAAGCTGTGTGAATATGAAGTTGGCCGAAAGTATGGTAATTGTCTCGATTCAAATCTCATCATGGTGTAATATGATGGCTACTGTTTTGAACGCTCCTTTGGAATACCGTTGTTTATCCCAAGAAACCCAGTCCAGTTGGATCTTCATTTGTTGATATTATGTTAGCTTTGGCTTCGATATTATACATAGCTGATGGGGATTTGGGGTGGTTGTGATGCTAGTTTTGGTTTTCCAGTTGTACACCCATTGTTATAGAAGTGAACATCTTCTGCATAAGAAAGTGCTCTTGCATAATGCCGTTCAAAGTGATGGGCACAGGATTTATTTGGGAGAAAAATTATGTTTATGAAGACTTGAGTGTTATACGTATGCTGTAAATATATTGATGATTGGATGTTTACTTATTGTTTCTTGGTTGCATGGATTTGGAATGAAAGAGATCCTATAGTTAGGTCTAGTTTGCCAAATTGGTTGAGATTTGCAGGGATTGGTATTGTTAAAAATCCAGATTCATATACTTGCTGTGTTAATGCAGTTTATTCAGTCGAAAATAAGTCAAAGGAGGAGGTGAGACTATTTTAATCCTGGTTATAACAACCAAATAAGCTCATAATCTGTGTTCCTCAACTTCTCTTCATAAATTTGTCACAATCTCATCGGATTTATCTGCACGCCTCACATCAATTTTAATATTTTAAAATTTATTTACTTCAAAGGATCAGAATAGGCCCCCATTTTGTGGAACGGAGGCGTACTGTTATTATTTTTAACAAACAATATTTGTTGCTAATATCACATAAATAAAAAAAGACTTAATACTCGCATGCATATTGCCGACCTCACAGTGATTTGCTAAAAGTTTCACAATAATTCTTTAAAAGCCAAGTATGACAATTCATTTTAGGTTATCCACGTGGCACAATTGTAACCTCCAAAATCTATAAACCCATTGTTGGGCCATAATACTTTAGACATGCTCGGTAGGTCTTGAAAGTAGTGGGCAGGTTCATTGGGCCGACCCAATGGGTGGATAATATCTTTATTTGGGGCCTATGGAGTATTGGGCCGGATAGTGGGATGAACCGTTTGTTGAGTATGGTTCCAATTGGGTTTTGATCGGTGGTGATTATGGGGATAGAACTTTGACTGTTATCTCTGCGTTGTATTTAATGAGGATTGGACAGGGCTTAGTCGGCTGCAAGCTGTGGGCCAGGGGAGGTCAGTGACATACAAAAGCAAGGAACTCACACAAAGAAAGGTAACTGATATTTTTCTCTCTCTAGACACTAGACATTTTCATCCTCCATTGTTAACCTTGTGATCGCCTGTACTGACTCTCACGCCGGAGCTATCCCCCAACGGTCAGGCCGTCAAGCTTTTGGTGTTGACCTGTTGAACTGTGCAGGATCAGAGCGTTTTACGTGATTGGGACGCGGGAGAAGATCTTAGCGTTAACATTGGCGCTAGAAGGAGGGTTGAGTTCTAGTGTCCTTGATATTTTCAATCACAAATCATAGTTGTTCTACGTCGGAATCCATGGTGAAGAATAGAACAGTTACTTCTAAAGGATAGCTGATGGCTATTACTTCGTCTACACAACGGGTATCTGTCAAGGATTGATTGGGTCCTTCGGAGAGTGCTCCTGGTGGTACTGCTTCCAAGCAGATTTCTGAGGATTCTCGTTCGAGAGCCCAAGGTGATGTTAGAAGAAGATTGATTCTTGTTGCCGAAAGAAGACCTGACTATGGTCGGAAAAGGGTAGAAGGCATACTGCTTAGAACCCTATACCGAGGTGGTCAGACTGACAGACCGTTCAAGTTGAAAAGAAGCTTATGTCCTCTAAAGACATGTCTCGAGGCCGTCCTCGGGATCGAAGCAGATGTAGATGAAGACCCAACAGCCATTTTCCTGATTGACCGAAGAGGGTACTCTGCCCTATTGGTTCTCGGGATTATGGTCGAAGCAGATGTAGATGAAGATCCAACATCCATTTTCCTGATTGACCGAAGATGGTACTCCGCCCTATTGGTTTACGGGATTATGATCGAAGCAGATCCAGAAGCCGCACTCCTGAGAATCCACTGAGGAAACACCGCCCTGTGGATACTCATTTTCGGAGATGCCCGTCTAAAGCTACAGGCTCGAATGGAAAAGACAAGATTATTCAGAAGAGGCTTTGAGGAGGTTTATGTCTAAATCGGCATGAAGATGTTTGCCGATCTTTGGCATGTGTAAAGGGCCGAAGAAAGCCAAGATGTTCCAATGCATTTCAGAATGTGAAAGCACCTTTCAAGGAATAAGGACATATCTTCCTTCGGTATTTTTAATGGCGAAGTACGTTCCTGCTGAACCATCGTACTTGTATTTGACATCGAGTTTGTCAGTAGTAGTAACAGTTTTGGTGCGTGAAGTTGGGGGTAAGTAGCACCTTGTCCTTAGGAATGATGAAATAAGCTGATGAAGTTTAGGGGGAAGCTGAAGAGTCTGACAAAACCGTTGCAGCACTTCGACAGAAGCAGAGTTAGGGGACACTGTTTGCATGCAGATATTCTACTTTGGACTCATCCCCATTCTTGAGGAGTTTTGATGCCGTCCGAAGCTAGGGATATTCTTCAGAGGATTTCATGTGGATATTTGTGCCAGTTGAATAGTTCGATCCCACATCAGCCACCAAAAGGCTATATTCGATTTTATCTCCTATACCTCTTGCTGTCTGGGGAGTAGTCATACTGGGTCCATTGCCTAGGGGTCAAGTTAACAGACGCCAGTTCTTGGGATCGAAGTTTGAAGCATTCATGAAGGACTTCGGCAGCTCATCCATAGTCTAGCGGGATCGGACAGATTCCACCTCGGTGTTAGGAGGTTCAGGTGGACTCGTTGGCCATTCGATGGTAGCCTTTTCGGCAGGTGGTCCTTATGAATTTGTCAGGCCCTTCGTGGTAGGCAAACTTCATCGGTGTTAGGAGGTTCGGGTGGACTCGCTGGCCATTCGATGGTAGCCTTTTTGGCAGGTGGTCCTTATGAATTTGTCATGCCCTTCGTGGTAGGCAAACTTCATCGGTGTTAGAAGGTTCGGGTGGACTCGCTGGCCATTCGATGGTAGCCTTTTCGGCAGGTGGTCCTTATGAATTTGTCAGGCCTTTCGTGGTAGGCAAATTCCTTATGATGCAGATCTACCTCACACTTCGGTAACGAATAAGTATTGCATTACTTTATTACCTGATTTTTAAGTGTTGAGTTTGGGTCGCATTATTATTTGATCTTATCTGTTATATGACTTGCTTAGTTATTGACTAACAGTTTAAGAATATACATTTTTCAAGTTGATTGATGATGAATTATTAACAATAAATGGTCAAAGGGAGTCCTAAAGCTTCGGATGGAATGATATCTTTAAGCTTCTTTATTGTCTTCGCTGTCTGAAGAGTCGAGGAGAGTCGGGTTTACTTTGGCCACTACGAGTTTGGCTTTGTATTTACTTCGACAGACCTCGTACCCTTCAGAGTACATGTGGACAACTTCATTGTCCAGATCGGTGGACTTCCTGTAATTTACTTCATTCTCCTTGCGAAGCTGATCAGTTGATGGTGGGCCCAAATCCCTGAGAGCACGGAGTTCTCGAAGTTCCTTTTAAAGCTTTTGACGATAGGCCATTTGCTTTGCTTCTTTAGCTTGGATATCTTTATTTTGCTTCGGCAGGACTGAGTTGGATTGGGCTAGATCTTCGATCTTCGTCGTCAAAATTTTGTTTTTCTTCAGAAAATCGACATTTATATCAGTGGTAACTTGATGAGTGGCCCTATATGTCTTCAAATCTTCTTTGGTTTGAGCAAGATCTTTCCGAAGGCACTCATTGTTGAGGAGAGCCATTTCAAGATTGCTTCTCTCTTTCTCCAAAGCAGACTTAACTGTGGCATTTTCTCTTCGAGCGACTTTCTCTTCGGCTTCAGCCTCTTGGTATTTGGGACGGAGGCGTCCGAAGACAGCGTTTGCCTGCAGATGATCAATGTTAGTCAATCAATTCAAATTGATGGGCCGAGATGTAATTGGATAAGTTAAGAAGCAACTTACTTTAGCTTGGTACTTCATTCCCTCGTCGATCAGGTCCATTATGGAACTGTTGCCGAACCGATGGTCATCGGTATCACGGACGAAGAAGTTGTAGAGCTGAAAAGGGAAATTCTCATTGAATTCTGGCCAGAGAGTGGGGGATCCCATGGCTTCAGGCCTAGATTCCTAAGAGTCTGGTTTTCTTTTGCGATCATATTTAGGTATTCGCTTTCTTTATTCTTCGGGCTCTTCGTCAGAAACAATAATTTCAATCGGAATGACTGGTTGAAGATCGGCTTCTGCATGAGGTATTTGTGGTTCTTCGACGGCTGGAAGGGTTATTTGGATTTTTCTCTTTTTGGCGCGAAGGACTCGGGTCCGTTCGTCAAGGGGCATGTCGAGGAGGCACTCGTTGTATGTCTGTGTAAGGGGGTGTTTAGGTTTTCAGTCAGCTTGCTTTCTTTGGCAAGGCTGGCTTGTCCCTTCGATGGGAGTTGATTCGGTGGCTTGAGCTTCGGTAGTTGAAGTCACTTCAATTGGTACTTCTGTACAGGTCGGCGAAGATGAACTCGAAAAGAAATCTATCTGGATCACTTCGGTCATTCGACGTCTGTAACGACCCCAAAACAGGTCCATTCCACCCAAACCATTCTGAGTCGTCAAATACATGGTACAGAAAACATCTACAACTTTATTACAACAATTGTCGTGCAAAATACAACAACACATATGCTGTGAGTTTGGATACAAACATATACCAAATATGACTCATGTTCCAACCGTGGATAGCACCTCACAATGACACCTTACATAAAGGTATAGTCAAAAACTGTTTTAGAAATTAGAATCTTTGGGAAGTGCTCAAGGAAACCTTCGTACATGGGAGGCCACGCGTCTAGGTTATGATAGATATCATATGGCCACAGAATTATCCTTGGTTGACCCAATAGACCCCAAAAAAAAACGAGAAGATTACCATCATATTCTTCCCAATGGTGAGTCTTCTCTTGACTTAACATTATCTCCACTGTCTCTAATTGAGAATTATACTTCAAACAAACACCAAGATTATATAGGTAGTGCCCATAGATATACTCAGCAAGTGGATGAGCACAACCCTGTCTTATGATGACACGAGGTTGTATGTCATTAGACATCTTGTATGATAGTGACAAAACACCCTTCCAACGTTGGGTTCGCCTCACCCTATTTTCTTCACCAAATATAACTACTAAATGATGACCACCGTTCTATTCCCTTGTTACCCCCGCTCGACCCAGCTACACTCTTATTACCTGAAAGGAATTGTGAAGCAAAAGGGTGAGCACAACTAGCTCAGTAAAGAATATCATGACTAAAGATAATTCAATTATCAATAGCCTTCATCAACAATAAATCAGAGATTTAGAACATATGGTAAATGATAAAAATTTCAACCATAGTTGCAGCGGAACGAGCAATCCATTAGAAGAGTCAAATAGACTATAAAGTCTATTATATTCTCCATGTTAAAAATCCACCAACAATATTTTATCCATGTAACATCACTCAAGAGTTCCTTTCCACAATCATATGAATAACTCATAATCATAATTGTGACTATAAATTTTTCTTCGCACCCAGGACAAAGAATATTTTCATCACCTGTCTTTACCTGAAACATCAAAGATCATGGTTATACCAAATCACAGTTCCTGTTTATAATCATACTAACAAATCCATCTTTACACTACGGGCCAAAGATATTCATCAACAAACCATCTTTGCACTACGGGCCAAAGATATTCAACAACAGTTCATCTTTGCACTACAGGCCAAAGATATTCATCAACAGGCCATCTTTGCACTACATGCCAAAGATATTCATCAACAATTCATATTTGCACTACAGGCCAAATATATTCATATCTCAAAGAAATATATAATCATTTCAGAATTTATATAAACAATAATTATAACCATGTTGATCAATTCACCTTTGCACTTAAGCTTAAGATATTCAATTATAAATTCAATGGTCATGATCATACCAGTCACAATTCAACTTTGCACTACAGGCCAAAGAGAACCCTAGTCATGATCATACCAATAATCTACCCATCTTTACACTCCAGTGAAAGAGAATTTCAACATCAGGGTTATAAAAATGTTATATATGATGATAAAAATAATATGATCAACATATAGTTTTAATCTCAAGAGTAATATTCGTAACTCATGAATAGTAAATCGTGAATAGTAACTCATGAATAGTAACCCCGGCACAAAAGATAGAAATTCTACAATAAAATTCATACCAATTTTTCGGTATAATGATATTGAAAGAATAACATTACTTAAATTTATAAACAATTTATTTTAATTGTTTACACTTTACTAATTAATGCATTTAATCATCATAAAATGCCAACTCTTACAATTTCATCATCAATAACCAAAACCCTCATCAAAAATCTGCATACACCTCATATAGGATTCTCAAGCCATAAAATCCTATTTTTCAATTTTCTTTCTTCACAAAACATATTTAATTCATTTACTCATAACTAGACCATTTTCATGAAAAATACCAAATCAGTTCCAAAAATATTTCTTTTCTGGGATTTAGCATAATATAGTCCCATAGTGAACATATATTTTTCTCAGAATTTTTAAAAGTCATTTACTATTTTTCATATGGCCAAAATAGCCGAATATTTAGACATTTATCAAAAATTGTACTTTTGTCTAAAAATTCTGAAATTTACAGAGTATACTTCTATCATATACATGTACTCTCAATAAAAATTTCATCAATTTTGGAGTTAACCACAAGGAATTATAAGCTGTTACTTCTAAAATAGTCTTTTCTCATAAAATTCATAACTCTCAATCTATACATCCAAAAATCACCATTTTTGGACACAATCAAGAAAACTCATCAAAATATCATTTCAAATTTTTCCAAAATTTTTGAAGATCAGAAAAATTACGAAACTGAAAATCATAACAACCCTTAAAATCCCTTAATATCCCTTACTATCCCTTACTATCCCTTACCTCAAAAGAGCAGTACTTCTGATCGGTATGCAAAGCCGAAGGAAACTTGCACTGAATAGCAACTCTCAAAGTATCTAAATACTCACAAAATATGCTTCATAATTGTGACGCCCCCAAAATTAGGTATACATCACCCATCTTGGGTCGTCAGATACATAGTACAGAATATAAATACAACTGATTAATACAACTGTCGTGTACAATACGACAAAACATAAACTGTGAGTTTGAATACAAATATTATCTTCTAGAGAGTATTCATACTCAAAAGGAGTCCTCATTACATTTATTAACACACCATTACATAGAATAGTGAGGACTACTAACTAATACTATCATTCGGACCATCACTCCGTACCCCGACTTGTCCCAGCTACGTTCTCATTTCCTGAAGAGAACAGTGAAAGAAAGGGTGAGCTCAACTAGCCCAGTAAGAAATATTATGACTAAGATAATGCAGAATAAATTATCATTAGCCTTCAACAATGTTAAACTGATAAAATATAATAGACATCAAGTTTAACTGTAGCGGAACAAGCAATCCATTAAAAGAGTCAAGTAGAAAATAAACTCTACTATCTTTTATGATTTAAAAAGTTTTTCAACACTGTAATCGCTGAGACTCAGCTTAATAAAATAATCCACATCATCGAATCACCCCTGCACTACGGCCAAGGATATTCGTGTATTCATTAATGGTCATGATCATGCCAACAACTGTCCATCAATGCACTACGGGCCAATGAGGACTTTTACCACATCATTTGTAACATTACGGTCATGATTATACCGAATAATCCCTGGTCATAATCATACCAAGTCCATCTATGCACTACAGGCCACAGATGACTTTCAACATTTTATAAACATGAGGATGATGACAATGATATAAGAATTCAATAAAACAAGTTCAAGAATTAATTTATCCAAGAATTAACAACGTCCAAATTGTCAACATGATACTGCATTGTGGAGTAAAATTCAAGAATGCTTAGAAGAATATTTTCTTGAAAAGATACTGGATGAAACGCAACTATCAAGGATATTCCACAAATTTCATGGAGTATAGAAGTCAAAACTTAACCAACTGAGTACAATAAAGAATGGAATAACAAAAGAAATCACCATGCATGCGATAGACCGCACAGACAGGTTATTCCAATAGAATAATAAATAATGGAACCAGGTCCGGCGTAAACGCACAGACAGGATATTCCGACAGAATAATAAATAATGGAACCAGGTCCGGTGTAAAACACACAGACAGGATATTCCAACAGAATAATAATAAAACGGAACCAGGTCCGGTGTAAAACACACAGACAGGATGTTCCAACAGAATAATAAACGGAACCAGGTCCGGTGTAAAACACACAGACAGGATGTTCCAACAGAATAATAGAAGAATGTCACCAAGTATAGGGTAGACCGCGTATACTGGTTATTCCAACAGAATAATAACAAATGGAATAACAGAAGTTCTCTTCATGAATATAAAAGAAATAATATTCCCTACCTTAAAAGAACTGGATATTGGAAAAGTGATGTAGCAGAATACTTTTAGTCTCTCTCTCTCTTATTCTCTCTATACTTTCTCTCTCTATAGCTTGAATGAATTCGTGAAAAATAATGAAGCCCTAGGCCTCTATTTATAGAAAAACTGAGGGTGGCTCTTGGTCTTAACGAAGGGTCAAATGACTCTTGGTCTTAACGAAGGGTCAAATGACTCTTGGTCTTAACGAAGGGTCAAATGACTCTTGGTAATATTGAAGGGACAACTACTATTGACGAAAGTAGTTACTATTGACCAAGGTAAATACTATTGACGAAGGTAATTACTATTGACCAAGGTAAATACTATTGACCAAGGTAAATACTATTGACGAAGGTAATTACTATTGACGACGGTAATTACTATTGACGACGGTAATTACTATTGACGAAGAGACTCTTAGATGATGACATATGGCCCCCCATAAAATAACCAAACTTACCACAACGTCTCAATAATATAACATATTATACAGATGATACTATGACAATAATTTAAGAGATGATGCAGCAATTACTGTAGCAATAATTGAGTATAGCTGAGTGACTTCTCACGTAAGCATCAATAATCAATACCGTGTGCTACTATGCAACCACGCGTATTACTGTACTTTTACTACCGAGTAGTTCAACAGTTTTAACGGTTTTAACGGTAACACCTCAGCCGTTATTTTTATAGAAAGATAATTCTGTCGTTTTCTCAATCCGACAATAATTCCGTTGTGGGGTCCACCAATGATTGTGCCGTCGTACGAATATTCCCCGACAAAAAGAATATTCTCCGACCAAACGAATATTTTATAACAACTTGCTTACTTTGCAAAATTTATAAATATTACCCACAACTATAACATTATATCAAATTAACTCCATAATATTCAAAAATGATATTTATAGAAAATTCATCTTTATTTATAAAAATTGGGGTCTTACAACCTCCCCTTCTTATGAAATTTCGCCCTCGAAATTAGGGTACGTACCTGGTATGTCGAAGAGGTAAGGATACCTTGATTTCATTTCTGATTCTAACTCCCAAGTCATTTCCTCAACATCGTGGTTTCTCCACAAAACTTTGACTTGAGGTATAACCTTGGAGCGTAGAATATGTTCCTTCTTATCCAAGATTTGAACAGGAACTTCTTCATACGTCAAATCCTCCGCTATTTCGTCCGGTTCTAACTCAATAATGTGGTTCGGGTCTTCCACATATTTGCGTAACATGGATATGTGGAAAACGTTATGAACACGAGACATACTTGGCGGTAAAGCGAGTCTATAAGCCACAGTTCCTACTCGATCGAGGATTAAAAATGGACCGATGAATCGAGGATTTAGCTTTCCTCTCTTTCCAAATCTCGTAACTCCTTTCCATGGAGCAACACGTAAGAACACATGATCTCCTACATCAAATTCCACGTCCTTTCGATGAAGATCAGCATAACTCTTTTGTCGATCTTGTGAGGTTTTTATACGTTGTCGGATCGTTTGAATCTTTTCTGTAGTCATACGTACCAACTCCGGTCCCAACAACGTTGCTTCGCCCACCTCATCCCAGCATACTGGAGAACGACATTTTCTTCCATACAATGCTTCGAATGGAGCCATGCCAATACTTGCTTGATAACTGTTGTTGTAGGAAAACTCCACCAATGGTAAGAACTTGTCCCAACTTCCCTTGAAGTCAAAGACACAGAGTCTTAATAGATCTTCAAGAGTTTGAATAGTCCTCTCTGATTGTCCGTCCGTCTGAGGATGATATGCTGAACTAAATCGTAACTCCGTGCCCATAGCTTTTTGTAAACTAACCCAAAATCGTGAAGTGAATCTTGGGTCTCGATCAGAAACTATGGATACTGGCATACCATGCAGTCTTACAATCTCGTTTATGTACATACGAGCAAGACGTTCAAGTGTATAAGTTTCTCGTATCGGTAAGAAATGAGCAGACTTGGTCAATCTATCAACAATGACCCAAATCGCATCAATACCTTGAGAAACCCTAGGAAGACCGGTAACGAAATCCATGGTAATGTGCTCCCACTTCCATTCTGGAATTTCAAGTGGTTGCAATGGACCTTTTGGTACTTGATGCTCCGCTTTGACTCGTTGACAAGTTAGACACCTTGAGATAAACAACGCTATCTCTCTCTTCATATTGCTCCACCAAAATGTATGACGAAGATCATGATACATTTTGGTACTTCCAGGATGGATTGCAAACGGTGTGTTGTGCGCCTCCATCATGATTTCATACTTTAAATCAGGGTTGTTAGGAACACAAAGTCTGGAGTTGACTCGAAGTATTCCTTCTTCATCGATTCTTGCTTCCGATATAGCACCTTCTTGCACTTTCTTCTTCATACGCATCAGCTCCAGGTCTGTAGCTTGAGCAGCTTTAACTTTATCGATTAAAGTCGGTTCTACTCGTATATTCGCCATCATCACATGGGTCCCTGGAGTCTTCAACTCTATCTCCATCCTTTGCAAGTCACACAAAATGGGCCTTTGCGTTGTTAATATTGCACTTGTACCCGCATATGATCTTCTACTCAATGCGTCAGCTACCACGTTCGCTTTTCCAGGATGGTATTGAATGGTATGATCATAATCTTTCAACAGTTCAAGCCAACGTCGTTGTCGCATGTTGAGTTCCTTTTGAGTGAAGAAATATTTGAGGCTTTTATGATCCGTAAAGATCTCCACTTTCTCCCCATACAAGTAATGCCTCCAAATTTTAAGTGCAAAGACAACAGCTGCCAACTCTAGATCATGAGTAGGATAATTCCTCTCATATTCCTTGAGTTGTCTTGATGCATAGGCTATGACTTTTCCATGTTGCATGAGAACACATCCCAACCCTTTGCTCGAAGCATCACTGTAGATGACAAATCCCTCCGAGCCAGATGGTATTGTTAGAACAGGTGCTGAAATGAGTCTCCTCTTGAGTTCTTGAAAACTCTGCTCACATTCTTCGCTCCAACCAAACTTTGTATCTTTCCGAGTCAGCTGAGTTAATGGAGTAGCGATTCGAGAAAATCCTTCCACGAATCTCCGATAATAACCAGCTAAACCAAGAAAGCTACGTACCTCGGTCACTGATTTAGGTTGCTCCCAGCTTTGAATAGCTTCAATCTTTGCCGGGTCAACCGATATTCCACGACTTGATACTACGTGCCCAAGGAATGCTACCTCCTCCAGCCAGAACTCGCATTTCTTCAACTTGGCATAAAGCTTGTATTCACGAAGCTTTTGGAGTACCAGCCTCAAGTGTTGCTCATGATCTTCACGGCTTTTGGAATAAATAAGGATGTCATCAATAAAGACGACCACAAAGTGATCCAAATATTCCTTGAATACCCGGTTCATCATATCCATGAAGGCAGCAGGAGCATTAGTCAATCCAAAGGACATGACTAGGAATTCATAATGCCCGTACCGAGTTCTAAAAGCCGTCTTTGGAATATCCTCAGTTCTAACCTTCAGCTGATGATATCCAGAACGAAGATCGATCTTTGAAAAGAATTGTGCTCCTTGCAACTGGTCAAACAGGTCATCAATACGTGGCAATGGGTACCTGTTTTTGATGGTGACATGATTCAACTCCCGATAATCAATACAAAGTCGCATACTTCCATCTTTCTTCTTCACGAATAGAACAGGAGCTCCCCAAGGAGAAGTACTAGGACGAATAAAGCCAATGTCTAACAATTCCTGCAGTTGGATCTTTAACTCCTGAAGTTCAATAGGAGCCATTCGATATGGGGCTTTGGAAATGGGTTTTGTACCGGGTTCAAGATCGATACAAAATTCAATTTCACGCTCTGGGGGTAGGCCAGGAAGTTCTTCAGGGAATACGTCAGGGAATTTATTAACAATAGAAATATCATTCAAAACTGACGTATTTTTGTTTAGATCTGTGACATGAGCTAAGAAAGCTTGACATCCGTTTTTCAATAAACGAATAGTTTTATGGCTTGAGATGACAGCGATTGATTTTAATGGTTTGGTTGCTTGAATTCGCATAATAGGTCGATTAGGAATATGAAAACTAACAACCTTACGAAAACAATCAATTTTTGCATAATGAGTAGTTAACCAATCAATCCCTAGAATCACGTCAAATGCAAGTATTTTTAATGAAATCAGATCGATAGGTAATGTGTGGGTACCAACTTGAACCAAACAAGACTTATAAACAGTGGAGGTAATGAAGGTTTCTCCCAACGGAGTTTCCACAGATAAGTCAAAGTCTAATTTCTCCGGAATCAAATTTAATCGATGAGCGCAAGTAGGAGAAATAAAAGAATGGGTTGAACCGGTATCAAATAAAGTATAAACTTCTTTAGAGTTTATAATAAGCTTACCCGTGATGACCTCATTCGGGTTCCTTGCTCTCTGGGAGTTCACAACAAACGCTCTCCCTTGCACAACCGGTTTTGACTTTTCTGGGACGGCTTTTGGTGCCTCCATCCTAGCTGAATTTGTCTTCGGTAAACGACAAAATCGGGCTAAATGACCTTCTCTTCCACAATTATAACATGCTTTGGACGGCATCGCGCAGTTTGGACTGATGTGCCCCTCCCCTCCGCATTTGAAACATATGATAGGTGGTCGTTCTCCTTCCTTAACGACAGGTGCTGGTGCTGACGTCTTTCCATCATTGTTGAATCTCCTCTTCTTGAAATGTCCATTCTTATTGTTTTGGCCCTGATTACCACCGAAGTGGTTACCATTTCTGGCCTGTTGATTCCCTCCACGCTTGTTGTCACCGCTTCGATGACTGCTCTCACTGGTATTATCATTTTGCCGGCTGCTCTCTTTTGGTTGCGTTATCTCGTTATCGCGCTCCACCAACTGAGCCCTATTTACAACATCTGAATACAAACACAGTTTATGAGAAACAAGATGTTGACGTATCTCCGGCTTCAAACCTCTTAAAAACATCCGCGTCATTCTTTCTTCATTATCCACCAGGTGGGACGCAAACCGGGATAACTCCGCAAATTTTGCCTCGTACTGCGACACGGTCATATTATTCTGCTCCAATTTGATGAACTCCACCTCCTTCATGTGACGAATACTCTCGGGAAAGTATTTGTCGTTAAACAGATCTTGGAACTTCTCCCAAGACATCTTCAGTGCGGCAGGTTGAGTACGCTTTATCGATTCCCACCAGTAATCTGCCTCTCCTCGCAACATAAAGGCGGCAAAGGGAACCTTTTGCTCCTCGGAGCAACCCAAGACATCAAATATCTTGGTGATCTGCTTTATCCATGTTTCAGCTACAAGTGGTTTGGGTTCTCCCTTAAACTCCGGTGGTCCCAGCTCCTTAAACTGTTTAGCGGTGACCGCCTGAGAGTTTCCAGTATTTCCACCTACGTTGTGGACAGGAGCCGCTTTCACCTGTTGTTGCATGAATTGCATAAAGCCTCTGAACATTTGATCATTCATCATTTGGTCAGTGTTGTTGTTTGCATGAGGATTGACACCTTCCTGATGCACATTATCCTGATTATTGATATGTGGTGAATCAACAGTCGTCTGTGCTCCATTGCTATTCTCAACATTCTCAGATGCCATTTTCAGATACTGCCACAAAATAAAAATTAATTGATATGTCATATATTATCCTTATATTATGACCGACCAATTAAATACCATGCAAATAAACTTAGGTATGTCATACTAGCGAAGGAATTCCCCGTCTCTCCCCTCCTAGTTCTATTCTCACATCTTAGCCAGGGATCATATCCCTAAGCTCTGATACCAACTGTGACGCCCCCAAAATTAGGTATACATCACCCATCTTGGGTCGTCAGATACATAGTACAGAATACAAATACAACTGATTAATACAACTGTCGTGTACAATACGACAAAACATAAACTGTGAGTTTGAATACAAATATTATCTTCTAGAGAGTATTCATACTCAAAAGGAGTCCTCATTACATTTATTAACACACCATTACATAGAATAGTGAGGACTACTAACTAATACTATCATTCGGACCATCACTCCGTACCCCGACTTGTCCCAGCTACGTTCTCATTTCCTGAAGAGAACAGTGAAAGAAAGGGTGAGCTCAACTAGCCCAGTAAGAAATATTATGACTAAGATAATGCAGAATAAATTATCATTAGCCTTCAACAATGTTAAACTGATAAAATATAATAGACATCAAGTTTAACTGTAGCGGAACAAGCAATCCATTAAAAGAGTCAAGTAGAAAATAAACTCTACTATCTTTTATGATTTAAAAAGTTTTTCAACACTGTAATCGCTGAGACTCAGCTTAATAAAATAATCCACATCATCGAATCACCCCTGCACTACGGCCAAGGATATTCGTGTATTCATTAATGGTCATGATCATGCCAACAACTGTCCATCAATGCACTACGGGCCAATGAGGACTTTTACCACATCATTTGTAACATTACGGTCATGATTATACCGAATAATCCCTGGTCATAATCATACCAAGTCCATCTATGCACTACAGGCCACAGATGACTTTCAACATTTTATAAACATGAGGATGATGACAATGATATAAGAATTCAATAAAACAAGTTCAAGAATTAATTTATCCAAGAATTAACAACGTCCAAATTGTCAACATGATACTGCATTGTGGAGTAAAATTCAAGAATGCTTAGAAGAATATTTTCTTGAAAAGATACTGGATGAAACGCAACTATCAAGGATATTCCACAAATTTCATGGAGTATAGAAGTCAAAACTTAACCAACTGAGTACAATAAAGAATGGAATAACAAAAGAAATCACCATGCATGCGATAGACCGCACAGACAGGTTATTCCAATAGAATAATAAATAATGGAACCAGGTCCGGCGTAAACGCACAGACAGGATATTCCGACAGAATAATAAATAATGGAACCAGGTCCGGTGTAAAACACACAGACAGGATATTCCAACAGAATAATAATAAAACGGAACCAGGTCCGGTGTAAAACACACAGACAGGATGTTCCAACAGAATAATAAACGGAACCAGGTCCGGTGTAAAACACACAGACAGGATGTTCCAACAGAATAATAGAAGAATGTCACCAAGTATAGGGTAGACCGCGTATACTGGTTATTCCAACAGAATAATAACAAATGGAATAACAGAAGTTCTCTTCATGAATATAAAAGAAATAATATTCCCTACCTTAAAAGAACTGGATATTGGAAAAGTGATGTAGCAGAATACTTTTAGTCTCTCTCTCTCTTATTCTCTCTATACTTTCTCTCTCTATAGCTTGAATGAATTCGTGAAAAATAATGAAGCCCTAGGCCTCTATTTATAGAAAAACTGAGGGTGGCTCTTGGTCTTAACGAAGGGTCAAATGACTCTTGGTCTTAACGAAGGGTCAAATGACTCTTGGTCTTAACGAAGGGTCAAATGACTCTTGGTAATATTGAAGGGACAACTACTATTGACGAAAGTAGTTACTATTGACCAAGGTAAATACTATTGACGAAGGTAATTACTATTGACCAAGGTAAATACTATTGACCAAGGTAAATACTATTGACGAAGGTAATTACTATTGACGACGGTAATTACTATTGACGACGGTAATTACTATTGACGAAGAGACTCTTAGATGATGACATATGGCCCCCCATAAAATAACCAAACTTACCACAACGTCTCAATAATATAACATATTATACAGATGATACTATGACAATAATTTAAGAGATGATGCAGCAATTACTGTAGCAATAATTGAGTATAGCTGAGTGACTTCTCACGTAAGCATCAATAATCAATATCGTGTGCTACTATGCAACCACGCGTATTACTGTACTTTTACTACCGAGTAGTTCAACAGTTTTAACGGTTTTAACGGTAACACCTCAGCCGTTATTTTTATAGAAAGATAATTCTGTCGTTTTCTCAATCCGACAATAATTCCGTTGTGGGGTCCACCAATGATTGTGCCGTCGTACGAATATTCCCCGACAAAAAGAATATTCTCCGACCAAACGAATATTTTATAACAACTTGCTTACTTTGCAAAATTTATAAATATTACCCACAACTATAACATTATATTAAATTAACTCTATAATATTCAAAAATGATATTTATAGAAAATTCATCTTTATTTATAAAAATTGGGGTCTTACAATAATATAGAGAGAGAAAGAGAGAAAGCTTATGTTTCTGGTGTGATATTCAATTCTAACTTAGCCCTCTATTTATAGGAAAATTTTGGTAGGTTTGACCTGCAACCTGATGGCTTTACCTGCTACTATTCCCACCCACCACATTTGAAATATAATTCAGCACATTTCTTCACCAACCACAAGTGGGGCCCACCAATTCTAGAATTTTCCACCAAAATGATAAACTCCGAAAATTCAACAATTTCTGAACCAGTCATCTCGTAAAATTCATAATAAATCATACGTTCATTTTTAACGGTTCAAAATTTGTGGACATATACTCAACTTATATATGTATAACATATCCAAATATTACCACGATCCAACGGTCGGATTAAAAATTATAACCCTCGCAAATTATCTCAAAAACCCTAATTTTTAATACCTCCATTCCAACAAAAATACTGATAAAAACCTCAACATTAACTCCTTCATTTTTTAACCACAAAAATATATCCCTCATTTATATCCACATAAAATAAATATTTTCTTATCATATGAATCAATAATTAATTATTCACAAATAATATTACAAAATCACATTTATGACAACCAGGCCGTTCCCAGGAAAGAGGGGGCTTTCCAATAAGAATTTTTTCTTACTGGCGCGCAATTAGATGACCAAACCTCTCCTTAGACAGAACTTTCTAGTCATTGCCAATAATGTTATTTAATAATATTATTCAAATAATATGAATTATTGATCTGATAATGGAAAATACTGTGCAGTGACAATTATTGAACAACAATAATATAAAATTTCAACGTAGCAATTATTGAATCAATAAAATAAAATATTGAACAATAATTACTGTAACAATTATTGAGTAGTGCCTTCTTACGTAAGAATCAATAATTTCAAAAATACTATGCAATACCGTGTGCTACTGTGCAATAACGCGTATTACTGTATTTTAACCACCGGGTATTCCAACAGTGTTAACGGTAACAACTACGCCGTTATTTGTAAAAACTCAAATTTGTCGTTTTCTTCACCCGACAGTTATTCTGTTATGGGGCCCACAAATAGCTGCGCCGTCGTACGAATATTCCCCGACAGAAAGAATATTCCACGACCAAACGAATATTCCCCGACAACAATGATTATTTTATAACCACTTGCTTATTTTAAAAAAAAAATTCATATTTCACCCATAACTTTAAACTTTTATCAATTTAACCATTTACTAAATAGAAAAATTGAATAATTTTATTTCATAAAATTCGGGGTCTTACAACGTCGGTTGGACCGAGGACCTTTATACTCTTTCATTAAACATCCTGTTTAATAAAAGACTGGGGGCAATGTTGGGCCATAATACTTTAGACATGTTGGGTAGGTCTTGAAAGTAGTGGGCCAGTTCATTGGGCTGACCCAATGGGTGGATAATATCTTTATTTGGGACCTATGGAGTATTGGGTCGGATAGTGGACTGAATCGTTTGTTGAGTATGGTTCTAGTTAGACTTTGACCGGTGGTGATTATGGGGATAAAACTTTGACTGTCATCTCTGCGTTGTATTTAATGAGGATTGGACAGGGCTTAGTCGGCTGCAGGCTGTGGGCCAGGGGAGGTCAGTGGCATACAAAAGCAAGGAACTCACACAAAAAAAGGTAACTGATATTTTTCTCTCTCTAGACACTAGACATTTTCATCCTCTATTGTTAACCTTGTGATCGCCTGTACTGACTCTCACGTCGGAGTTATTCCCCGACGGTCATGCCGTCAAACTTTTGATGTTGAACTGTGAAGCGTTTTAAGCGATCGAGACGCGGGTGAAGATTTTGCCGTTAACACCCATGAAAATAAATAAACCCAGCCGGCCAGCATTCTGATTATTAGTCTCAGGTTGAATTTGAAGTTCTTGACTAAAGGAATGGTGGCAGCAATAGCTGTGCCCTCTCCGAATTCTACTCCTATATTCAAGAGCTCTTCAGTTCCTTTAAAAGAGCTGAACTCTAATTTTCTTAGCGGGTTGTCCCATTCGAAGAGTCACTGTTTCCAGTTGAAACCCAGTAGAGTAGTAAGAGTAGTAGTAGTCGTAGAGAATTAGAGATGTAGTTAGTTTGGTGGTTGCTTCTTCCGGCACCACCACAAGCACCACCTCTGACGGTGGTGGAAGGTTTTATCTCAACTGCACAGTATTTCCTTTTCCTCTTGGACCTTTTCTCAATGGGCGCACTATCAGGACCGAGGTTAGCTTAACTATCGATCTTGATCTTTCCTTTACGGTTTTACCTTTATCCAGATGTACCCTGTACCTGTGTATTTTTATTACATTGAATTAACTATCATAAACGTATTATTACAATTTGATGCTTATTAGTTTCATTTATTTTCCTTTAAAAATGATTTTCTGGCAAATCAATCCAAACTACGGGAAAATGGGATTTTCTGAACTTCTAGTATTGCTTGCAAGACTCAATTTCACCGATCGCCGAGAGGCTGATTAAAATCTGATAAAGAAGTAACCAAAGCTTGATGCAATGTGACCTTATATTCATTCTTTAGATAATAGGTTTAATGTAAAACGAAACTTTTACTGTAATTTATAGTTTTGCATGCTAAATCTTGTTGTCACTTAAATTTCAGGCAGTAAAAGACTCCATATGGCTATTTGAACAAGAGCAGGCACTCGGATTCAGCAGTGTCTCAACAAACATTTGCATGACTGTCATCAAACTTAAATCCGGAGGATTATGGGTCCATGCACCCATTGCTCCAACCAAGGACTGCATTCAGGTCTTTACGTCTTATATTCTCAAGTTCTATTCTTTTATCAGAATTTGAAATAAGTTCATATGAGATACTTTTGCCTCTTTATATGCATTTCAAGCTAGATTTCTCCATATCCATCTTTCATAGCATATCATAGAGATGATTTGTTTTCAGTTCTGCTACACTTGTTCACTGTAACGAACTAAATTTCACTTGGTCAAATTAAAGTAGATTAAGTTGTTAAAGTGATCTAAGGGTTGAGATAAGTTCTTAAATTCAATGGGTAGGATTAGTTTCTAGCTTTTACATTGTTATTATATAAAGTCTAAGTTTGTATTGAATGAGATATGAATGATGAATTAAACTTTTCCCCCACTTTATCTTCTTTCTCTCTAAATTCTTCTTGCAATTCTATTCTAAGTCTATCTGAGACTAAAAAACAGAAACAATGGTGCTTTCATTGAGAGATTCCATGGTGGAATCAAACAACAAACCATCCATGGACTCAATTACCACACAATCGGAAGACACTACTGATTTCATGGATCAATTGTGAAGCTACGGAACAAAGAACTGACGAGTCTTAACAAAAAGGGAGATACAGATCATGCAATTCCTTATAGCTTGGCAATTCGTTGAGTGTACAAAGGTTTTTTTTGGAAACTCATCAATGAATACTAAGATAAAAAAAAGTGCTTCATTGGTAGAGGGACAAGTCAGGTTTGATCCCCATCCAATAATCACACAAGATGGTGATGCATTACGGTACTGTACAGTGGGTTACATCCGTATTCAAACCGTTAGAGCCTTGTCAAATTGAAACCATGATGGTTCGGGAAGAATACACGGGTCACAAGCTTGGTGCATCGACGAAGATCAATTATCTAGAGGATGACCCACTCATAGTGGCTCAACCGGAGAGTTTATATGGGTCAATTGAATGGAATTTTTTCATTGGAATTCGAAGACATGGACAAGGTGCCATTGTTTCCTTGTTTGTGAAAGGTGACAAAATGCAAAATACAATGGAGTATAATTACTATTTCATGGAGCGAATGGTGGTTATGTTAGTTGATCATAATGATGGGAACTTGACAATATTCAGGAAGGTGCTTAAGAAAAAGAGAAGCATTACTTGCGTAAAGCTTGGAAGTTTAAAAACTATAGTTGGTCCTTGATTATTACCTTGTCAGCAATTGCCAACGAGGCATATGTAAACAATGGTTTTATACCGAGAGCCGGCCACAAGCAATCATCGACAGTTTATGGTAATAAAAGTGAAACAATGAGTTTTCAATCAAACTTATTAAATGGATTGGTGATACTAATGGAAGGTGAACAAATGGGACCTCTATATGTGGATAGTCCAAGGAAACTTGTCATGTTACAGCTTGCTCAAGTGATCAAAGAAAAGTTCAAACGAAAATCCCACATTTTGGTCTCTAAATTCTATTGGTCTGAACATGTAATAAGCTGTTGTAGCTTTGGTGTGTATGCAATTTTTGGGGACAAGAAACTAGTTGCTTATGTTGAAGAGTTACAGGCAATTCTTATGGATTCAAACTTGAATTATTTGATGTCTTCATCCTCACTTCCCTGTCTTCCACCTTGAGGACAAGGTGGATTTTGAAAGGGAATTTGATCCGGGGGAATAATATTGCTACCCACTGCTGAAGAATGCATAAGCACTCTTAAATGTCACCTTGAGGACAAGGTGGTTGTCAATAAGTGGGATAATGTTATTTTACTTTGTAAACACACAGGGCTATTCAAACTAGGAAGTTTGCAAGGAGTTTTCTTCGCTCTACCATGATTACACTAGCATGAGGTATGTTAAAGTTGTATGAATGTTATATGTTAGATCAATTAAAATGCAGGGATGGTTACCATTTATATGTGTCATGGAATTCTGCTCTATTGGCATCTATGTGAATTGGTCGCACTAAGGTGGTTTGACATTTATATAATAACATTATGGAGTGTTGTGTTGTATAGTTTATTCAAAATTCAATTGTATGGATGGTACTACAGTCACATTGGAATTATTGGAGTAATCTAATGGGACTTGGTATGAAAGCTATTTTCACAAAGGAAGTTCTAACAAATGATCAAAGGAAAAGAGAAGTCAAATGGTGGTACTCAACTTTTTAAACTGTCATAGCCTTGGTTGGTGTTGAATTTCTCAGCTTGTCTTATGTAATGGCCTACTTAAGATGGGGTCTCAGGACTGAGTTTATGATTTTGTCATGGTGCAACACCTTTTATATAATGTGGCAGAGGATACAATTTCATGAGTGTGTTTCTGCGGTACATTTTGATTGCTATTACAACTCCAGTGAATATACTTTTGGTGAACAAGTAATTTTGCAGTTTGGGGAGAAAGGTCTTCCTAATTTTTCTGTTGGTGGGAACAAGGTGTTTGTTACTATCAGTTTTGGGTGTAATCTCTATGTTCTAAACTTGTTCCTTGAATTTTATGCTGGTGATTGATCCAATGTTGAGAATACAAAGGCTTAAACGCACACCAACTATGATATTGGTATCACGAGAGTCGATCCAAATCATAAGCTAGTAGCATATACAAAAGGTGGTAAAGGAGATTAGATCTTCATTGCTCATACCATTAACAAAGAGGGTGGCACAACAATTGGGAAGCTTCTAATTGGAGTAACATATGGTCTTGCATGGGCAGGAAACAAAGCGTGGCTACTTAAATGGGGAACAAACCAATCAAATTAACTCTTGTTTTTTGCAGGAAGAGGATGACACTTTAAGTCTACATCTTGAGCTTTATGAGAGCAAGAAATACATGTGTGGCATCACCTAGTAAGGCTGTAAGAGACGATGCTCTCCACTGTCTTCAAGTTATAATAACAATGAAAGGTTTCTATTTGCTCAAAGCTAGTGAAAGGGTGGTTGAAACTGCTTCCTCAATTAATTTAGTTGAAGAGACATCTTCAGATAGGAACTTTGATTTTATTCACAATGATCCAAATGACATGCCTATGATGAGGATTGCTGCTGTAAATTTGGATGTACTAAAATTGGGTAAACATGTCATCAGTCAAGTTAGTCATGGATATTGGGGGACATTTAGCATCACTGAAGCTCTACAAGAAGTGGAAATTACGTTGGTTGATAGTATAACTCCATGGTCTCACTTCTACAATCTACCAAGTTTACAAAGATGCAAAATTGAGTTGTTATAAGGTGCAAAGGGCAGCTGGGCAGAACTATGGGTACAAGGAAATTTTTAAGCATTTCCACCTTGAGGACAAGATGGTCTTGAAGACCGGGGGTATTGTAACGAACTAAATTTCACTTGATAAAATTAAGTAGATTAAGTTGTTAAAGTGATCTAAGGGCTGAGATAAGTTCTTAAATTCAATGGGTAGGATTAGTTTCTAGCTTTTACATTGTTATTATATAAAGACTAAGTTTGTATTAAATGAGATATGAATGATGAATTAAACTTTTTCCACACTCTATCTTCCTCTTGCAATTCTATTCTAAGTCTATCTGAGACTATAAATTGATAACATTCACTTTCAACTATAATTTTTAATAGGTTTTAGGTGGTACAGTTTAGCTGTATATATCATGGAGTATTATCATGGCCTTCCATTAAGATGAATGCTTTCCGTCTAGAACTGATTAATTCATCTGGTTGATAGAAGTTTTATGTTAGAAAACATGTGCCATTTTCATAAAGGCTTTTCAATAACCCCATTTGCGTCACATAAAGATATATGATTGTTCACCCACTTATAGTATGATTTGATCAACCACCATCAAGTTAACCAATTTCATCCATTAAGGTCGGAATATAGCATAACTGAGTAATTTGCTTGCGATATCATATTTGTTGTATGGAACCTTTTCTTTTTGGCTCCCCTAACATATCTTAGTCTAGAGTAAAGATCTTCTTTTAATTTTATTTTTTTGGGAAAATATGATAATATTATACCTATTAAAGTTAAGTTTTGTGCTTAAACTCTGCATATTTATGTGCTGATCAACTTGTAGAACCTTATGCTTATGGTGAGTTCTTTACCTTGCAGCTTGTGAAGGAGTTAGGAGCTCCAGTAGAGTATATTGTCCTGCCTACATTTTCTTATGAGCATAAAATATTTGTTGGTCCATTTTCAAGAAAGTTCCCTCGAGCTCAGATATGGGTGGCGCCAAGGCAATGGAGCTGGCCTTTGAATTTGCCGCTTGAGTTTTTTTGGGATTTTTGGTGCCAAAACTTTAAAAGATTAGGATTTTTCAACTCCATGGGCTGATGAGATTGAACAAAAAATTTTATACTCTCTAGAAGTTGGTAATTATGATCTCCGCTGGCTTGACTTCTCAACCTTTATATTCCTGAAGTTGTAGTTTGAAGTTTGTCATTGTGGACTATTTCAGGAATTGGGCCATATGTGGAGGTGGCATTCTATCATAAGTGCTCCAGGACACTATTAGTGACAGATGCCGTAATTTACGTCTCATGGCAGCCACCTGATTACATTAGCAAGGAATTGCTATTAGAATCTGCATAGAGTGGTTTGGCTGTTAAAATTCTTAGTAAAGGAAAGGAAGTCCCTGAAGAACCACTTGTTGACAAATGACAACAAAATGAACCGGAAAAAAGGTTAGTCTTATACGGTAAAAACAGTTTGTAGTATGTTTATTAGGAATTCAACTCAGAAACAAAACTGATGCAACATGAGTGCGATGTTGTTGAAGTATATACCTATGAACCGAGTTAGAATAATTTTTTTGAGCAGGGTGGGAGAGAATGGTTCTCCAAATCTTGTTTCTTGGTCCCTCAAATCTTCTGGAGCCCAACGCTAGCTTTGCTCAAATGTCACAGAAGCTAATTGTTTCACCCATTGTAAAGACATTGGTTTTCAGCAAAGTTCCTGTAAAGGCAAGTTATCCCATTGAATCCAAACTTTTATACTAGTCGATTGGTATATTGTAGTAATGCTCATCTCTTGCCTGCCTATGTGATATGCATAACGCAAGTTTGGAACTAGTAATAGCACATCACTTCCTGCCAATACACTTAATTGAATTCTTGTCTAGATAATCAATATGCTTTGCCTTGTGCTATGTAAGGGCAAGATTTTGATGTGTAACCAGAGAAAAACAAAGAAGAATCCCTTGTCATCTCTCGAGACAAGTTATGTTCCACCAGATGACATGAAAACCTTGTCATCTCTCGAGAAGACCATACCCTCCGCCTATACCCTTTTGGTAAAGGGAGTTAATCTTGTTACGTTGTTATAACTTAATAAACAAGCTATTAAAATAGGAAAAAGGAAAAGGAGTTGCCTGTAATAAGGAAGTTTTCTTTTTGAGCTTAAATGATTTATATAAGCATTTTACATTCAATTTTTTTCACATAGTTTGTTATGGATGATCATAAATCATTCTCAAGACTCCCAAATCTCTGAATTTGACATACATGGTTGCTGGTTACTCCAGCTCCTATGGTCTTTGCTCTTCATCATTTTGGGCCATTTTGTTTACCGAGCGTGCCGAACAGGCCCACCTCTCTAATGTGACTAGTCCGAAAAGTGTGGTGAGACAGCTGCACATGTTTTAACTTTTAAGGGGGTCCAAATTTAGTGGAATTAGTGATTTAACATCACTGTACAATTGTGTATTGCATGCATAATGCATTGCACTTGAAATGGTAATTCCACTGCTAAAAATATCTTTCCTCCAAATTTGGGTAGTAATTAAATGCAAGGCATGAAAGAGAAGTACCGATTGCATTACTCTCCCCTTTTCCAGACAAGTAGATTTTACAAATATGGGAAGACCTTATCTTATGGATGTGTCAATGTTCCCAAAAGATTAAATAAGAAACAAAAAAACAAGTAGACTAGGGGCAATATTGTTGTTATAAGCTTCCTCATATTTGGTTGGAAGGTCACCTCCCTAAACTAATCTCATCTACCAATATTCATCAAGGAAGAGCTCTGTGTGTGTGTGTGTGAGAGAGAGAGAGAGAGAGGTGTTAGTACCTTTGTGGACCAACAGCTTTCATGAAAGTGGCCATTTTTCCTTTAGTTATAATTGCCATTAAGGAGCATGTATGCTAGATTGGAGCATGCAGGATGAGTTTGTGGTGGATAGAGAGAGAGGAGAAAGAGAGAATCCAATGTGGATACTCTGTACTCATCTTTATGATGTAGTAGTAGCACATTTTCAATTCTCATAAAATTGTTAAAATGTTGTTATAAGACGTGCCTCCCACACATAATGGCACTCTCCTCTAATTTAAGAAACCTGTGTGTGTGTGTGTGTGTATATATATATATATATTATTCTTTTATATCATTTGAATTATATATAAAAAATTATGATTAATAATTTTTATTATATACTATATAATTATAATAATTATATGAAATAAAAAAAATAAATTTATATCAAATATCTTGAAAGGAATGGAGTATTTGTCAACGGATCAGCTGGTCAAGTGGCGCGCAAGAAGCAATCGCTCAACAAACTTGGAGGATTAGAAAGACTTTTGGTACGCCACTCTATGCCAACTCAAAAACTCGTTCAACAAACTAATTATATATCACGATCTCTTCTCTTCCATAAAATGGTGGAGCTATATCTCACTAAGTCAACTATGGCCAGCAGTAATAACTAACTTTTACCCTCAAGAATTACCAAAAGAAAAATTCACCTTGGTAAAAAAGTTCGCCAAAGTTCTGTGGAAGAAGAAATTGATGTGCCCCAAAAAACAACTAAAGAGATGGATATGAAGAAATCTTTCAAATACATGAATAAAATGAGTGTGATCTGATATGTAAAAAAAGAAAGAAAAATAAAATAAAATAAAAGTAAAGAGTCAAAGAAAAAGTTATGAGAGCGGGGTGATAAAAAAAAATGTTCAAAAAAGAGTGACAATTTCAAGAAAGGTGATTTTTTTTCCTCCTTTTCCCTTTATAAAATAGATAGATAGAAGAGTTTTGTGGAGAAAATAATAATAGGTAAAAATAACAATTCTTTACATATTAAAGCTAAATCTTGTGAGAGCGTTGTTACGATTTTTGATAAAGTACTGTTTTGATTAATTATAAGAATTTTGAGATTTAATTCGTAAATATTTTTGTTATGAATTTTTATTTTTATTTTTTGTACTAACCTCTAACTAGGAATTGATTTAATTCTTTCTTTTGGATGGTACAAAAACTAATAATAGAATAAAAATAAGTTTTCATAACAGTTGTTAAAGATCATGTCAAGAGATGGATGGTTTTTTTGTCATTAACTTTTCCTATATATATATATATATATATATATATATATATATATATATATATATATAATACATTCACCAAATTAGCACCAACTTATTTTGGTGAATACACCGAAGAATGAAACAGTAAAACCAAACAGAGCATTACCGTTTTGGCTGTTACTAGATCGCTACTCCTACGCGATACATTGACGAGAAAATGATATTTGGTCGGGCCGAAGTTTACACAAATGTCTTTCCCCCGCCCTTTCTCTTTATCCCCCAAAGAATCTGAAACCAAAGCGTAATCTTTCACACGAAAATCCCTTCCCAAACCCCTGAAAAAGCAAATAAACTGCAAAGCAAATACTCATAAAAAGGTTGCTTGCACGATCTCTGAAGCAAAAAAAGATTGAGAGAAAAAAGGTGGGGTTCTTCCTCGAGCAGGCCTCATTCATTTCTGTTAGCTTCATTCATTCCTTAGCTTTGTGGTTAAGCTGTGTGAGAGGAGAGAGAAAATTTTCTGACAGAAGAAGAAGGTGCGTGTTTATTTCGGTTTCAATTTTGGCACCATTTAATGCTCCTTTCATAAACACGTTACCTCTTAGTACTATTTATTAATTGGGTGCTTTCCGTTTATCTGTATTCGAAATGGGTTTGTTGGAAATTGGGATTTGATGATGGGTTTTGCGTTAATTGATAGTACTAGGTGATTTGGGTTTTGATTGGTTTGCATTCTTTCAGGGTCTGTTTTGTGGTTTTTCAGTTGACAATTCACAGATAAGGTATGATTTTCATGTGGGTTTCTATGAGATTTTAATTCTTTTTATGTTTATATAATTGTGCTTATATGAATAGAATTTCAGTTTGGGTTATTGATTTTAATATTGGGATTGTAATGTGGTATTCTTTGCCTTGTTGTTATGAACTAATGGAGTCATTTGTTTGATTAGGAATTAACTGATGTCAATTTCTAGGTCTTGAAGACTTTTGTTTACCTCTCATTGGAACCCAATTTTCCTGAATGCATGCTTTTCTGAAGTTCTTCATTTCGTCCGAGGTCCTTTTTAATTTCACCAAAAGTATTTTCGAAATAGAAAATATCTTGCATTTATGTAGTGCTTTCTTTTTCCTTTCCTATTATTTCCTTTCAGTTTAATATGTAAAAATCTATTATGGAATTGTTATATTTTTTATCAATTGCTCTTTCAGACATTTTTTATCAATTGATTTGGGGACTTGCAGTGGACAAGTATGATAATCACCTATTCTGTATTGTCATTCTGTTGTTTGTTATTTATGTCATTATATATATTTGTATGATGGAAAATGGTGTTCTATAGATTTAAACGAGAAAGAAAATAAGAACATGGGGATTGAATCTAAAGCAAAGCTCAAACAAATGTGGCACAGGGAGTATTGTTTGTGCCCCATATAAGCTATTCTTAGGTTTATTAGTTCATGTTTTTTGATAAATTAGGCTTACCAATTTATTTACATGTATCTCTTGCCCGTTGCCCTTCATTTTTTGAAAGTGTTAATTATGCTATACGTAAGTGTAAATTTGACTTCTCAAGATTGGAAAGAGTGGAAAATTTATCATTCTTATCGAATTTCTAAAATTCTTAGCCTTCCAAAAGCAAATAAGTGCTGGAGTTATTGACCTGTTATATAACTAAAAATTTGAAAATTTGGTTGTTACAGTTGGGAAAGTCTGAAAACGTATCACTTTTTTATTTTGTTTCTCTGGGTTTTTTATTTGCTTTTACTTGTCATTGCTGTCATAAGACAATGTTCTTCTGTTTAATTTTCAGGATTTAGGATTTTCAACATTGTTTGTGTTTTCCCTCTTCCTGTTTTTATGGCCGAGGAGAGTATCGAATTATCGTTCACCCCGGAAATAACGAAGCCAGATAAAGGAAATCCAAGAAGAAATTCAACAGGTAAACCAAATCTTCTAAATGGGTTGCCAGATAGTCTTATTACTACATATCATATCCAGTTGCTTCATGCCATGATGCAGGTATTGTGAAAGGAAATTCTACAGGACAATCAAGTTTTCCAAACTATCTTAGAGCTTCCACTGGTTCTTGCCATGAATTCTGTAAGTATGGAAAAGAACATTCTTTTGCAGTGAAGGCAAGGAATCCTAAACCGAAAAGACTGACACCTCCTTCCGACAAACAAAAGAATATAGAAACTGAAGTTCTAGTACAGAAAAAGAAAACATCGGTTGGCAAGACCAAGCCTTCTCCTGATATAAAATTTCATTCACCTGAGCAGAATATACCGACTTTTGTTCTACCTGAGAGAAAGAAAACATTGCAGGTTAAGCTCAAGCCTTCCCCTGATTTAATTCATTCACCTGAACCCCCTGAAATCATCAAGCGAGAAATTTTGCTTCCATCCAAAAAAGTTGAAGTTTTTTCAAAGCAAAATTCATCAAATAATAAGATAATGAAAGACAAGGAAATGAAGACGACTTCCTCTTCAAAGTACTCTCCAGCACCAAAATCAAAATCTGTAACGGTGAGGCCATCTGCTTCCTCTACTGCTTCAGTAGGTTTAAATGGCACAAGAAAAACATCCACCAAGCCCAAAACAACGGGAACATCCAAAACTGCAGTAAAGAAAGTACTGGCACCCCCAACTGCTTCGTTGACCCCCAAACCCTCTGGCAGTAAAACATACATCTGCATGTCTCCTCTAAAAGATCAGAACAAAACACGGAAAGCTGAATCCAAGATACTGGAAAATGACAAAGTCCAGGAGAAGACCTTGCATGTTGTCGGGGCAGAAACTGAGAACAAAAATCTGGAATCTGTTCAAGCTGATGGTATTATTGAAATTTCTCCATCTCCGTCATTGCAATCACCCAAGTCATTATTCCACCCAGACTCTCGGTTTTTATCAGCTCATAGAGACAAGGTCGAGGAGTTTGAATATATTGATAGAGAAGATCTACAGCAGTCTGAATATACTGATATAGAAGATCAAGAGGAGTCTGAATACACTGAAAGCGAAACAGATGAATTAGTTTCTGAAAATGATGAAATTGTAAACATCAAGGCATCAAAAGGAAATCACAACCAAAGTCCAAAAGAGGGCGGAGCAACTGGTTTTGAAGATGAAGAAAGTGCATTGGCAAAGTCAAAGTTCAGGAGGGGAAGAATTGTCGACCTTCAGAGTGAGAATAATGTTCCTAGGAGGCTCAGGTTTAGGCGGGGAAGAGTGGTGGGGGACAATGATGACAGCAAGAGTTATGCTAGAAGGAGAAATTTCAAGAAGAGAGAAGTTGGTGATGAAGCAAATAGTGCTAGCCCTAGCTCCGAAAAAGTTGTTCTGAGGCATCAGGATATGCAAGGGAAGAAAGATGCTCAGGGTTTGTTTAATAATGTAATTGAAGAAACAGCCAGTAAACTAGTTGAAAGCAGAAAGAGTAAGGTCAAGGCTTTGGTAGGTGCTTTTGAAACAGTGATTTCCCTCCAAGAGACTAAACCTTCTACACTAACGGGCACTTGAACGCCGATCGGATTTCCTTTCTTCACAAGCTTTTGGTTTTAGAATAAATAAACGAAGCTTGTGACGTGATGAGTGAAACTTACCTTGAATTATTGTAATTCTAGACATGTACACTGCTTCAGCTGAGGTTAAAAGCATGAATGCTTTGATAGAGTGCAGATTCTGGTGCTGCTGTTTCTGACACGCTTCTTACCCCATATCTTGAGGGTATGTAGTTTTATTATCTAATTCTAATAATGGTATTGATGTGTATAATGAATGAAACTAATCTATGGGAAAAGGATCAAAATATTGGTACTTGGTATTGTTGAACAATAGTCTTGTAATTCTTTGGTTCTACATCTATCTGTGGATTTGTGGGGTAGATATTACTTCAGTTTATCTTTAAATAACTATTGCAATCTAGCTTGGTTTTGATCCATTATGTTCATCCCATACAATGTACTCCAGGATTCTATTGTGTTCCCTAAACAAGCATGAAATGCCGGTTCCTGTTGTGTGGTGGATGAACTTATTGCCATTTCCCGGTCATAATTTTACAGAGTCCATGCACCAAGTGATATGAACTCTTAAATTTTGTGGTAGTATAACATTTATTTATATTTTTCAATTTAAAAAAGTTGTTTCACTTTTAACTCTTTTAGGCCAAATATTCTGATAGATTTCAAATTGTGAATGTGAATTTTCATACATATATATTTACATATAAGAGATGGAGACATTTTTCCTACAATGAGAGAGAGAGAGAGAGATGGAGACATTTTTCCCACAATGAAATACGGTTTGACTATCTTTTTTTTATACTTTGATCTTCTCAATACATTTGACTTGTTTATTTTACTTGTATTTAATAAGTATTTTTTCAAATAATGTTATTATTTACTTTGTTCATTTCCCCCAACATTTAAAAATAAAAAATAATAAAATCTTAACATTCTTTATAAAATCAATGACAATAAATAATAAATTAAATATAAATATAACTTTTCTTTTGGGTGAAACATTACCTCCATCTACAAATAAACTATTTTCATGAAATCTATAAATACAAAATAAATAAATAAAAAATATAAAAATCATTAAGTCTCATTAAAGAAGAAACTAAAATAAAAACAAATTAAATAAATAAAACATCAATGGTAAGAAGACGAAATTAAAAACAAGATCATAACTTACTTATAAAAATAACAAGGCTTAAATATGAATTAGTACCTTAAACTATAGGTCATATTCCACTTCGGTGATCCACATTTCAATTTTGTCAATTTAGTTATTAAACTATCAATTTTTTCCAATTACAAAAATTGAACACGCCACGTCAGCAATTGCTGACGTGGCTAATTGTGTGGGACCTTAAAAAGCTGATGTGTATTAAAAAAATAATTACTTAACCCATTTTATTAGTTTAATATTTTTAAAAGGGCAAAAGTGTAAAACAACATAACCAAAATTAAAAAAATCAAAACAATTTCTCATACATCAAATTGAACGCCTCTCTCTCTCTCCCATACATCAAACTAGAACAATCTTTATCTCATCAAATCAGAACTATCAAACCAAATCCCACCTCTCTCTGTTATCGAAGCTTTATCGGCATTTACCTTCTTCTTTTCCTTCCCCGTCTCTCATGAAGTTCGTGCAGTTTCGTTCACATGCTTATGTTTGTAACTTTACAGCATTTTCAAAATAGGAGATCAATGATGAAGATTTCGTGCTGGTTCGCTGTTTTTCTGGTCTCCTCCACAGTTGATTTACAGAATCGTTGCTTTACAGTTGTTAGATAGGGTTTGTCGAGCGATTTGGGGCTTTTGTCGATCGAATCAGTAATTTTCTGTTTTGGAGGTCGGATTTCGGCTTCCTGACACTCTCGTGCTTCCCGGAGGATTTGCTCGGCGGTGATTTCGTCTAGGATTTGTTGGATCGTCTTCGTCAGTGGAGGAAGGAGATGATTCAGAGGAGATGTGTAGATCTGGGCAGGTTGGTGGTGGGTCTGAGATGGGCTTTGGGTTTAGAACCATCACTGCGGCCATTGTTGCTGCTGCGGCCATATCTGGGTTTACGGTTGATTCAATTAGATAAAAAGGAAAATGATTTGGATTTATGTTTGTTGTTTTTATTTAGTTTTAATGTTTGATATAAAAGTGATTTGATCAATTTGCCCTTAATATAAACTAAATATGTAAATAGATATTAAAATATATTTTTTTATTTACACATAAGCTTATGTATGGCCTACTCAGATAGCCACGTCAGCAATTGCTGACGTGGCGTGTTCAATTTGTGTAATTGAAAAAAATTGATAGTTTAATAACCTAATTGACAAAATTGAAAGGTGGATCATCAAAGTGGAATATGCCCTATAGTTTAGGGTACTAATTCATATTTAAGCCAAAAAACAATTACAAAATAACAATAAAATCAAATAGATTCTTTCTCTTTTTTCTTATTTTTTATTTCTTCTTCTTTTTCAAACTTCTTTCTCTTCTTTCTCTTCTTCTGTTCCTTCTCCTTTTCTCTCTCTCTCTCTTCTCTCCTTTTCCCGGTCTTTCTCTCTTCATCCATTTGTTTAATTAATTGGCCTTTTAATGTTTTATTTTAAATTGTAATAATTTTTTAGAGTGTATATACGCGTATAAAATTATAATACATGTACACATGCCTACATCTAAAATGTATAATACATATAAAAAAATTGACACATGGCAATCTCCTACGAAAAATTGGTCGGTCCGGCCAAAAGAGAACACATTTATTGTTTTAAAATACTTAGAGATATTGATTGAAGATTCCCAAACTTTGAGTATCAAATTGATTTTCGTTCAAACTTGAGGGACAATTATGTCATTAACCCTATTGTCGACGTCGGGAAAAATTTCCTTTATTTTTAGAATTCCTCTTTTTACCCTTTATGTTTTCTATGTGTTGAACTTTGTTTGAAAGAGCGAATTTGAAAAGATTCCGACACAAAATGCCGACGATTTAAAAATTCAGAGTCGTCAGTTGATAGTTTTGAAATGGTTGTACCAACTCAACCGAATTTGAAAAGGTTTACACAAATATCCAATTGGTGAACTCTATTTAACAAGCCTTGGAAACCGAGATTTATAGAGTTCGGAGGCTTAATTAAGCGGGGGGAAGGTGTTAGGTGTAAGACCCCAACTTTTTTATAAATAAAATCGAATTTTCTCTAATTATTATTTTGAATAATAAGGTGTTAATTTGATATAATGATGTGGTTACGAGTGAAATGTGTAAATTTTGCAAAATAAGCAAGTGGTTATAAAATATTCATTGTTATCAGGGAATATTCATTTGGTCGTGGAATATTCTTGCTATCGGGGAATATTCGTACGATAACGCAGCCATTTGTGGACCCCACAACAGAATTATTATCGGAATGAGAAAACGATAGAAATATTTTTTTTATGAAAATAGCGGCGGAAGTTTTACCGTTAACTGTTGAACTACCCGGTAGTAAAAGTACAGTAATACGTGTGGTTGCATAGTAGCACACGGTATTGATTATTGGTGCTTATGTAAGAAGGCACTACTCAATAATTGTTACAGTAATTACTGTTCAATATTTTATTTTATTGATTCAATAATTGCTACGTTGATATTTTATATTATTGTTGTTTCAATAATTGTCACTGCACAGTATTTCTCATTATCAGATCAATAATTCATATTATGTGAATAATATTATTAGATAACATTATTGGCAATGTCTAGAAAGTTCTGTCTAAGGAGATGTTTGGTCACTTAATTGCGCGCCAGTAAGGAGAAATCCTTATCGGAAAGCCCGCTCTTTCCTGAGAACGGTCTGGTTGTCATAATTGCGATTCTGTAATATTATTTGTGAATAATTAATTATTGATTTATATGATAAGAAATATTTATTTTATGTGGATATAAATGAAGGATAGGAAAATATTTATTTTATGTGATTATAAATGAAGGAATTAATGCTGAGGTGTTTTATCAGTATTTTATCGGAATGGAGGTATTAAAAATCGTCCGTATGTAGATTTCGGGTATTTTTCGTTTGAAATTTGGAAAAACTTAAAGCTACAAAGTTGTAGAGAATTTAATTTCCTATGGAATGGATATAAAATTCGTATTTTTCTGATAAAAGGGCTATTTATTATGAATTATTGAAGTTTCTGATTATTGTTTAAATGATAAAATATTTTGAAAATTTTTAGAATTGGTGGGGCCCACTTTTGGTTGGTGAAAAATGTGCTGAAATTTTATTTCAAATGTGGTGGACATGAATTGTAACAGGTAAATCCATCAAGTAGCAGGTTAAGTCTGCTTCGGCGTTCTAACATTTTCCTATAAATAGGGTGCTTAGTTAGAATTAAAAATCACACCAGAAACAAATTTTTTTTTCTCTCTCTATATATTATCGAGTGTATTTTGTGAGTATTTAGATATTTTGAGAGTTGCTATTCAGTGCAAGTTTCCTTCAGCATCATATCCGATATTTCATTCAGAAATACTGTTCTTTTGAGGTAAGGGGTATTATTTATTTCACATTCTGAAGAGATATTATTTTTCGTATTCGTATGAATATTATTTTCGTTCAATATTCATAAGAAATTTTATTTCGTTCAATATTCACGAGAAATATTATATTTGTTTAATATTCGTAATGAATATTATTTTCGTTTAATATTCTAATGAATATTATTTTCGTTTAATATTCGTAAGGGATGTTATTTTCTTCGTAAATGATATTATTTTCTTCAATATCATTATGCCGAATTATTAATATGAGTTTTATTGTAGAATTTCTACCTTTTTGTGTCGAGATTACTATTCCCGAAGTTACTATTCACTAGGTTTACTACTCACTCGATTACTATTCACCCGGGGTACTATTCATAATAAAAATTGATTACTTTTCGGTCCAAATCATTTTTGATACAATATTATTCTTGAATTTTACTCCACAAAGCAGTATCATGTTGACAATTTGGACGTTATTTATTTCTGGATAAATTAAATTATAAACCTTTAAAAATTTATCCTTGAACTTGTTTTATTGAATTCTTATATCATTGTCATCATCCTCATGTTTATATTCTGTTGAAAGTCATCTGTGGCCTGTAGTGCATATATGGACTTGGTATGATTATGACCAGGGATTATTCGGTATAATCACGATCGTAATGTTACAAATGACGTGGTAAAAGTCCTCATTGGTCCGTAGTGCATTGATGGACAGTTTTTGGTATGATTATGGCCATGGATTCTCTTCGGCCAAGGGTGCAAAGATGAATTATTTTATGTCATGATCATGACCGATGATGAAAACACGATTATCATTGGCCGTAGTGCAGGGATGATTCGATGATGTGGATTATTTATTAAGCTGGGTCTCAGCGATAAAAGTGATGAAAAATCTTTTAAATCATAGAAGATGGTAGATATTATGCTCTACTTGACTCTTTTAATGGATTGTTTATTCCGCAGCAGTTGTTGATCTAAAACTTGTTGTCTATTATATTCTATCAGTTGTTATACTGTTGAAGGCTAATGATAATTTATTTTGTATTATCTTAGTCATAATATTTCTTACTGGGCTAGTTGAGCTCACCCTTTCTTTCACTGTTCTCTTCAGGAAATGAGAATATAGCTGGGACTAGTCGTAGAATGGATTGACAGTCCAGATGGTTGCATTAGTAGTCCTCAATATTCTGTGAAATAGTGTGATAATAATTGTAATAAGGACTTATTTTGAGTTTGAATACTGTCTAGAAGACAATATTTGTATTAAAACTCACAGCTCATGTTGTATATTTAAGTTCTGTACCATGTATTTGGCAACTCAGAATGGGTGATGTATACCAATTTTAGTGGCGTCACATTAGGCACCCATCGACTTCCGTGAAAACTTTGTTACCGCATCTTTTTAATTCCCTAATTTAATTTATTTGAAAAGTGTGTGTGTGTGTGTGTGTGTGTGTGTGTGTGTGTGTTAATTGGGCCTAAGTGCTTTATTTAGAAGTAGTATTATTGTGACGCCCCCAAAATAGGTATACACCACCCATCTTGAGTCGCGAAATACATGGTACTGAATACAAATACAAACCTAATTATACAACATGAGCTGAGAGTTTTTACACGAATATTGTCTCATAGACAATATCCAAACTCAAATTCAATCCTCACTACATTTATTATCACACTGAATAGTGAGGACTACTAAAACAACCATCTCGAACCGTCACTCCATTCCCCGACTAATTCCGGTTACGTTCTCATTTCCTGAAGAGAACAATGAAAGTAAAAGAGTGAGCTCAACTAGCCCAGTAAGAAATATTATGACTAAGATAATGCAGAATAAATTATCATTAGCCTTCAACAGTTTTAAACTGATAAAATACAATAAACATCAAGTTTAACTGTAGCGGAGCAGGCAAACCATTAGAATAGTCAAGTAAAGCATGATATCTACTATCTTTTATGATTTAAAAAGTTTATCATCAATTTTATCGCTGAGACTCAGCTAAATAAATAATCCACATCACTGAATTATCCATGCACTACGGGACAAGGATATTCATTATTATCACCAATGGTCATGATCATGCCAACAACTGTCCATCAATGCACTATGGACCAATGATGACTTTTACCATATCATTTGTAACATTACGGGTCATGATTATACCGAATAATCCCTTGTCATAATCATACCAATCAACAGTCTATCTGTGCACTACGGCCAAAGATAACTTTCATCACAATATAAGCATGAGGATGATGACAATGGTATAAGAATTCAATTAAATGAGAGCAAGAATAAATTTTAAAAATTTATAATTCAATTTATCCATAATTCAATAATGTCCAAATTGTCAACATGATACTGCTTTGTGGAGTAAAATTCAAGAATAATATTGTATCAAAAATAATTTGGACAGAACAAAAATCAATTTTTGTCATGAATAGTACCCCGTGAATAGTACTTCGTGAATAGTACCTCGTGAATAGTACTCCGACATGAAAAGATTAAACTTTAACAAGAATGTTCAGAAAAATATCTTTGTGAAACGATACTAGATGAAGCGCAAATTTCAAGGATATTCTACTAATTTCAAAGAGTATAGAAGCAATACTTAACAACATGAGTGTAGAATTCAGAATCTGAAATAAAATAATATTACTTACATACTACAGAGTATGGAAGAAAATATTATTTCATACGAATATTGAACAAAATAATATCACTTACGAATACGAAAGAAATAATACCCCTTACCTTAGTAGGAGATTAGATACTGTAATAGTGTAGTAACAGAATACTCTTCTTCTTTCCCTCTGATTCTCTCTCTATAGAATGTCGTAGTGAATTGGTGAGAATGAAAGAAGAAATAAGCTTCTATTTATAGAAGATTTCTAGCTTAGCCCATACAATGTGAAGAGGCAAGTAGCTTGATGACTGGTGATGTAAAAAGAAAAATAGTTTGACGCCTGTAATGTGAAACAACAAGTGATTCGACGCCTATAATGTGAAACGACAAGTGGTTCGACGCCTGTAATATGAAACGACAAGTGGTTCGATGCCTGTAATATGAAACGACAAGTGGTTTGACGTCTGGTAAATGCAAGTACTATTGGCGACAGTGACTCTTAGATGATGACATATGGGCCCCATAGAATAAACCAAACTTACAACAAACGTCTCATAACAGACTTCTTATTTGTATCAAAGATTGAATAAATATTACCACAAATCATTTTATCTTCAATCAACACATTTTTAATCTTTCAACAATTATTCATCATTAATATTATAACTCACAATATTGACAACCAGATCATTCGCAGGAAAGAAAGGGTTTTTCGATAAGGACTTCTCCTTATTGGCGCCGCAATTAGGTGACCAAACCCCTTTCCTCGACAGAACTTTCTAGACATCGTCAATAATGCAAATAATAATATGAATAACTTGGTCGTCTCAATTATTGATTTAATAATATAAAATATTGTGCGGATGATACTGTGACAATAATTGAATCAATAACGTGAGATATTATGCAACAATTACTGCAGCAATAATTGAGTATAATTGAGTGACTTCTCACGTAAGCATCAATATTCAATACCGTATGTTACTATGCAACCACGCATATTACTGTACTTTTATCTCCGGGTATTTCAACAGTTAACGGTAAAACTTTCGCCGTTATTTTTATAAAAAGATAATTCTGTCGTTTTCTAACTCCGACAATAATTCTGTTGTGGGGTCCACCAATGATTGTGCCATCATACGAATATTTTCCGATAAAAAGAATATTTTCCAGCCAAACGAATAGTTTATAACAACTAGCTTACTTTGCAAATTTTATAAATATTACCCACAACTATAATATTATATCAAATCCACACCATAATATTCAAAATGATATTTAGAGAAAAAATTAATCTTTATTCATAAAAGTTGAAATTTTACAGTTATGTCTCGTTTGCACCTATATACAAAGAGTTTAATTTATATAAAAGTTTAATTTTAAGCAATATATATAGAAATGATATTTTCAAAATAGGTTTTCAAACCCTTATGCTCACATAGTAATTGAGGTCGTTGATACTTCTATTTTATTTCATTTTCGGCTTGATTTGATTTTATTCTCGAGATGCGAAGCATCTTCGACGAAATAATATGCCTATAAGTGTCGGGCTCCTTATGGGCATGCATGAAAGTCAACGAAGGATGTCCAAACACCATAAATAATTTACAAGTTAGTTGTACAACTGGAAAAGGTTTCATGATTCATGGGAACCAGATCTAGATTTGTCAGCTGGATCTTAGATCACGTGGTTCCTAGGCTCACATAATATTATATGAATATCCTGCCTAACGAGGATATTGGAATAAAATAGATTTTTAATCTGAATGACGCAAAACAAAAGATTCATTAGTTAAATCCCTACCTGCGCGTAGCCAAGCTTTCCGTTTCCTCTAGATACAGATCTAGAGTCACGTGGTTACTTAATATTTATAAAAAAACTAGAAAGAAAACTAGATTTAAATAAATCTTAGTCATTTAAGCTCAACAATTCTAGTTTTACAACTTTTGAACCGGTTAAAAGTTAGATATGACTATATTTAGATAAATCTAGTCTACATATTTAAATATTGTGAATTTACATTGAATGAACAGTTAAAACAGATATTTAAACACAATAAACAGTTAATATATATATAAACAGTAAAAGGTCACGAATTAGCAATCCAAGCCAAACAGGTAAATGTAAATGTAAATATATATATATATATATATATATATATATATATATATATATATATATATATATAAAAGCAGTTACAGGCCACAAATTTAGAATCTAGGCCAAACTTGTGAGATCCCGAATTTTATGAAATAAAAGTATTCAATTTTCTTATAATTATTATTCTATTTTAGTAAATGGTTAAATTGATTAAAGGTTAAAGTTAAGGGTAATATTTGAAAAAAAAATTAAAGTAAGTAAGTTGTCATAAAATATTCGTTTGGTCGAGAAATATCTGTACGACGATACAATCATTGGTGGACTCCGCAACGGAAGTATTGTCGTAGTTAAAAAACGACAAAAATATCTTTTTATAAAAATAACGACGAAAGTGTTACCGTTAAACTATTGAAATATATACCCGGTGGTAAAAGTATAGTAATATGCGTAGTTGCATAATAGCACACGGTATTGTACAGTATCTTTGATTATTGATGCTTACGTGAGAAATCACTCAGTTATACTCAATTATTGCTACAGTAATTGATGCATGGTATCTCATATTATTGATTCAATTATTGTTACAGTATCATCTGTATAATATTTTATATTATTAAATCAATAATTGAGACGACAAAGTTATTCATATTATTATTTGTAATATTGACGATGTCTAGAAAGTTCTATCGAGGAAAGGGGTTTGGTCACCTAATTGCGTGCCAATAGGAAAAAATCCTTATAAAAAAGTCTCCTCTTTCCTGGGAATGATCTGATTGTTAAATATTATGAGTTATAATATTAATGATGAATAAGTTCGTGTTAATTAAAGATAAAATTGATATTTCTATTGTGTTGGGATTATTAGTGTTAGTGAAAATCGATATTTATTTCGATAATAATTGACTTCTGGAGGTTATATTGGCCAATCGGGTAATTAATCGGATAAATAAGTAATTAATTGCTATTAGTTCACATGCTTATAACTATTTGTTCACATGTATGTATTATTAATTCACATGCATGTACTATTAGGGGAGGTGGTGCAAAATTGATAATAATACTTGCAGGACTAAATTTAAAATGGAGGTATAGATGAAGAAATTATACTGTAATTGTTTGTTCACAAGTATGGAACTATTAATTCGCATGCATGTACTATTGATTCACATGCATGTACTATTAGGGGAGGTGGTGCAAGTTTGATAATACTTGTAGGGCTAAATTAAAAATAAAGAAAAAGATGAAGGTATTATACTGTAATAATTCGAGCCCCAAAACGTGCAATTATCGAAACTATGTTTTCTTATAAATAGAAGCTCATTCTTCTTTCATTCTCACCAATTCACTTAGACTCACAAAAGCAATTATAGAGAGAGAATCTATAGAGGGAGAAGCTATAGAGAGAAAGAAGAAGAGTATTTTGCTACTTCACTATTGCAGGATTCAGTCTTCTACTAAGGTAAGGGGTATTATTTATTTCGTATTCGTAAGGGATATTATTTTTTCAGCATTCGTAATAAGTAATATTTTCTTCCATACTCTATAGTATATAAGTAATATTATTTTGTCTCGTATTCTTGCTTATACCCTCATTCTGTTAAAGTATTGTTTCTATATTTAGTGAAATTAGTAGAATATTCTTGATATTTACGCTTCATCCAGTATCTTTTCATGAAAATATTATTTTGAGCATTCTTGATAATTATTGATCTTTTCATGCCGGAATAGTATTCACAGGGTACTAATCACGGGTACTATTCACGGGTATTATTCACGAAGTACTATTCACGGGGTACTATTCATAAAGTACTATTCTTTCGAGGTACTATTCATGATAAAAAATTGATTTCTTTTCGATCCAAATCATTTTGATAAAATATTATTCATGATTTACTCCACAATTGGTGTTCATGTTGACAATTTAGATATTCTTGAACTCTAGATAAATTGAATTATAAATGTTTAATATTTATCCTTTATCTCACTTGATTGATTCTTTATATCATTGTCATGATCCTCATGCTTATATTGCATTGAAAGTCATCTTTGACCCGTAGTGCACAGATGGACTGTTGGTTATTAGTTTTACAGTTGTATGTCTTTGGCCCGTAGTGCAAAGAAGATCTGTTGATTGATATCTTTGGTTGTAGTGCAAAGATGAACTGTTTATTGATAGCTTTAACCCGTAGTGCAAAGATGGACATGTGTATGACATGATCATGACCACTGGTGATACTAACGAATTTCCTTGACCGTAGTGCATGGATAATTCGATGATGTGATTGGCAGGATCATGACCATTAGTTAACAGTTGAATGTCTTTGGCCGTAGTGCACTGACATACAATTGATTGGTATGATCATGACCATTGATTTTATAGTTGAATATCTTTGGCCCGTAGTGCAAAGATAGACAACTGATTGGTATGATCATTGTTATTACATTTGAATATCTTTAGCGTTTGGGGTAAGGATATTGAGTAAACGTTCTATTAAGCCTTTGGGGCAAGGAGAAACTGCTGATTCACATTATTATAAACATGAATTGTGAATTTAACTAAAATCTTTAGTGGTTCAGGTGAAGACAGGTGATGAAAGTTCTCTTTGTCTTTGGTATAACAAAGAACTGTTAATGGGTATTACAGGGATAAAATTTATGATAAACTTTTTAAATCATAGAAGATAGTATATATCATGCTCTACTTGACTCTTCTAATGGATTGCTTATTCCCTGCAGTTGTTGATCTAAAACTTGTTGTCTATTGTATTCTATCAGTTGTTATACTGTTGAAGGCTAAGGATAATTTATTCTGTATTATCTTAGTCATAAAATTTCTTACTGGGCTAGTTGAGCTAACCCTTTTCTTTCATTGTTCTTTTCAGGAAATGAGAATATAGCTGGGACTAGTCGGAGAATGGAGTGACGGTCCAGATGGTTGTCATAGTAGTCCTCACTATTTTATGAAATAGTGTGATAATAAATATAATGAGATTGAATTTGATTTTGGATATTGTCTAGGAGACAATATTTGTATTAAAACTCAAAGCTTATGTTTTGTCGTATTCTGCACAACACTTGACAGTTGTATAATTAAGTTGTAGTTGTATTCTATACCATATATTTGGCGACTTAGAATGGGTGATGTATACCTATTTTGGGGACGTCACAAAACTAGTAAATTAATATATATATCTGAAAAAATCTTACAGTATGCTGCAAAGAAGACTTCAGACCACTTTTGGAACTTGAAATCTCAGTGTTCACCGGTTAAAATTTGATATGTCGTAATATATATGTATACAAGTGTTTAGAAAGAAAAATATTAAAGTTTGAAACACTATAGGAGGGGTTAAGAGCTGAAATGGACAGAGTTTTCTATCTTTTTTTGGTTTATGGGGGGTCTATTTATAGACCAAAGTAGCCGCGGGTGGGCTCGGGCCCTGTGGGTCCCGTTGTCTCGAAGTACGTGCACTCAGACCAACGCGCTGTCTGCTCGAACCTTCATAACTTTCAATCCAGGAATTCGATGGAAGCGTACTACACCTTTCTAGAAAGCCCTTGACGAGAGCTACACAATGACATATGATTTGACATTTTTCGAATCCGGGAAGATGGGTCCATGACCAGATCTTCAAGTCTTCGATGTTTATCCATTGAGTTGCCTTGCACTGTTTGCACTAGGGATTTATGTTATGGTTCTGCATGACTTCTTTTGAAGTGATTTAAGCTGAATTGACGTTGAGTTGGCAAGATTATTATTTTGCCCCTCCCGGGTTGGTTCTGGGCTTGATGCAATTGTAGCCATCTTTTTTCATGGTTGTCTCCGAGATTAGATTGTCGTTGACTTTTGATAATCCTCAAGGTTGTCTTTGAGGATGGTTTGATCTCTTGGGGTTGTCTCCGGGCTTTAGATTTGATCTCCCAGGATTGTCACCAGCGTTTGGCTTGATCTCACAGGGTTGTCTTTGGGGTTTGACTTGATCTCCCGGGTTGTTGCTGGGGCTTTGATTTAATCTCCCGAGGTTGTCTCTGGGGTTAGATTTGATCTCCCGGAGTTGTCTTCAGGGTTGGATTTGATCTCCCGGGGTTGTCTCTGGGGTTGAATTTGATGATTTGACTTCTAGGGTTGTCTCTAGAAGATGAAAGACGATTCTGCTCTCCTGCATGGTTAGTAACAGAAATACAAAATTTTGAGTGTCTACAGACTATAATCTAATAATTGTGAAACTTTAAACTATCAAACAAAAAAAGCCTTAATTAGTAACCTATTAAGTCCAAAATATAAAAAATATATCAAATAAATTGAATCGGGTTTAATACCAAGTCTCAAACCAATAACAAATTCAAACAAACTACTAATTTTAAATTATCAAACAAAAAAAATTCACCCTATTTAGTTACCTTTTAAGTTTGATTACTCTAATATGCGCAATAGATGTGGAGCGTAGTGGAGATGTAGTAGAAAACAACTTTGAGAAGAAGGAGTGGACGAAGACTAGAGGTGGCAAACCGGCGGGCGGGCCCGGGCCGGGCCAAAATGGCCCGGGTTTTGGCGGACTGCTAATGTGAGGCCCGGGTTGGGCCGGCCCGGCCCTCGGGCTTCTTTCTCTATTTTTTTTTTGCAAAATCTTGTTACACCAAAAATAGTAATACTAATAAATATTAAAAATAATAAAATAATTTATAATAAATAATAATTCTAATTACCTACATTAACTACATATCTCAATCAATTAAAATTTTAATAGTATTATAAATTACTTTTAAAGTATATAATCAAATTTGAATTTTTCAAAGTGTATTGATTTTAAATGGTCAATATAAACTACAGAACAAAACCCAAATCTACGATCCAAAAATGCCCGGTGGGGACCGCATGTAGCGGGAGGATAAGTCATTAAAATGATATGACTTATGATTTCGTGCATGCTATAAAGCCTATAGTTTCATACTTGTACATAAATATGTAACAGATCTATGTTGAGCTCTTGTGGCCTTTGTTTATCAGTAATATGGTTCCGTTGTTTGGGCTAGCAATAGATGTATATAAGTAGTACACGTGACTCAGTTTGGCTGGTCTTGACAACATGATCAAGACTCACTGTGTCAATGTCATGTCTTGTATGGTAGGTGACCTATAACTTTGACCTATAACTTAGACATGCTGCATAGACTTGAGTATCATAAAGCTATTTGATCTGCACAGGCTTCGTCAATACCTTAAATGGTTCTTGTAACGCACCCAAAATAGGTCCATTCCATCCAACCTATTCTGAGTCGTCAAATATATGTTACAGATAACAACTACAACTTTATTACAACAATTGTCATGCAAAATACAACAACACATATGCTGTGAGTTTGGATACAAATATTTACCAACTGTGACTCATGTCCCAACCTTGGATAGCACGTCACAATGACACCTTACATAAAGGTATAGTCAAAAACTGTTTTAGAAATTAGAATATTTGGGAAGTGCTCAAGGAAACCTTCGTACATGGGAGGCCATGCATCTAGGTTATGATAGATATCATACGACCACAGAATTATCCTTGGTTGACCCAATAGACCCCAAAGAAAAATGAGAAGATTACTATCATATTCTTCTCAATGGTGAGTCTTCTCTTGACATATCATTATCTCCACTGTCTCTAATTGAAAATTATACTTCAAACAAACACCAAGATTATATAGGTAGTGCTCGTAGATATACTCGACAAGTGGATGTGCACAACCATGTCTTATGATGACACGAAGTTGTGTGTCGTTAGACATCTTGTATGTTAGTGGCAAAACACCCTTCCAACATTGGGTTCGCTTCACCCTAGATGATTCACTAAATATAACTACTAAATGATGACCACCGTTCTATTTTCCTGTTACCCCCGCTCGACCCAGCTACACTCTTAATACCTGAAAGAAATTGTGAAACAGAAGGGTGAGCACAACTAGCCCAGTAAAGAATATCATAACTAAAGATAAATAAATTATCAATAGCCTTCAACAGAATTAAATCAGAGATTTAGAACATATGGTAGATGATAAAACTTTTCAACCATAGTTGCAGCGGAACGAGCAATCCATTAGAAGAGTCAAATAGACTATAAAGTCTATTATCTTCTCCATGTTAAAACTACATCATCAATGTTTTATCCCTGTAACATCAATCAACAATTCTGGTCCACAATCATATGAATAACTCATAATCATAACCGTAGTTCTAAATTCCTCTTCTCATCCAGGACGAAGATAATTTTCATCACCTATTTTTACCTGAAACATCAAAGATCATGGTTACACCAAATCACATTTCATGTTCATAATCATACTAATAACTTCATCTTTGCACTACGGCCAAATATATTCATTTATATCACCAGTTGGTCATGTTTATCTCAACATCTGTTCATCTTTGCACTACTGGCCAAAGATATTCAACAACATATCATCTTTGCACTACGGGCCAAAGATATTCATCAATATTTCATCTTTGCACTACAGGCCAAAGATATTAATATCTCAAAGAAATATATAATCATTTCAGAATTTATATAAACAATAATTATAACCATGTTGATCAATTCACCTTTGCACTTAAGCTAAAGATATTCACTTATAAATTCAATGGTCATGATCATACCAATCAACGATTCAACTTTGCACTACTGGCCAAAGATAACCCATAGTCATGATCATACCAAAAATTTACCCATCTTTACACTCAAGTCAAAGAGAAATATCATCATTAGGGTTATAAAAATGTTATATATAATAATAAAAATAATATGATCAACATCTAGTTTTAATCTCAAGAGTAATATTCGTAAATCATCTATAATTTGGTTAGAAAAAGAAACCAATTTTTATCGTGAATAGTAACTCATGAATAGTAACTCGTGAATAGTAACTCATAAATAGTAAACCCGACACAAAAAGGTAGAAATTTTACAATAAAATTCATACTAGTATTTCGGTATAATGATATTGAAAGAATAATATTTCTTAAGCTTATAAACAATTTATTTAAATTGTTTACACTTTACTAAATAATGTATTTAATCATTCTAAAATACCAAACTCATAAGATTTCATCACCAATAACCAAAAATCCTTATCAAAAATCTGCATATACCTCATATAGGATTCTCAAGCCATAAAATCATATTTTTTAATTTTCTTACTTCACAAAACATATTTAATTTATTTACTCATAATTAGACAATTTTCATGAAAAATACCAAAGCAGTTCCAAACATATTTCTTTTCTGAGATTTAGCATAATATAGTCCCATAGTGAACATATATTTTTCTCAGAATTTTTAAAAATTATTTACTATTTTTCATATGGCCAAAACAACCGAATATTTAGACATTTATCATAAATTGTACTTTTGTCCAAAAATTTTGAAATTTACAGAGTATACTTCTATCATATACATGTACTCTCAATAAAAATTTCATCAATTTTGGAGTTAACCACAAGGAATTATAAGCGGTTACTTTTAAAATAGTCTTTTCTCATAAAATTCACAACTCTTAATCTATACATCCAAAAATCACCATTTTTGGACACAATCAAGAAAACTCATCAAAATATCATTTCAAATTTTTTCAAAATTTTTGAAGGTCAAAAAAATTACGAAACTGAAAAACATAACAACCCTTAAAATTCCTTACTATCCCTTACAATCCCTTACAATCTCTTACTATCCCTTACCTCAAAAGAGCAGTACTCCTGACTGGAATAACGCTGAACGAACTTGCACCGTATAGCAACACTCAAGATATCAAAATACTCACAAGAATACACTCGATAATATAGAGAGAGAAATAGAGAGAAAACTTCAGTTTCTGGTGTGATTTTCAATTCTAACCTAAGCACTCTATTTATAGGAAAATGCTTAGAACACCAAAGTAGAAAATTGAATATAATAATAATATATTTATATAATTTTCCTTAGCCCACCATTTTGACCAAAAAAATCAGCCACACATGTGCCAAAAGCAACAAAAACGTTTTTCTAACAAAAAGTACTTAAAACTCCAAAAATCAATTCAGACCCGATTTACCGAAACTTCATTAATTCATAATAAATAGTTCTTTTATCAGAAAAATTCAAAACTTGCGTCTTTCTATAGGAAATTCCATTATCTACAACTTTACAGAAGAAAGTTTTTCCAAATTCCAAACAGAAATTGACCGAAATTCACAAACGGAAGATTTTACAGGCTATAATCAAATTTCAGTCAAGAATTGTGTCCACCAACACACAAAATATGTGTTAAACATTTAATCCAACAAAAATACTCTTCCTCCTCATTTATTCATATATCCCACATTCATTGTAAAAATATCACCATTAATATATTATTAAAATAATATATTTAATTGAATTATTTTATCAGAAAAAGATAAAATATTAATTTACAACAATTGTCACATTAAAAATTTTCTCCATCTATATCCACATAAAATCAATATTTTCCTCATCATATAAATCAATAATTAATTATTCACAAATAATATTACAGAATCACATTACTGACAGCCATGCAGTTCCCAGGAAAGAGGGGGCTTTCCAATAAGGATCTCTTCCTTACTGGCGCGCAATTAGATGACCAAACCTCTCCTTAGACATTGCCAATAATATTATCTAATAATATTATTCAGATAATATGAATTATTGCTCCGATAATAGAAAATACTGTGTAGTGACAATTATTAAAATAACAGTAATATAAAATATCAACGCAACAATTATTGAATCAATAAAATAAAATACTTAACAGTAATTATTGTAACAATTATTGAGTAATGCCTTCTTACGTAAAAATTAATAATTAGTGCAATACCTTGTGCTACTGTGCAACAACGCGTATTACTGTATTTTAACCACCGGGTATTCCAACAGTGTTAACGGTAACAACTACGCCGTTATTTATAAATAACTTACTCTTGTCGTTTTCTTCATTCAATCGCTTTCCATTATGGGGCCCACAAAAGGCTGCGCCGTCGTATGAATACTCCTCGACAGTAAGAATATTCCACGATCAAACGAATATTCCCCGACAACAATAAATATTTTATAACCACTTGTGTATTTCGAAAAAAAAAGTCATATATCACCCTTAACTTTAACATTTATCAATTTAACCATTTACTGAATAGTAATTATAAGAAAAATTGAATACTTTTATTTCATAAAATTCGAGGTCTTACAGTTCTATTTCACATGCTTGTATTCAATGAGTTGATTATGCTACCTGGATGAAAAAGTGTAGGCTCTATACAGGAATTCATACTCTAAAGCCAAAGTCAAAGATTAAAACAGGTGATATATATTTTTATATTAAAGCTTGTTAACTTTTGTATGGTATTAGCATATGATATTTTTGTATAAAAATATATTTTTATATTGAAGATTGCATTAAAAATAAATTGTTGTTGTAGCTCAGTTGGTTTGAACTTTTATTTATTTACTTATAAGTCTTGTGTTCAAGCCTCATAACCTACAAGTAGAAATATTTTTTTTTTAAAAAAATAAAAATCGTGGGCCATGGACCGGGCCGGGCCAACAACAGGCGGGCTAAAAAAACCCGAATTTTAGTGGGTTAAAAAAATGCAACCCAAAGCCCAACCCGTGGCGGGCGGGCCGGCCCGGCCCGCGGGCCTGGGCCATTTCTGCCAGTTCTAGCAAAGACGGATGAGAAGCAACTAGAAGCACTTGTAAGACCCCAACTTTTATAAATAAAAATAAATTTTTTATAAATATCATTTTTGAATATCATGGAGTGAAATTGATATAATGTTATAGTTGTGGGTAATAATTATAAATTTTGTAAAGTACGCAAGTTGCTATATAATATTCGATTGGTCGGGGAATATTCGTTTAACAAGAAATATTCGTACGACGACACAATCATTAGTGGACCCCACAACGGAATTATTGTCGGATTGAGAAAACGACAAAAATACTTTATAAAAATAACGGCGAAAGTTTTACCATTAATACTGTTGAACTACTCGGTAGTAAAAGTACAGTAATACACATGGTTGCATAGTAGCACACGGTATTGATTATTGATGCTTACGTGATAAGTCACTCAATTTTGTTTTATTGGTATTATTAATGTAATAAAACAGAAAAGCTTTTTATATAAAACATAATATTTTTATAAAGTTATTCGTTTTATTAGGCTAATAGTAAAATCTTTTTATATAAAACAGAATACTTTTATAAAGTTATCTGTTTTATTAGACAATAATTAGAATATATTATATTTTATTATGCATAGTGTTTGTATAGTGCCTGCATAGTGCTTGCATAGTTAAATCTTTTATAAAGTTATTCATTTTATTAGATTATAAATAGAATATATTTTATTTTATTTAAAAGATTTTGCTTTAAATATGGACCGTCATATTAAAGTAAATCAATCTGGACCGTTCATGTGACGCCCCCAAAATTAAGTATACATCACCCATCTTAGATCGTCAGATACATGGTACAGAATACAAATACAGCTTACTAATACAACTGTCGTGTACAATACGACAAAACATAACTGTGAGTTTGAATACAATTATTGTCTACTAGAGACTATACAAACTCAAAAGGAGTCCTCATTATAATTATTGTCACACTATTTAACAAAATAGTGAGGACTACTAATACTATCATCTGGTCCATCACTCCGTTTCCCGACTCATCCCAGCTATATTCTCATTTTCTGAAGAGAACAGTGAAAGAAAGGGTGAGCTCAACTAGCCTAGTAAGAAATATTATGACTAAGATAATGCAGAATAAATTATCATTAGCCTTCAACAGTGTTAAACTGATAAAATATAACGAACATCAAGTTTAACTGTAGCGGAACAAGCAATACATTAAAAGAGCTAAGTAAAAAATAAAATCTACTATCTTCTATGATTTAAAAGATTTTTCAACACTATTATCGCTGGGACTCAGTTTAATAAAATAATCCACATCATCGAATCACCCCTGCACTACGGTCAAGGATATTCGTGTATTCATTAATGGTCATGATCATGCCAACAACTGTCCATCAATGCACTACGGGCCAATGAGGACTTTTACCACATCATTTGTAACATTACGGTCATGATTATATCGAATAATCCCTGGTCATAATCATACCAAGTCCATCAATGCATTACAGGCCACAGATGACTTTCAACATTTTATAAACATGAGGATGATGACAATGATATAAGAATTCAATAAAACAAGTTCAAGAATTAATTTATCCAAGAATTAACAACGTCCAAATTGTCAACATGATACTGCTTTGTGGAGTAAAATTCAAAAATGCTTAGAAGAATATTTTCATGAAAAGATACTGGATGAAACGCAATTATCAAGGATATTCCACAAATTTCATGGAGTATAGAAGTCAAAACTTAACCAACTAAGTATAATAAAGAATGGAATAACAAGTATAATAAAGAATGGAATAACAAAAGAAATCACCATGCATGCGATAGACCGCACAGACAGGTTATTCCAACAGAATAATAAATAATAGAACCAGGTCCGACGTAAAATACACAGACAGGATGTTCCAACAGAATAATAATAAAGACGGAACCAGGTCCGGTGTAAAACACACAGACAAGATGTTCCAACAGAATAATAATAAAGACGGAACCAGGTCTGGTGTAAAACACACAGACAGGATGTTCTAATAGAATAATAATAAAGACGGAACCAGGTCTGGTGTAAAATACACAGACAGGATGTTCCAACAGAATAATAATAAAGACGGAACCAGGTCTGGTGTAAAACGCACAGACAGGATGTTCCAACAGAATAATAATAAAGACGAAACTAGGTCCGGTGTAAAACACACAAACAGGATCTTCCAACAGAATAATAGAATAATGTCACCAAGTATAGGGTAGACCGCGTATACAGGTTATTCCAACAGAATAATAAGAAATGGAATAACAAAAGTTCTCTTCATGAATAAGAAAGAATAACACCCCTTACCGTTTTAAAGAAGAACTGAAATAAGGAAGTAGTTAGTAGCAGAATACTTTTTTTCTCTCTCTCTATAGTCTCTCTCTATAGTTTCTCTCTCTAGAGTTCAGTGAATTCGTAAGAAATAATGAAGGAATGAGCTGCTATTTATAGAAAAATGAAATGTATAGTAACTAATCCATGAACGGTCCAGATTGATTACTTTAATCTGACGGTCCATATTTAAAGAAAAATCTTTTAAATAAAATATAATATATTCTATTTATAGAATAACTTTAATAAAGTATTCTGTTTTATATAAAAAGATGTTTCTGTTTTATTACGTTAATAATACGAATAAAACAAAACTTCATTATCGCTAAATAATTCATATTATTAACTGACAATAATTGAATCAAACTGAGTGACTTCTCACATAAGTATTAATAATCAATACCGTGTGCTACTATGCAACCACACGTATTACTGTACTTTTACTACCGAGTAGTTCAACAGTATCAATGGTAAAACTTCCACCGTTATTTTTAATAAAATATTTTTGTCGTTTTCTCAATCCGACAATAATTCCGTTGTGGAGTCCACCAATGATTGTGCCGTTGTACGAATATTCCCTGTGAAAACGAATATTCCCCGACCAATCGAATATTATATGTAAGACCCTAGATTTTATAAAATAAAAGTATTCAATTTTTCCTATTTAGTAAATGGTTAAATTGATAAAAAGTTAAAGTTATGGGTGAAATGTGCAAATTTTGCAAAATAAACAAGTGGTTGTAAAATATTCATTGTTGTCGGGGAATATTCGTTTGGTCGTGGAATATTCTTTCTGTCAGGGAATATTCGTACGACGGCGCAGCTATTTATGGGCCCCATAACAGAATAACTGTCGGATGAAGAAAATGACAAATTTAAGTTTTTACAAATAACGACGTAGTTGTTACCGTTAACACTATTGGAATACCTGGTGGTTAAAATACAGTAATACGCGTAGTTGCATAGTAGCACACGGTATTGCACAGTATTTTTTTGAATTATTGATCCTTATGTAAGAAGGCACTACTCAATAATTGTTACAGTAATTACTGTTCAATATTTTATTTTATTGATTCAATAATTGATGCGTTGATATTTTATATTATTATTGTTTCAGTAATTATCACTGCACAGTATTTCCCATTATCAGATAAATAATTCATATTATTTAAATAATATTATTAGATAACATTATTGGCAATGTCTAGAAAGTTCTGTCTAAGGAGAGGTTTGGTCACCTAATTGCGCGCCAGTAAGGAGAAATTCTTATTGGAAAGCCCCCTCTTTCCTGGGAACGGCCTAGTTGTCATAAATGTGATTCTGTAATATTATTTGTAAATAATTAATTATTGATTCATATGATAAGGAAATATTTATTTTATGTAGATATAAATGAGGGATATATTTTTGTGATTAAAAATGAAGGAGTTGATGTTGAGGTGTTTTATCTGTATTTTTGTCGGAACGGAGGTATTGAAAATCAAATTAGGGTTTTTAAGATATTTTGTGAGGGTTATAATTTTTAATCCGACCGTTGGATCGTGGTAATATTTGGATATGTTATACATATATAAGTTGAGTATATGTCCACAAATTTTGAACCGTTAAAAATGAACGTATGATTTGTTATGAATTTTACGAGATGACTGGTTCAGAAATTGTTGAATTTTCGGAGTTAATCATTTTGGTAAAAAATTCTAGAATTGGTGGGCCCCACTCTTGGTTGGTAAAAAAATGTGCTGAGATTTTTATTCAAATGTGGTGGGTGATAATAGTAGCAGGTAAAGCCATCAGGCTACAGGTTAAGTCTGCTTCGGCGTGCTAACATTTTCCTATAAATAGAGGGCTAAGTTATAATTGAAAATCACACCAGAAACAAGTTTTCTCTCTTTCTCTCTCTAGAGTATTGAGTGTATTTTGTGAGTATTTATATACTTGGTGAGTTACTATTCATCAGTGCGAGTTTCCTTTAGCGTCATATCCGATATCCAGTCTGAAGTGCTGCTCTTTTGAGGTAAGGGATAGTAAGGGATATTAAGGGATGTTATATTCTTCATAATGATGTTATTCTTTCAATATCATTATACCGAAATATTGGTATAGATTTTATTATGGAATTTCTGCCTTTTTGTGTCGGGGTTACTATTCATGAGTTACTATTCACGAGTTACTATTCACGATAAAATTGGTTTCTTTTTCTAACCAAATTATAGTTGATTTATGAATATTGCTCTTGAAATTAAATCCATGTTTTGATCATATTGTTTTTATTATCATATATAACATTTTTATAACCTTGATGTTGAAATTCTCTTTCGCTTGAGTGTAAAGATGGGTAAATTATTGGTATGATCATGACTATGGGTTCTCTTTGGCCAGTAGTGCAAAGTTCAATTGTTGACTGGTATGATCATGACCATTAAATTTATAATTGAATATCTTTAGCTTAAGTGCAAAGGTGAATTGATCAACATGGTTATAATTATTGTTTATATAAGTTCTAAAATGATTATATATTTCTTTGAGATATGAATATATTTGGCATGTAGTGCGAATATGAACTGTTAAGGAATATATTTGGCATGTAGTGCAAAGATGAATTATTGATGAATATCTTTGGCCCGTAGTGCAAAGACGAATTATTAATGAATATCTTTGGCTCGTAATGCAAAGATGACTTGTTGTTGAATATCTTTGGCCTGTAGTGCAAAGATGAGGTGTTGATGAATATCTTTGGCTCGTAATGCAAAGATGACCTGTTGGTGAATATCTTTGGCATTTAGTGCAAAAATGACTTGTTAATGAATATCTTTGGGCCGTAGTGCAGAGATGAATTTATTAGCATGATTATGAGCATGAACTGTGATTTGGTATAACCATGATGTTTGATGTTTCAGGTGATAAAAATTATCTTTGTCCTGGATGAGAAAAGGAATTTAGAACTACAATTACGATTATGAGTTATACACGTGATTGTGGACAGGAATTATTGATTGATGTTACAGGAATAAAATATTGTTGGTGGACTTTTAACGTGGAGAAGATAATAGACTTTATAGTCCATTTGACTCTTCTAATGGATTGCTCGTTCCGCTGCAACTATGGTTGAGAAGTTTTATCATCTACCATATGTTCTAAATATCTGATTTATTACTGATGAAGGCTATTGATAATTTAATTATCTTTAGTCATGATATTCTTTACTGAGCTAGTTGTGCTCACCCTTTTGCTTCACAATTCCTTTCAGGTAATAAGAGTGTAGCTGGGTCGAGCGAGGGTGACGGGGAAATAGAACGGTGGTCTCTAGCTGTGGATGTTCTCCCGAAACAGTATAGAAAAGTTCATTTAGTAGTTTTATTTGGTGAATCCAATAGGGTAAGGTGTACCCAACGTTGGAAGGGTGTTTTGCCACTATCATACAAGATGTCTAATGACATACAACTTCGTGTCATCATAAGACATGGATGTGCTCATTCACTTGCTGAGTATATATACGAGCACTACCTATATAATCTTGGTGTTTGTTTGAAGTATAATTCTCAATTAGAGACAGTAGAGATAATGATATGTCAAGAGAAGACTCACCATTGGGAAGAATATGATAGTAATCTTCTCATTTTTCTTTGGGGTCTATTGGGTCAACCAAGGATAATTCTGTGGCCATATGATATCTATCACAACCTAGAAGCATGGCCTCCCATGTACAAGGGTTTCCTTGAGCACTTTCCAAAGATTCTAATTTCCAAAACAGTTTTTGACTATACCTTTATGTAAGGTGTCATTGTGAGGTGCTGTCCACGGTTGGGATATGAGTCACATTTGGTATATATTTGTATCCAAACTCACAGCATATATGTTGTTGTATTTTGCACGACAATTATTGTAATAAAGTTGTAGTTATTTTCTGTACCATGTATTTGGCGACTCAGAATAGGTTGGATGGAATGGATCTATTTTGGGGGCGTTACATTTTGGTATCAGAGCTTAGGGATATGATCTTTGGCGGAGATCGGAAAATAGAACTAGGAGGGGAGAGATGAGTAAATCCTTCGCTAGTGTGTCCTACCTAAGCTTATTTATTGGTCAGTCATAATATCAGGATATTATGTGATATGTTAATTTATTCAATTAACCCTTATTTTGAAGATGTATTCTAGAATGATATCTGAAATACAGGATATGATCAATGGAGAAATCATGATGACAGGGAAGATGGAATCTGAAATGAAAGCAAGGTATTCTCAACTCTTCGAATTATCAGGTACGTAAATTTTGGGGATGAAATTTCATAAGGAGGGGAGATTGTAAGACCCCAGATTTTATAAAATAAAAGTATTCAATTTTTCCTATTTAGTAAATGGTTAAATTGATAAAAAAGTTAAAGTTATGGGTGAAATGTGCAAATTTTACAAAATAAACAAGTGGTTGTAAAATATTCATTGTTGTCGGGGAATATTCGTTTGGTCGTGGAATATTCTTTCTGTCAGGGAATATTCGTACGACGGCGCAGCTATTTATGGGCCCCATAACAGAATAACTGTCGGATGAAGAAAATGACAAATTTAAGTTTTTACAAATAACGACGTAGTTGTTACCGTTAACACTATTGGAATACCTGGTGGTTAAAATACAGTAATACGCGTAGTTGCACAGTAGCACACGGTATTGCACAGTATTTTTTTGAATTATTGATCCTTATGTAAGAAGGCACTACTCAATAATTGTTACAGTAATTACTGTTCAATATTTTATTTTATTGATTCAATAATTGCTGCGTTGATATTTTATATTATTGTTGTTTCAATAATTGTCACTGCACAGTATTTCCCATTATCAGATCAATAATTCATATTATTTAAATAATATTATTAGATAACATTATTGGCAATGTCTAGAATGTTCTGTCTAAGAAGAGGTTTGGTCACCTAATTGCGCGCCAGTAAGGAGAAATTCTTATTGGAAAGCCCCCTCTTTCCTGGGAACGGCCTGGTTGTCATAAATGTGATTCTGTAATATTATTTATGAATAATTAATTATTGATTCATATGATAAGGAAATATTTATTTTATGTGGATATAAATGAGGGATATATTTTTGTGGGTAAAAATGAAGGAGTTGATGTTGAGGTGTTTTATCTGTATTTTTGTCGAAACGGAGGTATTGAAAATCAAATTAGGGTTTTTAAGATATTTTGCGAGGGTTATAATTTTTAATCCGACCGTTGGATCGTGGTAATATTTGGATATGTTATACATATATAAGTTGAGTATATGTCCACAAATTTTGAACCGTTAAAAATGAACGTATGATTTGTTATGAATTTTACGAGATGACTGGTTCAGAAATTGTTGAATTTTCGGAGTTAATCATTTTGGTAAAAAATTCTAGAATTGGTGGGCCCCACTCTTGGTTGGTAAAGAAATGTGCTGAGATTTTTATTCAAATGTGGTGGGTGATAATAGTAGCAGGTAAAGCCATCAGGTTACAGGTTAAGTCTGCTTCGGCGTGCTAATATTTTCCTATAAATAAAGGGCTAATTAAGTTAGAATTGAAAATCACACCAGAAACAAGTTTTCTCTCTCTCTCTAGATTATTGAGTGTATTTTATGAGCATTTATATACTTGGTGAGTTGCTATTCATCAGTGCGAGTTTCCTTCAGCGTCATATCCGATATCCAGTCTGAAGTGCTGCTCTTTTGAGGTAAGTGATAGTAAGGGATATTAAGGGATGTTATATTCTTCATAATGATGTTATTCTTTCAATATCATTATACCGAAATATTGGTATAGATTTTATTGTGGAATTTCTGCCTTTTTGTGTCGGGGTTACTATTCATGAGTTACTATTCACGAGTTACTATTCACGACAAAATTAGTTTCTTTTTCTAACCAAATTATAGTTAATTTATGAATATTGCTCTTGAAATTAAATCCATGTTTTGATCATATTATTTTTATTATCATATATAACATTTTTATAACCTTGATGTTGAAATTCTCTTTCGCTTGAGTGTAAAGATGGGTAAATTATTGGTATGATCATGACTATGGGTTCTCTTTGGCCAGTAGTGCAAAGTTGAATTGTTGACTGGTATGATCATGACCATTAAATTTATAATTGAATATCTTTAGCTTAAGTGCAAAGGTGAATTGATCAACATGGTTATAATTATTGTTTATATAAGTTCTAAAATGATTATATATTTCTTTGAGATATGAATATATTTGGCATGTAGTGCGAATATGAACTGTTAAGGAATATCTTTGGCCTGTAGTGCAAAGATGAATTATTGATGAATATCTTTGGCCCGTAGTGCAAAGACGAATTATTGATGAATATCTTTGGCTCGTAATGCAAAGATGACTTGTTGTTGAATATCTTTGGCCTGTAGTGCAAAGATGAGGTGTTGATGAATATCTTTGGCTCGTAATGCAAAGATGACCTGTTGTTGAATATCTTTGGCATGTAGTGCAAAGATGACTTGTTGATGAATATCTTTGGGCCGTAGTGCAGAGATGAATTTATTAGTATGATTATGAGCATGAACTGTGATTTGGTATAACCATGATGTTTGATGTTTCAGGTGATAAAAATTATCTTTGTCCTGGATGAGAAAAGGAATTTAGAACTACAATTACGATTATGAGTTATACACGTGATTGTGGACAGGAATTATTGATTGATGTTACAGGAATAAAATATTGTTGGTGGACTTTTAACGTGGAGAAGATAATAGACTTTATAGTCCATTTGACTCTTCTAATGGATTGCTCGTTCCGCTGCAACTATGGTTGAGAAGTTTTATCATCTACCATATGTTCTAAATATCTGATTTATTACTGATGAAGGCTATTGATAATTTAATTATCTTTAGTCATGATATTCTTTACTGAGCTAGTTGTGCTCACCCTTTTGCTTCACAATTCCTTTCAGGTAATAAGAGTGTAGCTGGGTCGAGCGAGGGTGACGGGGAAATAGAACGGTGGTCTCTAGCTGTGGATGTTCTCCCGAAACAGTATAGAAAAGTTCATTTAGTAGTTTTATTTGGTGAATCCAATAGGGTAAGGTGTACCCAACGTTGGAAGGGTGTTTTGCCACTATCATACAAGATGTCTAATGACATACAACTTCGTGTCATCATAAGACATGGATGTGCTCATTCACTTGCTGAGTATATATACGAGCACTACCTATATAATCTTGGTGTTTGTTTGAAGTATAATTCTCAATTAGAGACAGTAGAGATAATGATATGTCAAGAGAAGACTCACCATTGGGAAGAATATGATAGTAATCTTCTCATTTTTCTTTGGGGTCTATTGGGTCAACCAAGGATAATTCTGTGGTCATATGATATCTATCACAACCTAGAAGCATGGCCTCCCATGTACAAGGGTTTCCTTGAGCACTTTCCAAAGATTCTAATTTCCAAAACAGTTTTTGACTATACCTTTATGTAAGGTGTCATTGTGAGGTGCTGTCCACGGTTGGGATATAGTCACATTTGGTATATATTTGTATCCAAACTCACAGCATATATGTTGTTGTATTTTACACGACAATTATTGTAATAAAGTTGTAGTTATTTTCTGTACCATGTATTTGGCGACTCAGAATAGGTTGGATGGAATGGATCTATTTTGGGGGCGTTACATTATATAACAACTTGCGTACTTTGCAAAATTTATAAATATTACCCGCAACTATAACATTATATCAAATTAACTCCATAATATTCAAAAATGATATTTATAGAAAATTTATCTTTATTTATAAAAGTTGGGGTCTTAGAGTTCATGAATTAGTTACTATGCAGTCCATTCTTCTATAAATAGAAGCTCATTCCTTCATTATTTCTTACGAATTCACTGAAACTCTAGAAAGAGAAGTTATAGAGAGAAAGAAGAAAAGTATTCTGCTACTGCACTAGTCATATATCCAGTATTCTTCTTTTTAAGATAAGGGGTATTATTTATTTTGTATTCATGAAGAGAACTTCTGTTATTCCATTATTTATTATTCTGTTAGAATAACCTGTATACGCGGGCTATCCTATACTTGGTGAAATTCTTCTGTTATTCCATTCTTTATTATTCTGTTGGAACATCCTGTCTGTGCGTTTACGCCGGACTTGGTTCCATTATTTATTATTCTGTCGGAATATCATGTCTGTGCATTTACGCCAGACCTGGTTCCATTATCTATTATTCTGTCAGAATATCCTGTCTGTGCGTTTACGCCGGACCTGGTTCCATTATTTATTATTCTGTCGGAATATCCTGTCAGTGCGTTTACGCATAACCTGGTTCCGTTATTTATTATTCTGTTGGAATAACCTGTCTGTGCGGTCCATCGCATGCCTGGTGATTTCTTTTGTTATTTCATTCTTTATAATACTCAGTTGGTTAAAGTTTTGGCTTTTATACTCCATGAAATTAGTGGAATATCCTTGATATTTGCGCTTCATCCAGTATATTTTCATGGAAATATTCTTCTGAGCATTCTTGAATTTTATTGCACAAAGCAGTATCATGTTGACAATTTGGACGTTATTGGTTCTTGGATTAATTAATTCTTGAACTTGTTTTATTGAATTCTTATATCATTGTCATCATCCTTATGTTTATATTTTGTTGAAAGTCATCTATGGCATGTAGTGCATAGATGGACTTGGTATGATTATAACCAAGGATTATTCGGTGTAATCATGACCGTAATGTTACAAATGATGTGGTAAAAGTCCTCATTGGCCCGTAGTGCATTGATGGACAGTTGTTGGCATGATCATGACCATTGATGAATACACGAATATCCTTAGCTGTGATGCATGGATAATTTATGGTTGTGATACTAATGAATATCCTTGACCGTAGTGCAGAAATGATGTGGATTATTTATTAAGCTGAGTCTCAGCTATAAAAGTGATAAAAAAAACCTTTTAAATCATAAAAGATAGTAGATTTTATTCTCTACTTGACTCTTTTAATGGATTGCTTGTTTCGCTGCAGTTAAACTTGATGTTTGTTATATTTTATCAGTTTAACACTGTTGAAGGCTAACGATAATTTATTCTGCATTATCTTAGTCATAATATTTCTTACTAGGCTAGTTGAGCTCACCCTTTTGCTTTCATTGTTCTCTTCAGGAGATGAGAACGTAGCGGGGACTAGTCGGAGAACGGAGTGACGATTCAGATGATAACATTAGTAGTCCTCACTATTCTATGAAATAGTGTGAAAATAAATGTATTGAGGACTTATTTTGAGTTTGAATCCTGTTTAGAAGAAAGTGTTGTATTTAAACTCACAGCTTATGTTTCGTCGTATTTTACACGACAGTTGTATAATTAAGTTTTATTTGTATTTTATACCATGTAGTTGACGACTCATAATAGGTGATGTATACCTAATTTGGGGGTGTCACAGTTGGTATCAAAGCTTAGGGATATGATCCCTGGCTGAGATGTGAGATAAGAACTAGGAGGGGAGAGACGGAGAATTCCTTCGCTAGTATGACCTACCTAAGTTTACTTGTTATTTAATTGGTCGGTCAGAGTATAGAGATAATATGTGATATGTTAATTAACTCTTATTTTGTGGCAGTATTTGAAAAAGACATCCGAGAATGTTGAGAATAACAATGGAGCACATGCCACCGTTGATTCACCATATATCAATAATCAGGATAATGTGCATCAGGAAGGCGATAATCTTCATGCAAACAACAACACTGACCAAATGATGAATGATGGAATGTTCAGAGGCTTTATGCAATTCATGCAACAGCAGGCGAGAGCGGCTCCTGTCCAAAATGTAGGTGGAAATACTGAAAACTCTCGGACGGTTACCGCTAAACAGTTCAAGGAGTTGGGACCACCGGAGTTTATTGGAGAACCAAAACCACTTAAGGCAGAAACGTGGATAAAGCAGATCACCAAGATATTTGATGTCTTGGGATGCGCCGAGGAGCAAAAGGTTCCCTTTGCCACATTTATGTTGCGAGGAGATGCAGATTACTGGTGGGAATCGGTAAAGCATACTCAACCTACTGCACTGAAGATGTCTCGGGAGAAGTTCCAAGAACTGTTCAATGACAAGTACTTTCCCGAAAGTATTCGTCACATGAAGGAGATAAAGTTCATCAAGTTGGAGCAGAATAATATGACCGTGTCGTAGTACGAAACTAAGTTTGCTGAGCTGTCCCGGTTTGCGTCCCACTTGGTTGATAATGAAGAGAGAATGACGCGGATGTTTATAAGAGGTTTGAAGCCGGAGATATGTCAACATCTTATTTCTCATAAACTGTGTTTGTATTCAGATATTGTAAATAGGGCTCAGTTAGTGGAGCGTGATAACAAGTCAACGCAACCAAAAGAGAGCAACAGGCAAAATGATAATACCAGTGAAAGCAGTCATCGAAGCGGTGACAACAAGCGTGGAAGGAATCAGCAGGCCAAAAATGGTAACCACTTCGGTGGTTATCATGGCCAAAACAATAAGAATGGATATTTCAAGAAGAGGAGATTCAACAATGATGGAAAGACGTCAGCACCAGCACCCGTGGTTAAGGAAGGAGAACGACCACCTATCATATACTTCAAATGCGGAGGAGAGAGACACATCAGTCTAAACTGCGCGATGCCATCCAAAGCATGTTATAATTGTGGAAGAGAAGGTCACCTAACCCGATTTTATCGTTCACCGAAGACAAGTTTAGCTAGGATGGAGGCACCAAAGGACGTCCCAGAAAAGTCAAAATCGACAGTGCAAGGGAGAGCGTTTGTTGTGACCTCCCAGAAAGCAAGGAACCAGAATGAGGTCATCACGGGTAAGCTTATCATAAACTCTAGCGAAGTCTACACCTTATTTGATACCGGTTCTACCCATTCTTTTATTTCTCCTATTTGCGCTCAACGATTAAATTTGACTCCGGAGAAATTAGACTTTGACTTATCTGTGGAAACTCTGTTGGGAGTAACCTTCATTACACCCACTGTTTATAGGTCTTGTTTGGTTCAAATCGGTACCCTCACATTACCTGTCGATCTTATTTCATTGAAAATACTTGCATTTGATGTAATTCTAGGGATTGATTGGTTAACTACTCATCATGCAAAAAATTGATTATTTTCGTAAGGTTGTTAACTTTCATATTCCTAATCAACCTATTATGCGAATTCAAACAACCAAACCATTAAAATCAATCACTGTCATCTCAAGCCATAAAGCTATTCATTTATTGAAAAACGGATGTTAAGCTTTCTTAGCTCATGTCACGGATCTAAACAAAAATACTTCAGTTTTGAATGATATTTCTATTGTTAATGAATTTCCTGACGTATTCTCTGAAAAACTTCCTGGCCTACCCCCAGAGCGTGAAATTGAATTTTGTATCGACCTTGAACTCGGTACAAAACCCATTTCCAAAGCCCCATATCGAATGGCTCCTATTGAACTTCAGGAGTTAAAGACCCAATTGGAGGAATTGTTAGACATTGGCTTTATTCGTCCTAGTACTTCTCCTTGGGGTGCTCCTGTTCTATTCGTGAAGAAGAAAGATGGGAGTATGACACTTTGTATTGATTATCCGGAGTTGAATCATGTCACTATCAAAAATAGGTACCCATTGCCATGTATTGATGACCTGTTTGACCAGTTGCAAGGAGCACAATTCTCTTCAAAAATCGATCTTCGTTCTGGATATCATCAGCTGAAGGTTAGAACTGAGGATATTCCAAAGATTGCCTTCAGAACTCGGTACGGGCATTATGAATTCTTAGTCATGTCATTTGGATTGACTAATGCTCCTGCTGCCTTCATGGATATGATGAATCGAGTATTCAATGAATATTTAGATCACTTTGTGGTCGTCTTTATTGATGACATCCTTATTTATTCCAAAAGCCGTGAAGATCATGAGCAACACTTGAGGCTGACACTCCAAAAGCTTCGTGAATACAAGTTTTATGCCAAGTTGAAGAAATGTAAGTTCTGGCTTGAGGAAGTAGCATTCCTTGGGCACGTGGTATCAAGTCATGAAATATCTGTTGACCCGGCAAAGATTGAAGCAATTCAAAGCTGGGAGCAACCTAAATCAGTGACCGAAGTACGTAGCTTTCTCGGTTTAGCTGGTTATTATCGGAGATTCGTGGAAGGATTTTCTCGAATCGCTACTCCATTAACCCAGCTGACTCAGAAAGATACAAAGTTCTGTTAGAGCGAAGAATGTGAGAAGAGTTTTCAAGAACTCAAGAGGAGACTTATTTCAGTACCTGTTCTTACAATACCATCTGGCTCGGAAGGATTTGTCATCTACAGTGATGCTTCGGACAAAGGGTTGGGATGTGTTCTCATGCAACATGGGAAAGTCATAGCCTATGCCTCAAGACAACTCAAAGAATATGAGAGGAATTATCCTACTCATGATCTAGAGTTGGCAGTTGTTGTCTTCACACTTAAAATTTGGAGGCATTACTTGTATGGGGAGAAAGTGGAGATCTTTACGGATCATAAACGCCTCAAATATTTCTTCACTCAAAAGGAACTCAACATGCGACAACGATGTTGGCTGGAACTGTTGAAAGATTATGATCATACCATCCAATACCATCCTCAAAAAGCGAACGTGGTAGTTGATGCATTGAGTAGAAGATCATATGCAAGTACGAGTGCGATATTGTCAACACAAAGTGTGACGCCCCCAGAATAGGTATACAACACCCATTCTGAGTCGCCAAATACATGGTACTGAAAGCAAACTACAACTTCAATAATACAATTGTCGTGCAAAATACGACAACACATACTGTGAGTTTAAATACAAATATTGTCTTCTAAACAATATCCACACTCAAATAAATCCTCATTACAATTATTCAAACACTATTTTACAGAAATAGTGAGGACTGCTAATACATCTTTCTAGAACCATTACTCCATACCCCGACTAGATCCTGCTATGTTCTCACCTCCTGAGAAGAAAAATGGAACAAAAAGGAAAAGGGTGAGCTCAACTAGCCCAGTAAAGAATATTATGACTAAGATAATATACAAACAAATTATCGTTAGTCTTCAACAGGGAAAAATCTGATAGAATATAATCGACAACAAGTTTTAGATCAACAACTGCAGCGGAAACAACAAACCATTAGAAGAGTCAAGTAGAGAAAGAATTCTACTATCTTCTAAGATTTAAAAGTCCATCATCAATATTTTATCCCTGTAACATCAATTAATAATCATCTTTAACCAAATATTCATCTTTGCACTACAGGCCAAAGATATTCATTTGTATCATCAGTCGGTCATGTTCATCTCAACACCTGTTCATCTTTGCACTACAGGCCAAAGATATTCATCAAGTAATTATACATCTTTGCACTACAGGCCAAAGATATTCAGTAATATCATCATTTAGGACTGAGGATGATGAAAAATATCTTAAAGAGAACGAATCCAATGAGACAGAAGGACAAATAGTAGGGATTCGTATAACAGTTTATCCAAGATCAATAATACTTCATAATAATCAATTGTGAAGCAGAATTCAAAAATAAAGATCAAAACATGGATACAATCAAAGATAGTAACCATAATAGACATCTTGGACAAAAAGGAAAAATTTTATTTTTCGGTGAATAGTGCCGTATTCGTGAATAGTACCGTATACGTGAATAGTGCCGTATACGTGAATAGTAACCCCGACACAAAAAGTTCCAAATTTGATAAAAACTCATATCAATATTTCAGCATAATGATATTGAAGAAAATAATATCATTTAAGAAGAAAATAATATCCCTTACCTCAAAATATCAGTACTTCTGGTCGGAATACCGGTATAAGGCTGAAAGAAACTTGCTCTGATGAATAGAAACTCTCAAAGTATCTAAATACTCACAAAATACACTCAATAATCTAGAGAGAGAAAGAGAGAAAACTTGTTTCTGGTGTGATTTTCAATTCTAACTTAGCCCTCTATTTATAGGAAAATTTTGGTAGGTTTGACCTGCAACCTGATGGCTTTACCTGCTACTATTCCCACCTACCACATTTGAAATATAATTCAGCACATTTCTTCACCAACCACAAGTGGGGCCCACCAATTCTAGAATTTTCCATCAAAATGATAAACTCCGAAAATTCAACAATTTCTGAACCAGTCATCTTGTAAAATTCATAATAAATCATACGTTCATTTTTAACGGTTCAAAATTTGTGGACATATACTCAACTTATATATGTATAACATATCCAAAAATTACCACGATCCAACGGTCGGATTAAAAATTATAACACCCGCAATATTTCTCAAAAACCCTGATTTTTAATACCTCCATTCCGACAAAAATACTGATAAAACACCTCAACATTAACTCCTTCATTTTTAACCACAAAAATATATCCCTCATTTATATCCACATAAAATAAATATTTCCTTATCATATGAATCAATAATTAATTATTCACAAATAATATTACAGAATCACATTTATGACAACCAGGCCGTTCCCAGGAAAGAGGGGGCTTTCCAATAAGGATTTCTCCTTACTGGCGCGCAATTAGATGACCAAACCTCTCCTTAGACAGAACTTTCTAGACATTGCCAATAATGTTATCTAATAATATTATTCAAATAATATGAATTATTGATCTGATAATAGAAAATACTGTGCAGCAACAATTATTGAAACAACAATAATATAAAATATCAACGCAGCAATTATTGAATCAATAAAATAAAATATTGAATAATAACTACTGTAACAATTATTGAGTAGTGCCTTCTTACGTAAGAATCAATAATTGGTGCAATACCGTGTGCTACTGTATTTTAACCACCGGGTATTCCAACAGTATTAACGGTAACAACTACGCCGTTATTTATAAACAACTTATACTTGTCGTTTTCTTCATCCAATCGCTTTCCGTTATGGGGCCCACACAAGGCTGCGTCGTCGTACGAATATTCCCCGACAGCAAGAATATTCCACGACCAACCGAATATTCACCGACCAAAAATAAATATTTTATAACCACTTGCTTATTTTGCAAAATTTGCACATTTCACCCATAACCAAAGTATTATATCAAATTAACCCCTTATTATTCACAATAATATTTAGAGAAAATTTGATTTTATTCATTAATAAGTTGGGGTCTTACAACCTCCCCTCCTTATGAAATTTCGTCCTCGAAATTGACGTACGTACCTGATGTTTCAAAAAGGTGAGGATACCTCGCTTTCATTTCTGATTCCAACTCCCAGGTCATTTCTTCAATAGCATGGTTTCTCCACAAAACCTTAACTTGTGGTATAACCTTCGTGCGTAGGACATGCTCTTTCCTATCCAAGATCTTAACAGGTACCTCCTCGTACGTTAAATCTTCAGCTATCTCGTCTGGTTCTAACTCAATAATGTGGTTCGGGTCTTTAACATATTTACGAAGCATAGATATGTGAAAAACATTATGAACACGAGACATGCTTGGAGGTAATGCGAGTCTATATGCCACATTTCCTATTCGCTCAAGAATCTCAAATGGACCAACAAATCTTGGATTGAGCTTTCCTCTCTTCCCAAATCTTGTAACTCCCTTCCATGGTGCAACACGTAACAATACATGATCCCCAATATTAAATTCCACGTCCTTCCGATGAAGATCCGCATAACTCTTTTGTCGATCCTGTGCCGTTTGTATACGTTGTCGAATCGTTTGGATCTTCTCTGTAGTAATGCGTACCAATTCTGGTCCCAACAATGTTGCTTCACCCACCTCGTCCCAGCATACTGGAGAACGACATTTTCTTCCATACAACGCCTCAAATGGAGCCATACCTATGCTCGCCTGATAACTGTTGTTGTAGGAGAATTCCACCAATGGTAGGTACTTATCCCAACTCCCTTTGAGATCTAAGACACAAAGTCTTAATAGATCTTCAAGAGTTTGAATAGTCCTCTCTGATTGTCCGTCCGTTTGAGGATGGTATGCTGAACTGAATCGTAAATCCGTGCCCATAGCTTTCTGCAAGCTAACCCAAAATCGTGAAGTGAATCTTGGGTCACGATCCGAAACTATGGATACTGGCATGCCATGCAATCTCACAATCTCGTTCACGTACATACTAGCAAGACGTTCAAGGGAATAAGTCTCACGTATCGGCAAGAAATGAGCGGACTTGGTTAATCTATCAACAATAACCCAAATCGCATCTATGCCTTGAGAAACCTTGGGAAGACCCGTAACAAAATCCATAGTAATGTGTTCCCACTTCCATTTCGGAATCTCAAGTGGTTGCAATGGACCCTTTGGTACTTGATGCTCCGCTTTTACACGTTGACAAGTTAAACATCTCGAGATAAACTCCGCGATCTCTCTTTTCATATTGCTCCACCAAAATGTATGTCGAAGATCGTGATACATTTTGGTACTCCCAGGATGGATTGCAAACGGTGTGTTGTGTGCCTCCATCATTATTCTATGCTTCAAGTCAAAATCGTTAGGAACACAAAGTCTGGAGTTGACTCGAAGTATTCCTTCTTCATCGATTCTTGCTTCTGGAATAGCACCTTCTTGCACTTTCTTCTTCATACGCATCAGCTCTATATCCGTAGCTTGAGCAGCTTTAACTTTATCGATTAAAGTCGGTTCTACTCGTATATTTGATATCATCATGTGGGTACTTGGAGCCTTCATCTCTATCTCCATCCTTTGCAAGTCATACAAAATGGGCCTTTGTGTTAAAAACATTGCACTCGTACCCGCATATGATCTTCTACTCAATGCGTCAGCTACTACGTTTGCTTTTCCAGGATGGTATTGGATGGTATGATCGTAATCTTTCAACAGCTCAAGCCAACGTCGTTGCCGCATGTTGAGTTCCTTTTGGGTGAAGAAATATTTGAGGCTTTTATGATCTGTATAGATCTCCACTTTCTCCCCATACAGGTAGTGTCTCCAGATCTTCAACGCAAAAACGACTGCTGCCAACTCCAAATCATGAGTAGGATAATTCCTCTCATATTCTTTGAGTTGTCGTGAGGCATAGGCTATGACTTTCCCATGTTGCATGAGAACACATCCTAACCCTTTGCCTGAAGCATCGCTGTAGATAACAAATCCATCCGAACCAGATGGTATTGTCAAAACAGGTGCCGAAATGAGTCTCCTCTTGAGTTCTTGGAAACTCTTCTCGCATTCCTCACTCCATACGAATTTTGTATCTTTCCGAGTCAGCTGAGTTAACGGAGTAGCGATTCGAGAAAATCCTTCCACAAATCTCCGATAATAACCAGCTAAGCCCAGAAAGCTACGTACTTCGGTTACCGACTTCGGTTGCTCCCAACTTTGTATGGCTTCAATCTTCGCCGGGTCGACAGATACTCCATGTTTTGACACCACGTGCCCAAGGAATGCTACTTCCTCAAGCCAGAACTCGCATTTCTTCAGTTTGGCATATAGCTTGTTTTCACGAAGCCTTTGCAGTACCAGCTTCAAATGGCGCTCATGATCTTCACGGCTTTTGGAATAGATGAGGATGTCATCAATAAAGACAACAACGAACTGATCCAAATATTCTTTGAATACACGGTTCATCATATCCATGAAGGCAGCAGGAGCATTAGTCAATCCAAAAGACATTACTAAGAATTCATAATGCCCGTACCGAGTTCTGAAGGCAGTCTTTGGAATATCCTCAGTTTTAATCTTCAGCTGATGATATCCAGAACGAAGATCGATCTTTGAAAAGAATTGTGCTCCTTGCAACTGGTCAAACAGGTCATCAATGCGAGGTAGCGGATACCTATTCTTGATGGTGACATGGTTCAATTCTCGATAGTCAATACAAAGTCGCATACTCCCGTCTTTCTTCTTTACGAATAAAACAGGAGCACCCCAAGGAGACGTACTAGGACGAATAAAACCGATGTCCAACAACTCCTGTAGTTGGACTTTTAACTCCTGAAGTTCAATAGGAGCCATTCGATATGGGGTTTTAGAAATGGGCTTTGTACCGGGTTCAAGGTCAATAAAGAATTCAATTTCTCGTTCCGGGGGTAGACCGGGAAGTTCTTCAGGAAATACATCGGAAAATTCTCTAACAATAGAAATATTATTCAAATCTGACTTGTCTTTGTTCAAATCCATAACATGGGCTAAGAAAGCTTGACATCCGTTTTTCAATAAACGAATAGCTTTGTGGCTTGATATGACAGTGACTGATTTTAGTGGTTTAGTAGTTTGAATTCGTATGACAGGTTGGTTAGGAATATGAAAACTAACAACCTTACGAAAACAATCAATTTTAGCATGATGAGTGGTTAACCAATCAATTCCTAAAATCACATCAAAAGCAAGTATCTTTAAAGAGATAAGATCAACAGGTAATGTGATAGTGCCAACTTGGATCATGCAAGATTTATAAACTGTAGATGTAACGAAGGTTTCACCCAACGGAGTTTCAACAGATAAGTTAAAGTCCAATTTCTCCGGAGTCAAGTTTAAACGTTGAGCACAAGCAGGAGAGATAAAAGAATGGGTAGAACCGGTATCTAGTAAAGTATAAACTTCGCAAGAATTCAAGATTAGCTTACCCGTGATCACCTCGTTCGGGTTTCTCGCGTTTTGGCCAGTAACGACAAACGCTCTTCCAGGAACCGCTGATTTCGCCTTATCCGGGACAGCCCTTGGAATCACCACTCCCGCTGAACTTGGTTTCGCTATAGTACAATCTCGAGCGATGTGGCCTTCCTTCCCACAGTTGTAACACACCTTGGATTGTTGTGGACAGTTTGGGCTGATATGTCCCTCTTTCCCGCATTTGTAACATCTAACTGGCGGTCGTTCTCCTCCCCTAAAATTTGTTGTTGGTGCTGGTGCTGGTGCTGATGTCTTCCCGTCATTGTTGAATCTCCTCTTTCTGAAATTTCCACTTGACTCACCTCTCCTATTATCATGGCCACGATGACCACCCGAGTGGTTACCGCCTTTGTTCGTATTTTTCCCTCCTCGTTGGTTATCATCGCTCTGATGATTGCTGTCACCGGTATGACCCTGGTTGTGGTCCCTCGGTTGAGTATACTCATTATCTCTCTCTAATAATTGGGCCCTGTTGACAACGTCTGAATACAGAGAAAATTTATGAGAGATAAGGTATTGACGAATCTCAGGTTTTAAACCTCTCAGAAACATCCGCGTCATTCGTTCCTCATTTTCGACCAAATGAGGTGCAAACCTGGATAACTCTGCAAACTTCGCCTCGTACTGGGACACCGTCATGTTGTTTTGTTCCAGTCTAATAAACTCAACCTCCTTCATATGACGAATACTTTCAGGAAAGTACTTGTCATTGAACAGTTTTTGAAATGTTTCCCAGGACATGTTGAGTGCGTCAGGCTGGGTACGCTTCACAGACTCCCACCAGTAGTCTGCCTCACCGCGGAACATAAATGTGGCGAATGGAACCTTCTGTTCCTCCGTGCATCCCAAGACATCAAATATCTTGGTAATTTGCTTGACCCACGTTTCCGCCATGATCGGATCCGGCTTTCCCTTAAATTCTGGTGGTCCCAATTCTTTGAACTGCTTAGCTGTGACAAACCGCGCGTTGTTATCATTTCCACCCGTATTCTGCACACGAGTCTCCCTCGTCTGATTTTGCATGAACTGCAAAAAGCTCCTAAACATTCCATCATTCATCGTTTGCTCGGTAACGTTGTTTACAGGAGGAATATTGCCTTCCTGTTGCACGTTCCCTGGGTAGTGATCAAAGGTGTCTCCACGGTCTGATTTACTCCATTATTAACGTTCTCAGCTGCCATTCTTAAATACTGCCATAAAACAAGGGTTAATAGTCATGTCATATATTATCCCTATACTCTGACCGACCAAATAAACACCAAATAAACTTAGTCAGGTCATACTAGCGAAGGAATTCCCCGTCTCTCCCCTCCTAGTTCTTGTCTCACATCTCAGCCAGGGATCATATCCCTAAGCTCTGATACCAACTGTGACGCCCCCAGAATAGGTATACAACACCCATTCTGAGTCGCCAAATACATGGTACAGAAAGCAAACTACAACTTCAATAATACAATTGTCGTGCAAAATACGACAACACATACTGTGAGTTTAAATACAAATATTGTCTTCTAGACAATATCCACACTCAAATAAATCCTCATTACAATTATTCAAACACTATTTTACAGAAATAGTGAGGACTGCTAATACATCTTTCTAGAACCATCACTCCATACCCCGACTAGATCCTGCTATGTTCTCACCTCCTGAGAAGAAAAATGGAACAAAAAGGAAAAGGGTGAGCTCAACTAGCCCAGTAAAGAATATTATGACTAAGATAATATACAACAAATTATCGTTAGTCTTCAACAGGGAAAAATCTGATAGAATATAATCGACAACAAGTTTTAGATCAACAACTGCAGCGGAAACAACAAACCATTAGAAGAGTCAAGTAGAGAAAGAATTCTACTATCTTCTAAGATTTAAAAGTCCATCATCAATATTTTATCCCTGTAACATCAATTAATAATCATCTTTAACCAAATATTCATCTTTGCACTACAGGCCAAAGATATTCATTTGTATCATCAGTCGGTCATGTTCATCTCAACACCTGTTCATCTTTGCACTACAGGCCAAAGATATTCATCAAGTAATTATACATCTTTGCACTACAGGCCAAAGATATTCAGTAATATCATCATTTAGGACTGAGGATGATGAAAAATATCTTAAAGAGAACGAATCCAATGAGACAGAAGGACAAATAGTAGGGATTCGTATAACAGTTTATCCAAGATCAATAATACTTCATAATAATCAATTGTGAAGCAGAATTCAAAAATAAAGATCAAAACATGGATACAATCAAAGATAGTAACCATAATAGACATCTTGGACAAAAAGGAAAAATTTTATTTTTCGGTGAATAGTGCCGTATTCGTGAATAGTACCGTATACGTGAATAGTGCCGTATACGTGAATAGTAACTCCGACACAAAAAGTTCCAAATTTGATAAAAACTCATATCAATATTTCAGCATAATGATATTGAAGAAAATAATATCATTTAAGAAGAAAATAATATCCCTTACCTCAAAATATCAGTACTTCTGGTCGGAATACCGGTATAAGGCTGAAAGAAACTTGCTCTGATGAATAGAAACTCTCAAAGTATCTAAATACTCACAAAATACACTCAATAATCTAGAGAGAGAAAGAGAGAAAACTTGTTTCTGGTGTGATTTTCAATTCTAACTTAGCCCTCTATTTATAGGAAAATTTTGGTAGGTTTGACCTGCAACCTGATGGCTTTACCTGCTACTATTCCCACCTACCACATTTGAAATATAATTCAGCACATTTCTTCACCAACCACAAGTGGGGCCCACCAATTCTAGAATTTTCCATCAAAATGATAAACTCCGAAAATTCAACAATTTCTGAACCAGTCATCTTGTAAAATTCATAATAAATCATACGTTCATTTTTAACGGTTCAAAATTTGTGGACATATACTCAACTTATATATGTATAACATATCCAAAAATTACCACGATCCAACGGTCGGATTAAAAATTATAACACCCGCAATATTTCTCAAAAACCCTGATTTGATTTTTAATACCTCCATTCCGATAAAAATACTGATAAAACACCTCAACATTAACTCCTTCATTTTTAACCACAAAAATATATCCCTCATTTATATCCACATAAAATAAATATTTCCTTATCATATGAATCAATAATTAATTATTCACAAATAATATTACAGAATCACATTTATGACAACCAGGCCGTTCCCAGGAAAGAGGGGGCTTTCCAATAAGGATTTTTCCTTACTGGCGCGCAATTAGATGACCAAACCTCTCCTTAGACAGAACTTTCTAGACATTGCCAATAATGTTATCTAATAATATTATTCAAATAATATGAATTATTGATCTGATAATAGAAAATACTGTGCAACAACAATTATTGAAACAACAATAATATAAAATATCAACGCAGCAATTATTGAATCAATAAAATAAAATATTGAATAATAACTACTGTAACAATTATTGAGTAGTGCCTTCTTACGTAAGAATCAATAATTGGTGCAATACCGTGTGCTACTGTATTTTAACCACCGGGTATTCCAACAGTATTAACGGTAACAACTACGCCGTTATTTATAAACAACTTATACTTGTCGTTTTCTTCATCCAATCGCTTTCCGTTATGGGGCCCACACAAGGCTGCGTCGTCGTACGAATATTCCCCGACAGCAAGAATATTCCACGACCAACCGAATATTCACCGACCAAAAATAAATATTTTATAACCACTTGCTTATTTTGCAAAATTTGCACATTTCACCCATAACCAAAGTATTATATCAAATTAACCCCTTATTATTCACAATAATATTTAGAGAAAATTTGATTTTATTCATTAATAAGTTGGGGTCTTACACAAAGGCCCATTTTGTGTGACTTGCAAAGGATGGAGATAGAGTTAAAGACTCCAGGGACCCATGTGATGATGACGAATATACGAGTAGAACCGACTATAATTGATAAAGTTAAGACTGCTCAAGCTACAGACCTGGAGCTGATGCGTATGAGGAAGAAAGTGCAAGAAGGTGCTATGCCGGAACTAAGAATCGATGAAGAAGGAATACTTCGAGTCAACTCCAGACTTTGTGTTCTTAACGACCCTGATTTAAAGTATAAAATCATGATGGAGGCGCACCGTTTGCAATCCATCCTGGGAGTACCAAAATCTATCGTGATCTTTGTCATATATTTTGGTGGAGCAATATGAAAAGAGAGATAGCGTTGTTTATCTCAAGGTGTCTAACTTGTCAACGAGTCAAAGCGGAGCATTAAGTACCAAAAGGTCCATTGCAACCACTTAAAATTCCAGAATGGAAATGGGAGCACATTACCATGGATTTCGTTACTAGTCTTCCCAAGGTTTCTCAAGGCATTGATGCAAGTTGGGTCATTGTTGATAGATTGACCAAGTCTGCTCATTTCTTACCAATACGAGAAATTTATACACTTGAACGTCTTACTCGTATGCACATAAACGAGATTGTAAGACTGCATGGTATGGCAGTATCCATAGTTTTTGATCGAGACACAAGATCCACTTCATAATTTTGGGTTAGTTTGCAAAAAGCTATGGGCACGGTTCAGCATATCATCCCCAGACAGACGGACAATCAGAGAGGACTATTCAAACTCTTGAAGATTTATTAAGACTCTGTGCCCTTGACTTCAAGGGAAGTTGGGATAAGTTCTTACCATTGGTGGAGTTTTCCTACAACAACAGTTATCAAGCAAGTATTGGCATGGCTCCATTCGAGGCGTTGTATGGAAGAAAGTGTCGTTCTCTAGTATGCTGGGATGAGGTGGATGAAGCAACGCTGTTGGGACCGGAGTTGGTACGTATGACTACGGAATAGATTCAAATGATCCGGCAACGTATAAAAACCTCACAAGATCGACAAAAGAGTTATGCTGATCTTCATCGAAATGACGTGGAATTTGATATAGGAGATCATGTGTTGTTATGAGTTGCTCCTTGGAAAGGAGTTACGAGATTTGAAAAGAGAGGAAAGCTCAATTCTCGATTCATTGGCCCATTTTTAATCCTCGATTGAGTAGAAACTGTGGCCTATAGACTCGCTTTACCGCCAAGTATGTCTCGTGTTCATAATATTTTTCACATATCCATGTTACGTAAATATGTGGAAGACCCGAACCACATTATTGAGTTAGAACCGGACGAAATAGCGGAAGATTTAATTAACGTATGAAGAGGTTCCTGTTCAAATCTTGGATAAGAAGGAACATATTCTACGCTCTAAGGTTATACCTCAAGTCAAAGTTTTGTGGAGAAACCACGATGTTGAAGAAATGACCTGGGAGTTAAAATCTGAAATGAAGTCAAGGTATCCTTACCTCTTCGATATACCAGGTACGTACCCTAATTTCGAGGGCAAAATTTCATAAGAAGGGGAGGTTGTAAGACCCCAACTTTTATAAATAAAGATGAATTTTTTATAAATATCATTTTTGAATATTATGGAGTGAAATTGATATAATGTTATAGTTGTGAGTAATATTTATAAATTTTGCAAAGTACGCAAGTTGCTATATAATATTCGATTAGTCGGGGAATATTCGTTTTAACAAGGAATATTCGTACGACGACACAATCATTGGTGGACCCCACAACGAAATTATTGTCGGATTGAGAAAACGACAAAAATACTTTATGAAAATAACGACGGAAGTTTTACCATTAATACTATTGAACTTCTCGGTAGTAAAAGTACAGTAATACGCATGGTTGGATAGTAACACACAATATTAATTATTGATGCTTACGTGATAAGTCACTCAGTTTTGTTTTATTGGTATTATTAATGTAATAAAACAGAAAAACTTTTTATATAAAACAGAATACTTTTATAAAGTTATTCGTTTTATTAGGTTAATAGTAAAATCTTTTTATATAAAACAGAATACTTTTATAAAGTTATCTGTTTTATTAGACAATAATTAGAATATATTATATTTTATTATGCATAGTGCCTGCATAGTGTTTGCATAGTAAAAATTTTTATAAAGTTATTCGTTTTGTTAGATTATAAATAGAATATATTATATTTTATTTAAAAGATTTTGCTTTAAATATGGACCGTCAGATTAAAGTAAATCAATCTGGATTGTTCATGAATTAGTTACTATGTCGTCTATTCTTCTATAAATAGAAGCTCATTCCTTCATTATTTCTTACGAATTCACTGAAACTCTAGAGAGAGAAGTTATAGAGAGAAAGAAGAAAAGTATTCTGCTACTGCACTAGTCATATATCCAGTATTCTTCATCTTAAGATAAGGGGTATTATTTATTTTGTATTCATGAAGAGAACTTCTGTTACTCCATTATTTATTATTCTGTTGGAATAACCTGTATACGCGGGCTACCCTATACTTGGTGAAATTCTTCTGTTATTAGATTCTTTATTATTCTGTTGAAACATCCTGTCTGTGCGTTTACGCCGGACCTGGTTCCATTATTTATTATTCTGTCGGAATATCATGTCTGTGCGTTTACGCCGGACTTGGTTACATTATCTATTATTCTGTCGGAATATCCTGTCTGTGCGTTTACGCCGGACCTGGTTCCATTATTTATTATTTTGTCGGAATATCCTGTCAGTGCGCTTACACATGACCTGGTTCCGTTATTTATTATTCTGTTGGAATAACCTGTCTGTGCGGTCCATCGCATGCCTGGTGATTTCTTTTGTTATTCCATTCTTTATTATACTCAGTTGGTTAAAGTTTTGGCTTTTATACTCCATGAAATTAGTGGAATATCCTTGATATTTGCGCTTCATCCAGTATATTTTTATGGAAATATTCTTCTGAGCATTCTTGAATTTTACTGCACAAAGCAGTATCATGTTGACAATTTGGACGTTATTGGTTCTTGGATTAATTAATTCTTGAACTTGTTTTTATTGAATTCTTATATCATTGTCATCATCCTCATGTTTATATTTTGTTGAAAGTCATCTATGACATGTAGTGCATAGATGGACTTGGTATGATTATAACCAAGGATTATTCGGTGTAATCATGACCGTAATGTTACAAATGATGTGGTAAAAGTCCTCATTGGCCCGTAGTGCATTGATGGACAGTTGTTGGCATGATCATGACCATTGGTGAATACACGAATATCCTTAGCTGAGATGCATGGATAATTTATGGTTGTGATACTAATGAATATCCTTGGCCGTAGTGCAGAAATGATGTGGATTATTTATTAAGCTGAGTCTCAGCTATAAAAATGATAAAAAAACCTTTTAAATCATAAAAGATAGTAGATTTTATTCTCTACTTGACTCTTTTAATGGATTGCTTATTCCGCTACAGTTAAACTTGATGTTTGTTATATTTTATCAGTTTAACACTGTTGAAGGCTAACGATAATTTATTCTGCATTATCTTAGTCATAATATTTCTTACTAGGCTAGTTGAGCTCACCCTTTTGCTTTCATTGTTCTCTTCAGGAGATGAGAACGTAACGGGGACTAGTCGGGGAACGGAGTGACGATTCAGAGGATAACATTAGTAGTCCTCACTATTCTATGAAATAGTGTGAAAATAAATGTATTGAGGACTTATTTTGAGTTTGAATCCTGTTTAGAAGAAAGTGTTGTATTTAAACTCACAGCTTATGTTTCGTCGTATTTTACACGACAGTTGTATAATTAAGTTTTATTTGTATTTTATACCATGTAGTTGACGACTCAGAATAGGTGATGTATACCTATTTTGGGGGCGTCACAGCGCTGAAGCAGGAAGAGTATGAAAAGCAAAAGGAAAAGATGCAGCCTTCAGAGGTGTAAAATGAAAAGTGACAAGAGGTGAAGAAGTAAAAACTCTATAGTTCAATCATCAATGCTTGTATTTAGACTTTAGTAATCTAGAATTGATTTATGAATTTTGTTTTGACCCCTCTAAATTTAAGTTTTCCATAATCTGCCCCTTTTAGTTTATTAACTTACATATTTGCCCCTACTTCTATATTTATTAAAAAAATTGAGCATAGGTAGATGCTTATATTGCCACTTAATAAGTTCGCCCTTGCATCTAATAATACTTACTTAAAATAAAAATGCAAATTTGATAATGCCCAAGTCTCAATTGTCTAACTTATTTGTTGTTTTTTTTTTGAAAAATTTTGCACGGACATGATAATTGGACATGAGTGTTTTAAAATTTCACGTATTTGTATTTTGACTTTTAAAATACAAATAGGTGAAAGTGTAAAACACTTATTTTCAATTATCATGTCCGCATAGAAGATCTCTATTTTTTTATTTCGAATTTTACATAACTTTGTTTGTCAAATGAGATTCAATCCAACCAAATAATTACAAAAATAGTAAAATAAAAAATAATAAAATTCAAAAATGGTAACTGAAATCTGGTAAAAAAATCACACAAAATGCCTTAATTCAAGCACATGCTTACCCTTCAAATCATAGTAATCAAACCCAGATTGGGCCGCTGGTTCGACCGATAAAAATCGAAATTGGTTGGCTCTCCAGTCCGGTTCAAACAAAAAAATAATTTTTGGTCAAAATAGGGTCAAACTCGGTGACTTGACGGTAGAACCAGTCGACCCAATGACCCGGTAATCGGGTCACCGGTTTTACCAGTTCCCTACCGAATTTGATTGAATAAATGTATAATTGATTGAGTTTTGAGTTATGATCATAATTTAATATCTTTCTTTTCATATAGATTTAGTATTTATTTGAATTGTATCATATAATTATTGCACAAATAGATTTAGTTTTTTTTACCGAATTTAATTGAATGTATCCTAAAGATGTTTATTATTTGTGTTTGATTTTATCACTCTTGAGTCTTGTGTTTTGAGTTATAATTATGATTTAATATCTTTCTTTTTAAATAGATTTAATATTTATTTAAATTGTATAAAATAAATATTGTACAAAAAGGTTTAATTTTTTTGGGTAGATAAATTGATTAATTTTATATATTTACTAAATATTATATATAATATATAATAATAATTAATATATTTAATTATTTATTATTTATTATATATTAATAATGACACTGTGTGAATAACGATTCGACTATTAATTAAAGGCTTAAATATAAATTAGTACCCTAAACTATAGGGCATATTCCACTTCAGTGATCCACCTTTCAATTTTGTCAATTAGATTATTAAACTTTCAATTTTTTCCAATTACACAAATTGAACACGCCACATCAACAATTGCTGACGTGGCTAATTTAAGTGGGGTCTTAACAAGCTTACGTGGTAAAAAAACAATTTTTTAATCATAAAATAAATAAGTCTGATTTAATAGGTCAAAATGGTCAAAACAAAGATTAACATAATTAATTAAAATAAAAAAAATCCTTATATTTCATCCCATCCTTAATTAATTAAAATAAAACAAATCCTACATCCAGATCCAGATCCAGATCAACCTCTCCTCCCATCCTTTCCGGTTCCCCCACCACTCTCCGCCGCCACCACCATCGATCACCACCTCCACCTAAACCACCAACACCCTCCATTTCAGCCTGACAAGTCTAGCCCCTCCGCTGCTTTGACCGACGACCACCACCCTCTCGTTCGCCGGAAATCTCCTCAACTCCATCGCCCTCACGACCTCCTTGTCTCCGCCGTCCACCGCCGTTACCTCCAACCCCAACACAACATACCACTTCTACACTTGACCCAAAACAACTAAGAGCCCTCCAAAAAAGATGAGATCAATCCGTATGTTTGTTTGGCTGGAACCAGAGACCGTTGGGTTTTGTGAGAAATTAGATTTTTTTGATTGAAGTTGCACAGATCCAGTGAATAGCTTTGATCGAAGTTGCACAGATCCGTATGGTCAGCGACGGCAACCCCTCTCCTCTTCCTCGACACTGCCAATTCCAAGCTCGGCTATTCGATAGATCTGAGATCTAGACAGAAGGCTTCTTAAGACATCGCTTTCATACTCCACTCTCTAGTTCACTGGTTAATCCTTCCGCTTCTGTAACAGAGGCTAAAAGGTGTGAACGAAGAAAGCTTCTTCTCCAGATTCCACAAGAAAGGGTTCAGAGATAAGCGACACGAGGACACTCACTTTGGATCTCGGCGGCAACACGGAGAATGGGAGCGATGGACTGGAGGGAGGTCGGGACCACCTCATTGTCGGAAACCTCCATTGAGAGTGATGGACTGGAGGGAGGCTTCGGTTGAGCTAGGGTTTGCGATTTGGGGCTTTTGTGTTCGATCGATTGTTGATTTTAGAGTGTGTGTTTCTTTTATTTTAATTACGGCTTGACGATTTTGCCCATGCTGATAAAATGATTAAATTATGTAATGAATAATAAATTATTTATTTGCCACGTAAGCTTGTTAAGACCCCACTTCAATTAGCCACGTCAACAATTTTTGACGTGGCGTGATCAATTTTGTCAATTAAAAAAAATTGATAATTTAATTACCTAATTGACAAAATTAAAAGATGAATCACCGAAATAAAATATGTCATATAGTTTAGATACTAATTCATATTTAAGCCTTAATTAAATTAATGATCTATTCTTTCGATAACTGTAGTCTGTTTCTATTGGATGTCGAAAATATTGCTTCAAATACTGACAAATACCAAAGGCTACTAATAAAGAGAAAAATTCACTAGCAGGAATTCACTGAATGACACCTCATATAGCAGAATTTACTTGCTGATGTGTCTTAACTTGACTTGTTCGTTATTCAATATAGATAACGGTCTGCTTCATGTATCGTTTCCTTAAATATTTTTTATTTTCTTCTTCTAGATATGGAACCCTGAAGCCCTCTTTCTTCTTCGCTCCCTCGTCTCCGCAATCGCTGACAGTACATCTGATTCCATATTTTTCCAGTGGATGAAAGTGACCCTTCTAAATTCAAGATTCTTTAAAGAAATTCTTGCAGGTTTCTTGATATTTTTTCACTTACATGTATTTTTCACTGCATGCGAAACCCTAATCTTTGTTTGTGTTCTTCATTTAGGGGGCCTGTGTGGTTGATAATTTGGAGGTGATGTTGGAAGGGAATTTTCCATGAACTGAGGTATGTGGGGTCTAGTAATTTCTTGTTAGTTTTGCTCAAATCCATTTTAATTGGAATTGAACTGTGTTGCTTGGTTTAATTTGGGTTTTTATCATTTTTTGAACTGTTTTTAGTTGAAAGTCAGTTTATTAGAAGGGTTTTCGGTTGATTTTGGTTGAACTGTCCTTTAATTTTATGGTAACTGCTGATATTGTTGACGCATGTGATGCTACTTGTGTCAAAAAAAGAAAAGCAGTGATACTTCCATTAATACATAAAAGAAATTATGAATTTTTGGTAGGCTTTCGGTTTGAATGAGGTCATTTTAATGTCTGAGTGTCTTCTCGATCTGAGATTTTGCAGGTAGTCTGCATGCAATGCAAAACTAAGCTAATTTAGTGTTATTTAGCGAGAACTGTGATCAGTATAGTCAAAATATCCTTATAATTGAAATTGTGCTATATTTTGGGTACTTGATATACTCACGTAGACTATTAGTTTTTAGAGTAGTTTTGTGTCGGTTAGTGTATTTGAGCTACTTTTCCCCTTGTAAACCCTGTAAAAATCATCTTACTTCAGCATATGATGTGGGCCTTTTATGAGATCATTATTGATGGAAGTTTTTCAATCTGGAAACCTTTTAAAAAAAATTTAATAATTGAAATTTAATTTATTTGTTTAGAATTTTACCCTTAACAATCAGTATAGCTTAGAATTTACTCTTAACAATCAGTATAGTTTTGCTGATCAGGGGGCAAGCTCTTATTATAGGACATGGCCATTTGACGTGAACCACTACGGTCGGTCGCGTTGTGAGCGTATTACAAGGCATTTTGTTGCATTAGTGAAATCATTTCATCTATAACTCTTAGCTATCAGCTGTTCCATTGAGAAAGAAATCATTGGACAATTGTACCTGCCATAAGGGTCACCACATGTGGCAATCTTTTGGATACCCTTATTTCCATTACTAAATGGTTTGGAGCATAAATCCTTGGACCTTATTTTCCTCTTCTTCTTCTCTCTACCCCGACTCATCAACTTCCCTCTCCTGTGTTACCTACTATATTCATATCCTCATTGGTTCCTTCACATGGAAGATATGGACCTTCATCTCAAGCTTATTAATATAACTTATATGATTGCTTCGGTTGCATGGAGCATAATCTGCTAGTATATTGCTTCTTTGGTGCTTTTGGAATTGATTAAGGCCGCTCCTTTTTTCTTCTTTTTTTTAAAACAAAAACAAAAACTGTTTGTCTTATTCTTGATTTGCAAATCTGAAGGGCATGGTTCATCCCAAGGTTCATGTTGTAGGACATTCACACTTATCTTCTTGAGGGGTTTGGCTGGCATTACTATTAATTATGAGATCAAGCTAAAACATGTACACAACAAGGATATTTATAATTATTTCTGTTGCTATTACTAGGTAGAATATGACCATAACAAAGGTGTATCGTTGCATACACTCAGCGAGTTGTGTATGCACAAAAGGACATCTAAGTGAAGAAGTTATTTTCCTACTTCTTCAGCATTTGAATTGGAATCCTAAGATGATTGCCAGTCTTTCTTGCGTGTGCAAATGGTTTGATGATCTTGCTAAGAGAGTACTCTGGAAGGAATTTTGCCGGACAAGAGCTCCAAAAATGATGATTGATCTACAATCGAGTGGGAGTCACAGTGTTGATGGAAACTGGAGGGCACTAGGGAAGCTGCTTATTTATTGTTCAGGATCTACCAAGGGTGGCCTGTTCAATAGCATTCATATTCCTGGTCACTTTGTTTATAGGACCCGCTTCTCTCGGACATCAGGGAAAAGCTTTCTTTTACCTCAATGCAGATCAGATATTTTGTATGTTTCTGACCCTTGTGAACATCTTGACCAAGGGGAAGAGGGAGATGTGGGATTTTTCAGGGGTGTTTTCAAGTCTTTTGCAATGTCAAAGGTTCGGAAGATGCTGATTAGAAGAGGGGCTAAATTTCATCCTACGGAAGTGTGCCCATATTGCAAGGCAAAGCTGTGGAGCATGCTGCAAGCAAAGATGATACCTCAAAGTGCTAGCTGCAGGTTAGGTTCTTATGAAGACTGCATCGAGTATTATGTGTGTCTCAATGGACATGTTCTTGGAATTTGCACTCTCTTGCCCTTGTCTGATTCAGAAGAGGCTTCCGAGTTAGAGTGATAGTTCAATGGAACCTGGGATATCTTGTTGCACAGGTATATGCATTTTATAGTTTGATGAATAAAGTCCGCCTTTCCATTTATTGAATTGTTGGTTCAAGTCTTTTGGGCTAATCCGATTGCAGTACTAATATGATCTAACTATCTTTGTTGTGGAAATAATTATATAGCAATGATCAAAAGATAAATATTATGATATATTTCTCAGTTTGCTCAGAGGATTGATTAATAACATCCTTGCTCTCTCCCACTGTACTGGTCATTCTACTTGAAGCTTAATGTTATTTGATGTTCAACTAAATGCTTCCCTCTACATCATATGTATTGTAATATATCTGAGATTATATTTATTATTGAACAGGTATGGAAACATTTCAAGTCTTCATATGTTTGTCTGGTGTTGGATTTTGGGACATAACATGGGCTCTTTATCCAACTTTTTGAGAAAGCTGCAGTCAACATATGCTATATGTTTACAGAAAATGTGCTGCTTTCTCATCTTTCTTGGTTCCCAGCAGAGGGATTCAGAAGAATTAGCTAACCATTTTGTTTCATCAGCGTTCACTTGAAATTTCGTTAGTGTGAAATGTGTAAATCCGTTGTACATTTGACTATATTTGTATTTGCATTCAATGGCATCTTGAATCTGTAATATTTCACACATTTGGTTTATCATAAATCATTTGTTTATCTATTTGTATTAACAGTAATCATTAGTCACACATTTATCTCTTGTGCATGACTATATATTGGTTGAGCAAGTATGTGGTTTTGTTCTCATGGTATTCATCAAGACCATTTAATCATTTAGGTTCTTATTATAAAGTAATTACTGACGTTTGTTCTCATGGAAAGTGTTGGGCTGTTTAAATTATAGAAAAATTTCTGCATACCCAACCACATTATGGCTTCAATATGAATCTAATTAAGCTTGGCTTTTTTTTATATGGCATTTTGAAAGTACTAAATCCTGTGTTTACTTATTTGACATTTCCTGTTTCTTAGCTGACCATCTTTTACTTTAGATTTCAAAACTTGTTGGTTTTTATCTTAAATTTTATCGAGCTGGGTGTTGCATCAATCCATCCGGCTTAGCTGCCTTAATTTCAAAACCTTCTTGTCTTTTAAATAAAAGACCATGAGAACTTGATTTTATCTAAATTGTACCATTACTAGTTCTCAAATAAACATTTGTCACATAGCCTTGCCAACTCGACTGTGGTGCTTTGTGAATATAATCCGGGGGCAAAATTCTATAATCTGCTTAAACAAAAATGATTTCCCAAAGATGTGTACTCTTAGTTTCTTACAGTAAACATATCGTATACAAGACGGAACATTAACACTTGGTGTACAGACTAGAAGGAAGTTTAGCTCAAACTTGTACAAGAATTGTATCAATAAATTACAAGCATAAGCAACATCAGACAGTCTGCGAGAAAGCTTCTCTGTTATCTGCTGCAGTGTCTGAATCAAAATCTAATCTTCTAAAAACTAGCTTTAGCTGGGGAAGTTGGCCATTGGAAAATGCTGTGACCTCTGTATCTATTAACACTGTGTCTTCATCCTTGAACTGTCCCCTCAAAATGCCCTTGGCAAGCTCATTTTCGACATTCTGCTGAATCACCCGCTTCACTGGCCTGGCACCATAGCTCGGGTCAAAACCGAGACTTCCTAGGAGTTGGACAGCAGCGTCAGTCACTTGGAGTTTCATCTTTCGATCTGCTATCCTCTTTTGCACTCGTTCCAACTGGGATACACAAACATTACAAGAGCATAAGATTTTCATCTAAAAAGAAGACGGTACAAATTATGTGGAAGAATTATTTTAAACATTTAACTGGTGAAGCTTGAATGAAGAAATTTCAAGTGCCCCCCGCCCCCCCAACAACAACAAAAAAAACCAAAATAGTAAGAGCATTGTAGTAAACATCGGGATATTAAATAGTGGACTTATATTAAAGTTTGCCCATCGAAGATACTTGTATAAAAAAACAGTTCTGTCCTATGAAGGCATCAAATTTATGCAGTCCAAGAATCAGCTTAGATAATTACCTGTATCCTGACAATAATGTTGATCTGGTCACGATCAAGAGGCTGGAATACTATGTACTCATCAACCCGATTCATGAACTCAGGGCGGAAAACTGACCTTGCAGCATCCATTACCCTTTGCTTTATAGTTTCATATTTCGTCTCCTTAGGCAAGGTGTCATCATCTGTATTAAGTATGTACTGTGAACCAACATTTGAAGTCATAATGATGACGGTGTTGGTGAAACTTACGGTTCGACCCTGTGAATCGGTCACTCTACCATCATCAAGTATTTGAAGGAACACATTGAACACATCAGAATGAGCTTTCTCAATCTCATCAAACAAAATAACTGCATATGGTCTCCTGCGAACTGTCTCTGTTAACTGTCCTCCTTCCTCATACCCAACATAACCAGGTGGAGCTCCTAACAACCTTGAAACTGAGAGCTTTTCCATGTACTCACTCATATCTATCCTTACAAGGGCCTCCTCAGTGTTGAACATATAAGATGCAAGGGCCTTGGCTAGTTCTGTTTTCCCAACTCCTGTAGGACCCATGAACATAAAACTAGCTATTGGACGGTGAGGATCTGAGAGACCTGCTCGAGATCGCTGGATTGCCTCAGCAACAGATGTCACGGCAGGATCTTGACCAACCACACGTTTATGTAGCTCTTCTTCCAAATGTAGCAGCTTCTCCCTCTCTGATTGTTGTAGCTTGGAAACAGGAATACCTGTCCATTTACTCACAATCTCAGCAATATCACTCCCGCTAACTTCTTCTCTAAGCATGGACTTTCCAGACCTCATATAATCGTCCAATTCCTTTTCTGCAGTTTCAAGTTGACGCTGCAAAGAGTTCAAGCTCCCATACTTCAACTCGGCTGCACGATTAAGATCATACTCCCTCTCAGCCTGCTGGATCTCAAGATTTACCCTGTCAATCTGTATAAAAAGAAAAAATTAGTTATTCAGAAACATCTGAACATTGCCACCTTGAATCTTCAATCTTCATCTTTCTGTTTGATCCCATTCCCGATCTCTTGTAAAGACTAGACTCGCGGATAGGCATACAAATGTCATTACATTAATCCAAAGATAAATGAAAAGGTAACATTTGTCTTAACAACTGCCTACCTCTTCTTTGATTGATTGTAAGCGTGTCATAACAGTTTTTTCATGCTCCCACTGCTCATTCAGTTCAGCTTGTCTCTCCTTTAAGAGATCCAACTCTGCCTCAAGGCGAGTTAGTCTATCTCTAGAAGCCTTATCCGTATCATTTGTAAGAGATAGCCTCTCCATCTCTAGTTTCAGTACTGCACGGTTGATTTCATCAAGTGCAGTTGGTTTTGAGGTGATTTCCATCTTCAGTTTCGCAGCCGCTTCATCAACTAGGTCAATAGCTGCCATTAAAAAGAGTAAATCAGCACTCAAAATAACTTGATATGCTAGCACATTATTTTCATAAAAGTAATTATGCTTTCACTCGTATGAAGATTGATAGTGATACCTACTACCAATTTTTATCAATAATGAAAATTCATCAAAAATCAAAAGAGGGAAATGTCACTTAAAACGGGCTTGTTTTTTTTCTTCCACACATTATTGTCGTTTCTTAAATTGTAACTGATTTATGGCTACCGGGAAAGAGGCATCGGTCATCCTAATCCATCAGTTAGTATAGAAATAAGAAATATCATTCTATTTGTGCTAAATGAATGTTTAGTTGTACCTCAGAGATGGGTTAGAATGTACATCAGTACGTTCACTTTGCAGATTACATGAAAACACCCCCCCCTGACACAATTGCAAGGATTTTTTCTTGATTGATTTCAGAACAAGCCATTGAGCAAGGAGCGTAATGCACTTATTTTATGCATCCTCAATATTCCGAAATGGCAGAACAAAAATAATAAATCAATTCACAAGTTATCTGAAAATTAAATGTCATATGCTACCTTTGTCAGGTAAAAAGCGTCCACTGATGTAACGATCTGAGAGAATTGCAGCTTCCACAAGTGCGCTGTCAGAAATGCGAACCCCATGGTGTAGTTCATATCTCTCGCGAAGTCCACGCAATATAGAGATTGTATCTTCTACAGTGGGTTGATCAACATAAACTTGTTGAAGACGACGCTCCAGAGCTGGATCTTTCTCAATGTATTTACGATATTCATCCAAGGTGGTCGCCCCAATACATCGCAACTCTCCACGTCCAAGCATAGGCTTCAAGAGATTGCCAGCATCCATTGCCCCACTGGTTGCACCTGCAATGAATCATAAAAATACTTGTCAGTAAATAACAAGAACCAGTCAAAATAGACAATCAGATAGAATATAGCAAATTATAAAGTCAAGAAAAAAAATATATTAAAGAATGAAAGGAAGTGCGGAAAAAGAAATATCAAGAATTTGAATCGACTTGAACCACGTTATGGGTTGGATTTTGACCGTGTTTAAAGTCTACCACGCATCCAAAGGCAGATAGATTGGAAATTTGAAATAACAGGTTTTGCAAGGAATTACCTGCCCCCACAACTGTATGGATCTCGTCGATGAAAAGAATAGTCTGCCCATCTGATTCAGTTACTTCCTTGAGCACGGCCTTTAATCTATCTTCAAACTCTCCACGGTACTTTGCCCCAGCAATGAGTGCACCCATGTCTAGGGATATCAACTAAAACAGAAAGTCAATATACAAGCAACATATATTAGAAAGAAATTTAACTATTTCCTGGAGAAGCAGACTTTTCAGTTCTAGAGAAAACACACACCTTTCGGTTCATTAAAGCTTGAGGGACATCTCCTTGAACAATTCTTTGGGCAAGCCTGTCAAAAAGGCATGACCAGATAAAAATATAAGTTCGAGACATATATCAGCAGCATGAGCAGAAAATAAGACCCACCAAGCCCCCTACTAACACCCAAAATCAAACGCAGAAAAATCTATGCTTCTCTCCCACTCCCTCTCCAATCCCAAAAGGAATGAAGGTAACAGGTATCAAGCAGATTGTGTGTTCTCAAAATTTTAATTAACCCGCTGCAGAAAACCCTGTCATAAGATTGCAAATGCGTATGTAGGTCATTTCTTTCATTTTATATTTTTTACTAAGTTATCTTGAACACAATACAGTATAAGACCAATACTCCCTCCGTACCATAGAAAGAGTCCCATTTGTTTAAAAAAATTTGTTCCACAAAACGAGTATACTTTGAAGTGTTAATAGTATAAAATGACACAATTTCCTCAAGTTTTCCATCATAAATTCTTATGATACCAAACTACTACTAACAACAACTTATTTTTAGGGGTATACATAGAACAAGAATATATCCTTAATATTTGCAAGATTTACACATGGGACTCTTTTTGTGGAACGGAGGGATTATTATTGTTATGCAATTTTGAATTTCCAAGCTCATTCATCTCAACTCCCTCTTGTTCCTCGGCAACAAGCAAAAACAAGCACAGTACATAATGTCAAACAAACTAAGCCGCTACAATAGAACCATGAACAGGAAGAATTCTTGAGCTAGTCCCTTTTAATCTCTGTATGTGTACTTATCAAGACAATAAGAAAGAAACTTTAAACCTACCCTTCAGAAATTGCAGTTTTACCGACACCTGGCTCACCAATTAGCACAGGATTATTCTTTGTTCTCCTGGAAAGAATCTGGATGCATCTCCGTATTTCATCATCCCTTCCTATCACAGGGTCAAGCTTTCCTGCTCTTGCCATGGCAGTCAAATCTTTGCCATATTTCTCTAGTGCTTCATACTTCCCCTCGGGATCTGTACCAATTTACAAATATCTAAAAACACATTATCAAATATGGAAATATTGAAAATTCATAGATAACTTCAACTCAAATAAATCGCTTACATTCATATTCAAGGAATGCACAAAGACAAAAAGAATCAAACTTCAGCTCAAAACCACAAATAAGCAATGGAACATGACAAGAGTATAGGTAATGCCAAGTGCTAAAGAAGTATCAACGACAAAAGCTTAACTGCTAAGGTTGCATCACTAGCACGACACAAATACCTGGGGGAGAGATTGATGTTTGCAGCATGATCAAATTTGGCAATAAACCCAAAATTTAATGGTTACAGTTCCAACAAAACAATAATCAGGACTTCAGGAGTAACCAACAAACAGCCATCTGTATCATAACTTTAGCATAAATAAATAACACAACATTCATGAAGTACTACAAAAAATATACATAATTTGACATGGTGTGAACACAAAACACAGACCAAAGTGTAACTGTTAACATCCAGTTAAGTTCCCAGATGGAATATGTAACCGACTTAAATACCTAGTGTGTAGTAGTTATATTTGCACTGCACACCCCTTGGGATTTACCTAATACCTCTAGTATATTATATTAGTCAACTGCATTTTCTATTGGAATATTAACTGTTGTTCTTTGGTTCAATATACGTGGCTCTTATGTGCCTATTTATGAACCAGATTAGTCACTTGCCATAGAGGTAAAGGTCAAGGCGAAAAGTGCCATTTCACTTAAAAATTATATCAAAACAAGGTTCTCATTATGTATGTTACCTCTTCTAAACAAAACCATGTACCTCTTCTAAACAAAATCATGTAAGCATAAACATAGCTTATTGTTATTGGTAACCACTAATAAATAATAACAGAAGTCGTTGGTTACCTTGGTCAATTACTGTTTGGCGTCCCCTTATTGCTTGCACAGCATTCGTTAAGGTTTTCAGTGAAATCTGAAAATCCTTATACAATTGTTTTCCAAATCGTTTATCTTGCATAAAACCAAGTACCAAATGCTCAACCGACACAAATGAATCATTGTATTCTTTTTTGTAATCCCTGGCTAGCTGCATTAGGGCTTCTAGGTCTCGTCCTAACATTGAACCAGCAGACTCACCAAGAACCTGGTTTGATTTAATATGAAAACTTACAAGAAGTTAATAAGTGCTAGCAGGATAGGTATAAATCAAAGTAATGAATAATGTAATATACAAGTTAAAACCATCAATCTCATAAAGGCTTTGATTCCATCCAGATGGTTTGAACAGCAAATGGCAACTGTAGCATGTGTTTCCATCCGTACTTTTGTCATTAATCAGTAGCTCGTTGTTCAAGCTGACATTTTGAATGCTCCCTTATGTGAAAGCAATTTTTTATTGTTCAAGCTGACATTTTGAATGCTCCCTTATGTGAAAGCAATTTTTTATACAGTCATTTTGAAATCGATATTTAATAAGTGATGTTATATATATATATATATATATCCAAATCATGAAGCTGAAGCCATCAATTTGATCATAGATATCATCTAATATAGGTTTACATTTAACAATTAACAAGTTGATCATAGCTAATGTGCCGCATTTTGTTTGTGACTCTTCATCATCAGTATAGTAATATAAATTTAAGTGTTGAGCAATTGGCTCTGTTGTAAATGTTGACTTGTAGATAATGAATTTCAAAAAAAAAAAGAAAAAAAAGCAACCTACAGGTAGCACAACCATGAATGAGCATAGAAACATATCTTCTACACCATATTTAACCAAACTAAAATGTACCTTTGGCTGGCGTTTGATGAACTTATCCGCAGCTTCAAGAAGACGAGTATTATCTACACCAGCCTTTGAAAAGATACGACGAGCAAGCCCATTCTTCTGCTCCAACAGAGCTTTCATCAAATGTTCTGTCTCCACTATCTGATGCTTGTTCTCTTTTGCCACTTCTGGTGAAGAAACAATGGCTTGCCAAGCCATTTCTGTAAACTCTTCTTGACCAATCTGTTAATACATCACCAACACAGTAAGCACACCATAAAATATCACGTGAGATCTCCAAATTAATAAATAGAACAAAACTAAAGAGTTAATTTGGAATAATTCGAATAACAAATGATACATATATCAAACTTAATTAGTCAAAAAATGGAGAATAATAAAAAAAGGCTTATCTTGCAGAGTGTCACATGCATTCTCCTAGAACAATATGATTAATACGAGTACAAGTGATAGAAAATTATAAGCCTGGATATAAATCAGCATTATTACTTTGCACGTGCATCAACAAATTTAATAACTAACTAATCAGAAGTACTGAATTATTTATCATATAAACACACAAACACAATAACTAATACTGAATGACCTACCTTTCCACTTGAAGCTTGGCATCGAACGACAAAGGACCGGGAATTTTTGCCGAGCATGTCAGCTCTTGTACTTAAAAACGCATTGTTTCTGTTCAATTTTAAGGAAAAGGAATTTAGGTTTTTGTGAGCTGCCGATTTGGAAGATAGGTTCACGGAAAGCAGTGACTGAGCAATTCTACAACTATCACAATAGGTGGAAGGAGGTGGACGAAGACCAAGGTGGACGCCGGAGAACGACGTCATAGATGCCATTGTCGGAGTCAGTACTACCGGTAAAGGTAAGAAGAAAATTAAGAATTAATGCTTGGAGTGAAACCTCCCGGCTGTGATTTATCCTCTCACCGAGTTGCGATTATATTATGAGGGTATAATAGGAAAACTATTACTTCTAAATTCTTTTGAATTGTCCATTAATAATGGTGGAGTTGAATTATTTTATTACGTTTTGAAAATGGATGTTAAAAATTAATTAACCAACTTTTTGTGCTATTAGTCTGTCTATAATTATTATAATAAACTTTTAAACCTCCATTTCATGTTCCACCTTTCTTTATCTTCAAACTTAATTTTTTGGTGTTACTTTAATTTTTAGTTATCAATTGATTGTTTTTTTTTTTAATTCAACCGTTAATACTGTTACAGTTAATTTTTGAAAATGTCCAACATGTAAATTAGAAAAAAAAATATAACATTACATTTTTATATCGATACATAAAATTATAAGGTTAACTCAACACATTGTTAAACTATACTCACACCCAAAAAGTCGATAAGACATGAAATATCTTGATCACACGTGTATTATTATTGATGGTGTTAAGAGTTAATTATGGAAGTGAGCTCCATTTGAGTGGGAGTTAAATAAAATATATGAAGTTAGTATCAAACTAATGTTATAACGTTTTAATTGAAATTTTTGAGATAAATCTATACAACTAGTATTACTCCCTCCGTCCCATAATATATGACTCATAATATATGATGTTTTAAAATTGTACACAAAAATTAAGAGAATAATTAAAAAATATTAAATATAATATCAATTGTCTATAATACCCTTAAAATCTCATTTATTACCATACTTATCACATATTCCTCTCATCTGTAACATTTCCCGTGAGGGATAAATTTGAAAAAATTATAATTAATTATCTTAAATTTTCTAAAACGTTAAATAATTTGAGACAAATAAAATCACCTAAAACGTCGTATATTATAGATCAGAGGGAGTACAATTCAATAATAATTGTTGATGTATTTATAATGCAAAAATAAACACAAACATAAACATAAATTTAACTTTTGTTGCAAGCTGATCATTTACTGTGATTGCACAAGTGCCAATACAAAACAAACTCTCCAGGTAACATGAATTTCTGGACACATCTCAAATCTTAACATGAATTGAAACAACAAATCAACTAACCATTGCCAAATTCCTTCCCCATTAGGAGTAAGAAATAAGTAATAATACAAGTTTCACCCCCAAGAACTAGGAATCAACCTTCAGGTTTTTAACAGCTCCTCCAACGGTGATTTTCAACAAATATATACTGTTAACTGATTGTTAAAAGTATGAAATGATACTCTTATTTGTATGTAATTGCAAATTCTCAACCGAAAAATCACAGACCTTGAATTCAGAAGTAAGATTAAAGTAAAACTTAACAATAAACTAAACAGTCGACATTGATTTGAAATCAACAACAATATGGACATGTTCACCAACTTGAGTATTCTATACCAACTCCCAGCATTCTTTGACTGCAATGGTATAATGAAAAGGTTAGTTGTTGCCAAAATGATGAAGCTATGAAAAGAACCAAGGACCTACTGACCTGCATACAATGTGATCGCTACTCTTGCAACTGCACTTTATAATATAACACAAACACACTTGTTTTGCTTTGGATCATTTGGTGCTTTCTTTTCTGTTCCATGAGGGGGAAAAAATACTTTCATAAGCAAAACTTTAACGTCTCAATTAAATGGAAAAAGAAACAAAAGGAGAAAGAGAGATGAAATAATAAATAAACAAATGAAGCTAATATGTTTCACAAGGCTTATCAATAAGTTACTAGATTTCAATCAAATTGTAGGAATAACTACCATGAATAGTTCTATATATCCATAATGAAGGGAATATGATATATTTTAAACATCAGTTTCAGAAATAGTATGCAGAAACATATAAAAGAATACTCTTACCTTTTTCAGGAGGTGGTGGTTGAACAACTATGTGCATTGTTGTAACTCCCCCCGGAACGTCACACAAAGGGCTGCTGCACTCTCCCACTGTTCTGTTGTTCTCCAATATTCTTCCAGCACTAATTAACTTCACATCTTTTACCGTCCTTGGACCATTCTCCCTATCTGAAAAAAAAAGATAAATATGATTGAGTGCGGGACAAGAAATAGTGAAGGGAACCTAGTACATCAACTCAATTCAACAACGTCTTTGATCCTAAAATTAGTTCGGGTGGGCTGAAAATGATACCATATGAAAGAGTAAAAGAAGAAAGAATTACAACAGAGTCATCTTTGATGTATATATTAACCAGTCCACAGGAAAAATTCAATCAGGTAATTTACCTAATTCTCTTACACCAAGATTAATTTTCATAGGCTCTTAACACTTTAGAGCATATAGTATAACAAGGAACAAATGGCCTGCTCATTGAGATTAGCTAAAAAGGTCCAACTACCTTACTCAGATGATCAACAAAGTACCACCAAATTTCTTAAAGACCAATATACATATTCACTTACTTGCACATTTAATGAGACATACTAGGGATGGTGATGAGGCTGCCCTAGCATGGTTAGACAAGAGGCGTTCACTTTGGAAACCTAAAGCAAAGCCAATGCAAGAAGTTTATGTACTAAAAGTACGTGTCCATGGTCGTTTGAAGAGTAAATTAGGTTTAGGATCTGTTAGATTTTTTTATGTTTTGTTAAATGCATCAGGGTTGATTAGTAATTAGCAAATCTTCTAGACATGGGCGGGACTTATAATCATTGGATCTAAGGGGCTGTTTGTTTTCTGCTGAATGGTTGACCGATTCAGCCATTCAGTACGTTTGTTTTTTGAAAAAATCGTCTGAATGGCTGAACCGGTCAGCCATTCAAACAATTTGGGCTGCATGGTTTAGTCCATTTTTAAAATAATAAAAATTTGTTATTCAAATGTTTTAGACATGTCAATTATAAAAAAACTTTTTTCATTCAGTTTTTATCAAATATCCCCTAAGTAAAAGTCTAGATGTTTTATTCATGTCTTTAATAGTCTAGAATATTCTAAAAGATCAAGACTGGATGTTGGTCTTAAACCTTAGTCCATCTAGTATAAATACTTAAATAATCTCTAATAGCTCGAATTTTTTCGATTGAATCATCTGATCCAAAGAAGAAAAAGGATCGAATAAATATTCTCTGATGAAAATAAAATAACTGCCTCTTTTGATTTGTGTTGTCTACATAATCTATTAAAAAAATAAAAATATATATATTCAATAAAATATAGAAGTGCTGGTATTCAATCCTATTCTGTCATAATAGAAGTTAAAGAAGGTATTTATGCTCGTCATGTTCTTTATATGGACATCAGAGGTCTGGGACCATTCCCTTGACTCGTACTGATGAAAATGTTACTCCATGGAAAATTGAACAAAAAGTTGTCAAATTGGCCTATTTCCTACATGTACCGATTGAAGCATTTTCATATAATGATATAAAGAATATTCATTACTTTAAAAGGAGACGCTTTGAATTTGACTAATTGCAATATATAGAAACAACATATTTTTTTTATTTCTTCATTCGAATTCAAAATGGATATTTAATCTATTTATGTATTCTTTCTAGATTCAAAGAAAAACTGCAAAATCACCAACAAAAAAAAGAGTAAAAAGATTCATACGTTCGACACCTTGTAATATACGAGAGCCAATGCATGAGAGAAATATTGGATCGCATAGACTAATGAGGTGTGTTCATTAAAAATTCACAAATGAAATGAAAAATGACAAAAAAGAAAGCATTCACTCCTCTTTTATATATTGCATCCCTAGTATTTTTGTTGTAAACAAAGTAGATTCGGAATTGTCTTTCATTCCAAGGCCTAACTTGTATCCATGCGCTTCATATTAGCCCGGAGTTCGCTCCCAAAAATATAGTTATCCTTGCCCCCCTCACGTCAATCCAACGAGTCTCTTATTTATCTCATTCAACCACGGCGGGGGAGCAAATCAAAATAGAAAAACTCACATTAACTAGAATTTGATTTTATATTTGTGTTTGCTAACCCTAGTAACATTGTGCCTCTTCTTGTTCTCCCCATTCACATAATAAACTCTAGAACAGTAGTTGTAAAAGCCTGAACATTATTCCAGAGTTTCAGTTCCCAGCCAGTAAACAGCCTTTCTTTGACCCCCAAGCCTTACCATAGTAATTCCTAATTCAACCCCAATCTAATGCAATATAATTAAACCCAAGGCTAGAAGCTTTCCTCAAGCATAGCCCACAACTAACGGCCTGTAGGCTGCCTGGTACATAATTATGTAGGATGTCCTACATCAGAGGGCGCATCTCAACCAGTCTTGTACAGAAGCAATAAGAAAGTAGATTCAGGCTACGTGAAATTTTTCATTACAATTCCCTTTTGATGTTCCATACAAACATTTTCTAAGAACACCCCATCAAACATATTAGTGTACCAATATATGATAATATAAATTTCGGAAAAGAACTAAGATGCCTGCAAAAATGTACAAGGAAAAATATAGTGAAGAATTCTCAGTTTTGCTATATTGCTAATCCAGATAGTAGAATTTAAATATACTGGATCCTTTCTAGCATTTGGAATTTTATCTAAAACAATTTCATGAGCCATGACTTTTAGGCTCCTTAGCCAACAGTCTGTCAAAGTTAAGTGACACTCTACAATCCAGAGCTGCGGATTAGACTACAGTTCAAGAACTCAGTACTCCAAATTTCCGAATGAGCTTACAAGTTCAATAACTCATGCTTTAGACCCAATTCGTCCTACATGTGATAGATTCAACTTTCAAGGTACAATCCTAGTAAAATAGATACCCAAACGCACAGATATATGACTTCTGTTCTCAGTTTATCATTCCTAAGATGCCATTTTGGAAGAAGAAGAGATGAGGAGGGGTAAAATACTAAACAACTTGCAACATTACAACATTACAATCATATAAAGTGAGATGTGAAAAATTCATGAATCTCAAGGCTTGCATTAATTTGTGCCTTATTTGGTATTCAAAATGTCCACCGTGTTGCATGTGTATAATCAGATGAAAAATAAATTCTCTTGAAGTCATGTTTTTGATCAAATTGGTGCACCATAAAATGACTGAGTATGTTCTGAATCAAGGGAAACATAGAGGAAGAAGAATATGTGCTTATGTTCTGAATCAAGGGAAACATAGAGGAAGAAGAATATGTGATTTAGAGCAACACGTAAATCACAATACACCACCACAAATGATATGGCTTATCAATTTTTATTTTTATCACTAAACTAAGTAAATATATATCTAAGAATTTCCACTTCCGCAACATCAAGCAGGACTTCCTAAGTTCCTATATCTTCATATAAATTTCAAAACTGCCCTTGAATACAACTGAAACAACAACAAAATTTACATGCCAAATTATCAGGTAACGTTTAGCATATTATGATATCATACACAGCGTGCTCTAGCTTAATCATAAAATTATAATTATTAAATCATACTAACTCCATTCCAAAATTAGAGCTACATTTTGACTTTTTAGAGTCAATTTGCGAAATCCTACAATTCAAAATTGATATTAAGTTAATTAGTTTTGATACAAACAAATATAACAATTGTAAACGGATTATGAAATACTACTAATTATCACCTACCTTTGTTGTTTTCAAAACTTAAATTATATCAATTTGAGTTTTAAGATTTTGTAAATTGACTTTAAAAAGTCAAAATGTATCTCTAATTTTTGAATGGAGTTAGTAGAAACATGCAGGCACTAACTTCCATAAAATAAAAGAAACCATATTAGTGCTATACAAACTAACAAATCTCACAAATAATAATCACTAAATTATGTGAGAAAGGAAGACAACCTATTAATAACATAGTATAGCATTTCCCTATGCAATCAAAAGACCAAGCTAACCTTTAGGCCAGTGAGAAAGGATGCTTTCCTTTAAGTTTGCAACACTTGCAGAGGCCGGAAAACTCTTGGGACCTATGTCCGATCCATCTGTCAACCTGAACTTGATCTGAAGCTGATCTTGAACTCCAGACATCTTTAAATTTCTTTACACACTCTGTATCCAACACCCAGGGCCAGGATCTTCACTTGGGCGGGTCTTCTCCAACACTCCAGTTTATCACCAAACAGGCAAACACCAAGAACCCAGTGAATTATATAAGATTAGGGCCTCCAAACCGATTTTAAATTCATCTAAATCTCCAGTTCTGTAGTACTCGGAAAACCCCAATTTAGAATAAAAAGACAATCTTTGAGTTGATTTCAATAAAATGGCAGCTTATTGATAGAAAATAGCCTATATTTTAAAAAGGAAAGACCAATAAATCAGCCACTGATTTCTTATAAGATCGGTAGAATAGGAATAGAGTTCAAATCGAAAAAGATTTAGAATTCTAATTAATGGAAAGGTAAGAAAAGGAAAGCCAGCAATAAGAACACCCAGTTTTGTCTTGGCCAGAATAGATTAAAACCCACTTCTCTATTTTGATTCTAGATAGTATTAAAGAAGGTAGGCAAGAGAGAAATTAAAAAGAAAAATATATGTCTTACAGCTCTATGAGAAAAGGAGAGAGTGCGGGCAGTAGGATCTCTGACAGCTAATTCCAACAAATATAGCACTACCAAATATTTTGTACAAAATCGACTCATATATTTAACTGGGTCATCTCCAAATCAATCATATATATATATATATATATATATATATATATATATAACTGGATGTCAGTCGAATCAATTAGTTATCAAGGTTTTCACTTTAAAGATGTTAAAAATAATTATGGGTAATCTTACTCCCCTCCGAGACTGATCCTATTTTTGCTTCAAAAAAAAAAAAAAGCAGACTAGGAGAAGAGAACAGTAGAAGGAGGAGACGGAGACAACGCGTTTAATGTATTGATAATTAAAAACAGTACTACTACTGTAGTAGTAGGAGTAGTAATAATTAATTATCATTGTAACAAGAGGAAGGGATCAAAAAATTGTCACAGCCAAGGCTGTTTCGGAGTTTTCAAGCCTAAATATTTAGTCAAACGTATATGCACCCAATCTTCTTATGGCCCCCTCTCCTTTCCACGTGTGTCACGTTCAAAAATAAAATAATAATAATAAAGAGAAAAATTAAAAATATTATAAAAAGAGAAAAGATATAAATATTTTTATTATTAGAGTATTATTTCACTTTCATGTATGTCTTTAAATATAACACTAAATATACATATCATTTAATTTGAAGCAATAGGTTTTTCATATTGTGATTTCCAAATTTATCAATCAACAGACAATCCTTGAAGAATGCAAGGATTAATTTTTTTTCTTTATTGAAACATTCATACGTAAGGTTTAACATCTTTTTTGCCTTAATGAGATAACCCCTCCTCTTTTAAAATATTTTTTTTATTCATATTTAATATACAAGATATAATTATATTTAAGTAACTTGTGGTTAAACTAAAATTTTCTTTTTAAAAAAATCTTAATATTCAAAGTGGACTATTATTTTATAGACAAAGGATGTTTTGATAATAAAATAAAAAGGGAAAAAATTAATACTTGACTAATAAAGAAAAAGATTGGTAAAAAAATTGTTTAGTGATCTTTTATTTTGTTTAGGAGGTCGGGTCAAATCCCCAGAGTGAAAGTACTATTGGTTATTCTTGGGTTATCTTAATAGTATTTTCTTTTTGATAGTAACAGACAAATTTTTTACTTGTTGCCTATCCAAATGGAGTAGAAAATCCATCCGTTTTAATTTCTTCTCATTTTGCTCCATTCAAGACTGTTAAGATTCAACTGTTCTACATGAAAAACTAGTTGATATCGTTCGTCACATACTAAATAAATTAAGATCTGGTACAAAGTAAAACTCTACTAATAAAATCTTTAAAGTACATCTGTATTTATTCCCTTGTTTCATGCTTTGATTTGCAGGCGCCATTGATAGATAAGCTTTCAGATCCCAACTCAAAAGTCTCATTGTCTTGAGCATAAATAAAGTACAAAGGAAACGCCAGCTTGATAGTATATTAGAATCACCAAAACCCTCCCTTCTTTATTCTTACCGGCTTTCTTGTCATGGCCAACTTAACAAATTCTCTTTTGTTAAACAAACTACTTGATCAGTATACTAGGTGATGGAACTATTTATTCTACATCAAAAGTATCCAACACCATTACAAAAGCTCCATGATTGATCATGATCTGCACTGTAGGGATCAATCAACAAGAACACGGACATGAATGAAACAACAGAGAGGCATTTCCACAAATACTTGAAGTATCTGAAGAGTGCAAGCAACAAAAGAAGATAAAGCAAAGATAAATTGTGTTGTGCATATTGGGAAAAAGAATTTTCTGCACATTTCAATTGTTTCTCATGAATTGTACAAAACAAGTACCGACATATAACCTAAGAATGTTCCCAAACTAAATGGGACCTGTAAGGAAGCAATCCCATGAACTACCACCTATAATCACAATAAAGATATAAAATCATAGAGAAAAACATGCGGTGAGAGCGCAAAGAATTGATCAAAGGGAACAGGAAAACCAGAAAGGAAGGGAAAAATCAATTCTGCGGCTACAAGAGCAATCTGCACCCTAGCTTTCTTCTTTGGAGCACTGATTTGTACGAGTGGCGGCAATTATTTCATTTTAGCTCTAAGATATAGGGAAGACAACCTCCCTCAGGAAGGGTAAAAGGAGTGTCCTTTCCCCAATCAAAAAATAGATGGCGGATTGTTATGTTACAGACTGAAAGAATGAATCGTCTCATCGTGCTAGTGATGCAGGTCCTCTTCTTCAAAACTGAGGGGGGCAGCAGCAAATCAAAATATTGATCGAATGCCTTCTGGTCATTTTCTGTTACGTCTTCTCAACTGAATATTGACAGTATCTCTAGCTGCAAAAATAAACTTGAGAAAATCTCATATGCTTTCCGTCTGTACCATCTTCTTGTTTAAGCATCCTTAAGCTAATTTTACTACTACTCCAATATGTGGCAATTTCTGATAAAATCACTGGAGTAGTTGACGTACTTTGTCCAAAACGGTCTGAGATGCTCAAAGCCTATTTCAAGCCAAGGCTTTGCTTGGCCATTGTAGTGAATTACTGCAGCCTTTCTTAAACTCTCAATATTAGTATTATTCTGGTAGCCCAAGCCCAACATGTGCCATGACGGATCGATTGGGTGAACATGACCTTTGAATGCAATTAAAGCCGGTGGTAGAGTTCCAAGCTTCCACATTGTAAGATTTGATTTCAGATTCTGCGATATAAGGATGACAATAACCATGTATTACTTTCCAAGTCTAACTTTGAATCACTAAAACCATGATATACAGAAGAAAAATTAATATAACTAAAACCATAGTTGTCAAAATCTTACGACGTATCGAACGTCGACAATTCGATACGTATCACAAAGTGAATCTAAAATGACACCGTATCCTACAATTCAATTATGATTCTTACCAAATCATACAAAACACGATACTTTTTAAAGTTAGCAACTGACTTGAAAAATGTTTTATGTAGAACCAAAAGAGTAAAAACAAAACTTTTAAGCCTTCTCCCATTTCAAATGAAGAGATTTTTTTAGTATAAACATATTTTATATTGTTTGATGAACCTTTAATCACTTTTTAGAGTTTTATATCCTCTTTAAAATGTCGCTCTATTTTTTTCACGCACTTTTGAGAAGAAAATACATAAATCTCCACTTGTTAATTTGAATTATTCTCTTTTCTTTTATAGATAAACGGTGAATCTGAATTTTTGTTTTCTCTTGCTACTCTACAAAGATTACTAAAATAATATCTAATAAATTAATTTAGAGTATTTCGGTTACTATTTAGTTGACTACTTTTACATATAGTCAAGTTAATATGCTTGATTGTCTAATAAATTGTGTTTTATATGTTTAAATATATATTATCATATTTTTCATTTCATTTTCGTATTGTACGATACGATTCACGATATGGGATTTTCGATACATGATATAATTCACGATTTGACAACTATGACTAAAACAAGAGATTGCTCATAAGTCATAAATCAATAGTGACAACCATTCAACTCCAAAAGTTGCGAGTTTTATCAGTACGCGAACAAAAGAACTTCTAAAGTTACAAATTAACAATCACATAAAGTTGAAAATAAAAAAAAAAATTTAGCTAACATACTTTGTTTTCTTTTTCTTTATTTTAAACAGTATGGAAAACCATGCTACAAAATATAGTACGGAACACCTACACATCATTGATAAACTAAAATAAAAAACATTTTAACAACACCTTCTATCCAAAACTAGTTGGGTCTGACTGAAAATAGAATCCATATGAAAGCCAACTATTAAAAAAAACATAAAATAAAATAAATAAAGAAGTCAAAGAACGGTCATTTCTTATTTCCTCAGCCTGTGTTGATTCAGAAGAATACATAAAACATTGGAAACCTGTAGAGAATAACCTCAACTGGCGCAGATAAAGTATATCAACTATAATTAGATAAGTTTCTAAGCAGAAAAACGGGTGGCACGGCGTATTAACACAAGAAAGAAAGAAAATATACTTCATAATTCCACAGTAATGTGTAACCAAAAGGGATAAAATAATAACCAACAGATAGAAGAGTATTTATTGTGTGTTTACCTCCTTCAGCCAGGTATGGTATGTGTCTCTTATATCAGTCTTTCTCCATGCACGCAAGTCAAAAATATTCATTCCATATGCCCACGCACATTCATCCGGATTCAAGTTCTTTGATATGAGTGGATGAGAGAAGTTGAAGTAATTCCTCAATCGCTTAGACATTACCCACTCATCTTCACCTTTACAGGTTTCAACAGCTCCATTGACCTTTCCACCCAGTTCAATTTCCCAGAGAGGAGACAAATCACGCTGAATTACAACATCATCATCTAAGAAAACCACTTTGTCAAGGTTGGGGAAGAGCTGTACCATAAGTATAACAAAGTCAGTACTATATTGAACAAGAAAAGAAAAGAGAAAGAAAAAGATCTTCATAAAGAAAGCAAAACACTAGATGGAATAAACCAAAACTTTCAACGTTGGAATTCTCACGAAAACTTTCCTTACTCTCACTAACAGAACTAGAGTATGATAAGCCATGTCTGCAGTCACTGTAAGATAAACTAAAGTTATTGAGCTTACTTTTCTTTATTAATATTATTATTGTTAATAAGTTGAGCTTGCTTTATTATCAACTGTGTCGAAACCCATTCATGGCTAAAAGAGATGAGCTCAATCCTCATCGACTACGAGCATTAGCTCAAACACAGTTGAGTACTCTAAATAACATCCTAAAAAGTGGCTACTGTAACCTGCAACTCAATTAGTTTGGCCGTTACTGCAATTTTAACCTGGACAGAATGACACTCTACAAGCATAATGTCTTATCAAGTATCAAAGTGTTCTTTCTATTATTTCTTAACAATTAAAATCGTGCTGTTGAATTACTTAAGAGAGTACAAAGAGAGCATATGACACACAACTGGTTACCTCCGGCAAATATATCCTAAGATGATTGAGCAGTGAAATGTACTTCGGACTTCTAGCCTGCAATTTGGATGCAAATGTCCGTGGAGTAGTGTCACTAAGATTGGCCCCTGCGACATGACTCCCATGGTAGTAATTCCGAATTCCAAAATGGCTTTCCACGGCTTCAAGCACTGGAACATTCTCTCTAGTTAACCAGTCAAACTGATGCACACCTTTCACTTCAACAATTGCAGGGAAGACAGGATTCAACGCAAACCATGAATGCATTCCTGCGTAAGTTTTTTTGTCAGTGATGACATGAAAAACAATTTTATCAGGCTTCAGAGATGACTGGACAGCAGAAGTGACCACAACTGAAGCAGCCAGAATGTTATCAGTTGACAAGATGAAGTGATGAAATGAGTTGTCCGATAGAACGGGGAGTAATTCAGGTGAAGGCAACTGTTTGCGTGCGTGAGCATTCGAAGAGTACTCATCTGTCAGGCGCAAAGAGAGACAATGAATGCCTTTTGGAACAGCACTAGCTGCAAAGTGTTTGTTCATTAGTTCTGCAAATTTTGATTCCCTAATCTCCTTTTCAGATCTCTCCATCTGTACAAAAGGTGTAGTTGGCAAATAAGTCGGATGCAAAACACAGTTGATAAGAGTTGAAAGCAAAGAAGTTGTTAAATAATCTTCATTGCTTATAAAATCCTCATTGCTAAGGTGTATTTGGCAAATAAGTCGGATGCAAAACACAGTTGATAAGAGTTGAAAGCAAAGAAGTTGTTAAATAATCTTCATTGCTAAAAAAAATCCTCGAATTTGCATGATGTTGTATCTCTATGTAAATGTTCTATACAACAATGTCTCGCACCATTGAAATTCATTTTATACATAACATAAATTATACTCACTCCGTCCGTCTTTACTTGTCCTAATTGACTTTTTAAGGTTAAATTGACCAATTTTAAGATTAATAATTAAACAAATGTATTAGAAATTTTGAAATCAAGTAAGTTGACTTTAATAGTATATTTGATATATTTTTTTATGATAATATTTTTGTGCCTATATATATAAAATTAAGAATATATTTTTTCTCTAAATATAGTCAATTTGACCATAAAAAGTCAATTAGGACAAAAAAGGTTGGACGGAGGGAGTACTAAATAAGAAAAAAGGGTGTTGCTTATAAAGAAATAATAATGTTTACAATCTTTTGATTGTATCAAGTCCAGAAAATAAGCTTAACTATATCATTAGATGTACTAAATCTGATCATCTAAGCTGCATTCTTGCTCATTTTATCAAACTAGACTAAAAACGATATCAACTACCTATTCTTCAAGCAAAAGTTCCATTGCTTCTCCCTTTTTTACAGCCGTACTAAAGTATAGAAGGCTCGAATTACCTATAAAGAACCAAATATATTACCTTTTTTGCATCACTAAATATCGTCCCTAATCTTCCTTTTTGAATGGCTACAGGTATTAGATGTCTGTGGATGTGTGCATGTGTTAATGTGCACATGTGTGAGCACGCTATAAATAATAACATATAGAGGGATGCTGTGCTGCCAATCAATTCAACAATTCATCTGCCTATTCTTCTCCCAAAAGGTTGCCAACAAAGTATATACCATGAAACATTAAAGAAATATCTAAGGTGTACATTTATTTAGTAACAGAAACTTACCATTCCCTTCAAAATTAGAGCAAATTCCTTTGCATTGTATTTTTTGTTTTTCATGTCAGAAACAAGTTGACTAAATGAATGAGGGAGCTTTAAGTCATCTGGGATTTTCTCAGAGTTCACTTGATTAAGGACCTTGTAGAAGTCTCTAACCAACCTCTGCAGCCACATAGAGATGCAGATTCAGCTTAACAATTATGAAAAAAAAAAGTTGTTTTCAAAGAAGACTGTTAAGGCAAGATTATGGGTTGTGGGTGAGCGGAGAGTAACTTGTAAAGTAGGAAACAAGATAGAAAGTTTTATTACCCCTGAATCATCAACCCTACCAAGAAGCCTTGGTCCCAAACGCCTGCCTAAACAATCTGAAGAATGGATGAAACGAAAGAGTGAAACCAATTGTATGTTGATACAGACATGTTAACACATTTAAAAAGGCAGGAAACTTTTTTTAAAAAAATGTAGCAAACATCAATAATTTGAACAATATATAGATGTAAAAAGTGGTTTATACAAGGCAAGGGCACCAAAATGCAAAAGCAAAGACAACATCATGATGATACAACAACAGACAAACAAAAGAACATATGCAGATGCAAAACAAGAAAATAATTGCAATACAAAGTGCGCCATCTAAGCTTGGAAATACTGCTCTTTACAGAAAAATCAATGGCAACACATAAAGACAAAAGAACACAAGCTGAAATGAATAACTGAACACATATTAAATGCCAGCAGGTTAGGAGTATAGATATAATTTTGTACCTCCACAATTAGAAGAGAGTGTGCAGAACTCAGTCAAAAATCAAAATATAAACCAATCCAATCAGAACTGTGGTAAAACAAGTATTGATAACATTTAACATCAATTCCTTTTTGCCCAAACAACAAACCCAGCATTTTAAAACAACTCATTTTTTCCCATCATGAGCCAACTTAGAAACAGATCTAATCAGGCATACATTATAACACTAGTGTCACACGGCAAGCTGATGCAAAGAATACTGAACAAAATTAAACATTATCAGCAAAATTAACTAGTTTCAGATCTCTCATAAAAATTGGAGCCTGAAATATGGAGAAATGGATGCAATTTTACTCCCAATCTATTATAATTAATAAATAGATATTTCACCGACAGTGAATAATTCACAAATGCCATTGAATCGAATTAAGATCTAGATAAATGAATCCTCATATATGTATATAAACAATCAACAGGTATATACCCAATTAATGAATGGAAAAAGAGGAGGATTACCAAATGAAGAGCACTTGTTGACGCCTTCAAGGGTCACAAGAGCAGTGAGAATGAAGACAAAAGGTAACAAAAAAGCGAGGATGAGAATCGTATGGAAAAGCGTACGGTAAGAAATGTGGCGAGCTGCGACCTTGATCTTCATCAAGTCAATAAACCCATTGCTGCTCGATATCGTTATACTTCTCATGCTTGGTGAGAAGTGAAGCTGCATCGTTCCCTTCCTCTACCTCCAAAACCCTAATAATTGATCCTCCACTTTCTCCCAAATTATTGATCTCTCTGAACAAAACTAATACCACTAATACTAATCTGAATCCGGAAAACGTTCTTCTCACCATCAGATCCACCACTGCAATTCAACGATCCCGATACAGTCTCCTCCTCGCTTATTGAAAAATAGCAATTCGTCGTTTGTAAGGGTCTAATCGTAGACCAATGCATTTGAGTGTTGAGCAATATTCACGAATCTAGGGTTTCGACTTTCTGTATATACAAGCAGATATGTATGATATATTTATATATCAGTATCTATCTCTATATATGAATTTGAAATCTGAACCTGAGTATCTTCTGTTCTCTCTCCGTAAATCAGAGAGAGAAATAGGTGAAGAAGACGAAGAAGAGAGGTGGTGTGCCTGTTTGCTTTTGTGTAATGTTGTTCTCTAGTATTTCCTTATTTTCAAAGAAGCCTTCTGATTGGTCGATCTGTCCGATCTAAAAATTAATTAAAAAAAAAAATTCTCCAGCAGAAAATAAAAGTTTTAAGAAAAATTATGATATTTTTTTTTTTTGAAGTCAAACCGTGTTGTTTGTGCCAGAGACCGGAGAGAGAAAGTTATGGTGTAGGAGAGAGAAAAAAAATAGACTGGAGATAAAAGAGAAGAGAGAAAGAGAGAAAAGTTAAGGTTTAATGGTTTGAGATTGATAGTAGGGAGAGGTGACAAAGACCGAAGTTGGAGCTATTTTGTAGATAGATATTGTCCTGAGATTATAATTTGGGGATGGGATTAGATTAGTTATTTTTAGTAGTAGTAATAGTATTTTAATTCACTTTTTAAAATTTAAATTAGGATAAAAGTAATTATGTTTAGAATAATTCAGTCATATTAATTGTTTCAATCATGTTGGCCTTGGGAAAGAAATACCACTATGTTTTTACTATCGTTCAATTGGAACTTTAATTCATGCATATTAGTAGTCCTTTCGTTTCAAGATAAAAATCTTAGTAAATTTTTTATGTATATTAAGAAGGTGAATAAAATGATAAAATTATCCATAATAATGTTATTAAATATGAAGAGAGAATTAGAATAAAAAAAGTATGAGATATTTAATACTACGGGTATAATAGAAAAATATGTGTAAAAGTTTGGTTATTAAAAGAAAATGAATATTTAATATGAGATTACTCAAAATAATAATAAAAAATTTTATCATGACACGGAGGATATAATAATAATAACAATAACAATTTTGAGTATACATTTATTTATACCGGTTTTTTAATTTCATTCCCGAGTAAGAGAACAGAATAAATAATTAGTCAACAAGAAATGCATGCTGGCGTTACATTTGCTGTCAGTCACCAGAAGAGGCTCCTGCTCCTGCTCCTGCTCCTGCCAGGAGGAGGATTGCAAATAGCAAAATATTTATCTTTCAAGTCGGCTAAAGGATGGATGGATGGATGGATTGATTGATAAGTGAATGGAAACACAGATTTGAAAATTAAAAATATCATTGTAGAATCTTTTCTTCTTATTTTACTTTAATTCCTACAAAAAACAAAAAACAAATCCTAAACTAAGGACTTAAATATGACCGACAAAATGTAAAAGTATAACAAAAACACAACTTAAACAAACCTCAACACCTATAGACATTAACATATAGAATGAGTGTATGAACGAGTACTAAGCCAAATACTTGGGCATCTCTCTCAGACATACACAAAGAAAGCAATATGCGGGACTCTTTACAAGCATACCTTGCATAAAAGAGGGAAGAAAATGGCACATGGTCTGTATCAGCTAGATGGAGACGATAGTTGATCAAGGATGCTTTATTCTAAAAAGCTTGGGAGTCATATACAATTCCCCACTTTTTCCATGCTGTTCAACTATCCTAATCTAATTGTTTATATTTCGAAAGCAGTCTCTAGCAAACGCTTGGCTTGTTCTCAAGTGCATGCTGCAAAAATTTTTGTTATCTTAAACTACATACATAACACTAGTCTAAAAAGGAAATTCATGCATGCATAATCATGATCAATTTAGGACAACGATATAAGCGGAGCAGGAAGGACGAAGCAAATGGACCAAGGCAAGTAAGTAAAGAAATGAACTTTCATGACACAGAGGATCAATAATACATCTTGTATATATGTTTCTAAATGAGTACATTCTAGAAATGAAATTCAAGTTAGTTTGCATACTGAAGAATGAAGATTACACCCACAGATAAGGAAGGATAAGTAGGATGATAATAGAGATGTGCTACTGTCTGTGCTTGAGCTCAGAAATTAGAATATCTCAATTATACTCTACACTATACTCACAATGCAGATAGACCTTGACATTGCTCCCCTAATTTGGTCTACATAAATGTACTTTTATACTGGCCTCACCTGCCCTGCAGTTTTGCCTCATTCCATGAGATCTAGAAGCAGTTTCGCAACTCTCAATATTCTGCAAGTAAGTTCTTTAATGAGTCATGCCTTTCTGTTTCATCTGATCATCTGCCTTTACAAACCCTTCTATTAATTAATGACCTGTCCTTGGAGGGAAAAACATTATCTATCAGGACACACCTGTTCAAGCTGTGGCTTTGACCAGTTACCATAAAAGACTACACAGGCTTTACATATTTCTGATCTCAACCAAACTGTGAGCTGGTGATTTTACTAATCCTATTTCATTCATCATATCTCTCACTTTCTCTGCATCTTTCCACCTTTCCGCTGCAGAATAAATCTTTCCTAATAATACATAATTTCCTGTGTTCTCAGGCTCTAGCTCAAATAGCCACTTTGCAGCCACCTCTCCTAGTTCTACATTCTCATGAATCACACATGCACCCAGTAGAGCACCCCAAACAGCATGGTTAGGTTGAGAAGGCATTGCTCTAATTAGTTCATAAGCTTCCTCAAGTCGGTCTGCACGACCAAGGAGATCAACAATACAAGTGTAATGATCAGCCTTAGGACTGGCATGCTGACATTTCAGCATGAATTTAAATAAACTCAGACCCTCATCAACCAAACCTGCATGACTACAAGCATGCAAAACAGAAGTAAAAGTGACTTCATTAGGTTCTACCCCAGATTGAACCATCTGATTAAAAAGGGTAACAGCAGTCTTGCCATGCCCATTCATCCCATATCCAGCTATTATCACACTCCATAAAATTATGTCTTTATCATTTGAGGGAATCCCATCAAAAATAATATATGCATAATCTAAGCTTCCACACTTTGAGTATATGTCGACCAAACCAGTCACAACTTCAACTCTTGAAAGAAACCCGGACTTTATGAGGTAGCTATGTAAATTCATTGCTTGCTGCAGATCTGCTAGAGTGGAGTAAGCAGGAAGGAGGCTCTTCAAGGTTGCCTCATTAGGACCTATGGCTTCCAATAACATTTCATTGAAAAGTTCAATTGCTTCTCTTTCTAGGCCATTATGAATGCACCCAGAGAGAATTGCATTCCACGGGACTCGTCTCCTTTTTGAAGTGTTCCTGAACACCCGGAAGCTTAGCATAACAGATTTGCATTTCGCATACATGTCAATTAATGCAGTCTCCACATTTACGTCGGATTCAAGCTTATGCCTCATCACCCACCCATGCAAGCACTTCCCACATTTCAAATACTGTGAATTCACGCATGCTGATAAAAGAGAAGCCAGAGTAAATGCATTCGGCTTTACACCTTTGAAAAGCATCATTGGGCAAAGCCCTATTGCACCTCTAAAATCACCACTTAAAATAAGCCCATTGATCATTGTAGTCCAAGACACAACATCCCCGTCATTCATCTTATCAAAAATTCCTCGTGCCTGGTCGACTTTACCACATTTCACATACATATGGATCAACGCATTCCTAACCGATAATTCACTCCCCAAACCCTTATCTTCCACCAAGGAATGAACCAGTTTTCCCACTTCCAAGTCCTTTAAATACCCACAAGCTGGCAGAACTGAAACTACAGTTGCACAATCAGCCTCAACCCCACCGTCCACCATTTTCCCAAAAACCATTAAAGCATCTTTTGCACTTCCATTTTGAAAATACCCACTAATCATAGTGTTCCACGAAACCACATTTCGCTCGCACATGTTGTCAAAAACCTGTCTAGCCTTCTCTTTCTCACCACAATTCATGTACATTGACAACAAAGAATTCCCCACAAACACGCCCGAATCAAACCCATTAATCACCGTCAAACCATGAAGCAAAACACCCAATTTAAGCAAAGATAAATCACCACACGCCTTGATTGCAAATGGGTACGTCAATTTACTGGGCTTCGGATAATCGCAAACAAACATTTCAACAAAAAGCCGGAGTGCATCGTGTGATAACCCACTTTGCGTATACATTTTTATCATGATGTTGCATGCCCGCAAAGTTCGACGTGGCAATTTATCGAACAGGATACGTGCATATGAAATATGCCCACATAGTGCATATGTTGAGGTGACGAGGGAGGTGATGTAGTCGGAGTCTTTCGAGGAAAGAAGGCCGGAGGAGATAATGTGGGCATGGAGTTGCTGGGTGCTTGGGAGGGATTTATTGATGGCGTAATGGCGCAACAGTGACTCGCATTGTGCTGTGTTGGTAGCAGTTGTGAGGAGAAGATTCTTGATTTTGAATAGAGCCTGAGATGCATGCACGGCGCCCATTCATGAATTTGTATTGTAACATAACCCGGTGGTATTATATAAACAACACTCCGTTCCGTTCCATTTAATTTAATTTATATAAAGGAAAGGTCCAGCTTTTATCTTTCCATGTTTTATTTATATTTCATTAAAGTTTTTTAACACACGTCACAAAATCATATAAAGAACTTTTATATACCCTCCCACATTTTTTCATAATCTTTGTATATGCATGATTGGATCGACAAGAGAAGGGCCAAAATGATGTATTACACTTACACTATGTTGTTTTGAACAAAAAAGAAAAGAATAGAAAACTTAAATTAGAACAGAAAAGAAAAGAATAGAAAGTTTGAAGTTTTCTTGTGTTGTTTCTGAGTTTTTAATAGAAAAGAATAGAAAGTTTAAATTTTTTTCTTTTCTTGCGTTTTTGAGTTCTAATGAAAAGAAAAGAAAAATATCATTTTTACAAATTTATCTTTATATTAATTATATTATATTAAAAGTCGAGAATAATATGAGAATTATAAAAAAATTACTTATTCCAATTTCTTTCCGTCCAAATCAGGCCATTTTTGGACGAAAAATTTTGGCAGGAAAAGTGGCCTAATTTTCTATCCATTTCTTTTCTTTTCCGTTTATTAAAAAACTCAGAAACACAAGAATTGGAGAGAAAACTTAAGTTTTTCGTCTATTTCTTTTTTTTTCTGTCCATTTTAAATCTCAGAAACAGAGCTTTAATTTTTTTCTCTTAATATAATCCACTCGTAATTCATCTTCCAAGTCTATCCCCTACCTTTCAATACTATCAATCTATCATGTTGCTACATAGGATAGGAAATGTACCATACGTTCATATTCCAGAGTGAAAATTCTGAATTTAGGTGGATGAATGCGTCTGCGTGTGCATATAATTTTTTTTTTTGTGTTCTCTGAGATTGATAATCCAATCTTAAGTTTCTTGCTTGTTCTTTCAACGTTTGAACATGGTCATTATTATTTGCATTTCTGCAAGAGATTTTTTTTTTTTAACTTCTCAAGTAACAAAATTGATATAGGGCATACGTCAAAAAACTGTATGGGACACAATTTATAGAGTCAGCCAGCAGCCTTCTCTTGCTATAAAAAAAAAATGCACCAAAACATTGTTAATTTTGAAGAGTCTGAAAATCAAATAGATGATACAAACCATCTCTGAGGATACATCAAGTCACCTCACAGCCTGGAGAACTAAGAATAATGCAACATTACACAATTTCATCAGCAGATTCATCACAATTATGAAAAGATTGTTAACCAAATTGACCAAACAGCTGAAAACAAAAATTTCTAGACTGACCAACTAAGATCACTAAGTCACAAACCATGTTCTGCCCTTTCAATTTGTTCTTTTTACAGTCTTCTTGTTCATCAGATCAGGTCTAGGTTCCATCTTCACAGGCAAGGGAGCAGAGAATACAAAGCTTCCATCTTCCTTCTCAATCGGATCATGCATACTCATTTCATTATCACTTTCAGCCACCATATTCCTTCTAGGGTCTCTATCATCCTCGCTAAATTGGGCCGATTCATTATCGTCTGTGTGTCCTTCCTCCTCATCATCCCCAGTCCCAACTTCTTCAATTTCTCTGCCTAACTCCTCAGCATCAACTGAATCACTCCCATCAAAGCTATTACATTCTGAAACTGAAACTGGCCCATTGCTCCTTCTATAGACCATATATACATTCCCATTCTCTGCAAAGCTAACATTTTTCTTTGCCTTAGCTTGAACCCCAGAATTCCTCTTCACCAAAACCCCATTTCTAATTTGAGACACACCTGACTTTCCATTAATACGAGTTCTAGGGGTTTCAAGCTCCACCATATCTTCTTCCTCATCTTCCTCAGAAACCCTAGAAAAGCCCTCAATTTTTTCTACTTTCTTCCTCAATTTCTCCAACAATTCTCTCTCCTCCCCTTTCAAAACCCTAGATTTTGTACCAGTCCCACCAAGTCTCACACTCTTTACTACTCTGCTTGAAAGTTGATACCTTTTCATAGAAAGCTCATCAAGATACTCCATAAAACGGCTTAATTCTCTGTTAATCGACTTTTTACCATCTCTAATCATCGGATCACCACCCTGCAAACAAACCAAAATCAGATCTTGTTCCAACAAGATTCATAAACTGTAAGAGTAAACTCATATTTATATGAATGAATATGATTATTTTACCTTAATAGAGTCGAGCTTGTGAAGCAAGCCCATGGCTTTATGAGAGAGAGCTCGAGAATCAGAGTGGGTATTGTTAGAATGAGTGGATTTGAGAGTGTTGAGAGTTGATTTGATGTATGCGAGGTCTTTTAGCTGACGGAGGGTCCGTGATCTGCGAACAAGGAAGGCTCTGAAGTGGGTTTGGATGGTACGGGCGGCGGCGACCCGGAGAGAGAAAGAAACAGAAGAATGGTGGCGGATGGAGGACTCGAGGGCGGAGATGCGGCGGAGGAGAGAGGAGACCATGGGGATTGTTTCTTCTTCTTCTTGGTGGCGGTGTCTTTGGAAATTTTGTTTATGGTTGGGGGTTTGAGCAGGATAGTAATATGGGGTTTGTTGGTGGCGGTGGTGGGTTTGAAGGTTGAAGGGAGAATAAGAGGAGAGGTGGGGCTGAGGAGGACTTGGGTGGATGGATTGGCATTGGATGATGAGTGGCTCTGGTGATGGAGGGTGGTGCGATGGGGTGGAGGAGCAGCAGCAACAAGGGGTAGGGGTGGTTGGGTGGCAGTAGTGGTTGTAGGGGTGACAGTGACAGTGAGAGGCCATTTGGGGGAAATTTTCCGGTGAGAATAGGGTTGGTAGTGGGCGAGTGTAATTGTATTTATTTTGATAAGTGTTTTACGCACGTGACAGCTGACAAATTATGCAGATGCTCTGTACTGTACATCAACTCAAGCAATCAACCAAAAACTGAGACAGAGCCTTGTTCGGTTCGGGAGTGGGTTATAAGGTTGTCAAATTAATTTATAATTATTGTTTTACTCTTTGAATGTTTGTGTGTGATTTAAAATTTTAAAAAAAATAAATAAATTGACTTATAAATAGTTTTTTAAAAAATAATAATTTTTTTACTTTTTAAAAATTAATTTACAAGTCATTTTAAAATAATTAAATTTGATATTTTACTAATCCTTATTTTAGCCAAAAACCTTGAAAACTTTTTTTTAACTTACAAATCAAAATATTATAAAATATTTTTATTTATAAACCTCAACTTACAATAACTTATAAATTACTTTGAATTTTAACTTATAAATCATTTTAAAATATTTTAAAATAAGTCATTCCTCAACATACCCTCGTCTATTTTTCTTTTAACAACTTCTATTATTATATTTTAATTTAATAGGTTTAGTAGGAGACGGATGGATAGATTAGGAGGGGAATTGTTTAAATTATTTTGTGAATTTGCGATTATGTACAATAAATATACTTTTGATCTTATTGTTAGGTAGTTTGGGTCTATATTATCTATCTGACTTTGCTGCTGGGAAAATAATGAGAGCAAATAAAATAATCAACAGTTTGTTGGAAACAATTAAACATTTAACTTCCCGTTCATGTCATGGCTCATGATCAAGTCCTACTTTTTTAACTTGTAAATTAATGCAAATATATTCTCAAAATCTTAAACTTGCTGAGCCATGACCCACCCTATAATACTACTTGGGAGTTAAATTTGATTTTAAGAACCAAGTCCATACCTTATAACCTCGGGCCTCGGGGAGTCCCATAAAAAGAACTTATTATTTTAGAGTATACATAAAATAATAATAATATCTTTAATAATAGCAAATTTTATAAATAGAACTCTTTTTGTAGAATAGATGGATTATAATTATAATAAAAATAAAACATAAAAGTAGTGATGCACTAACTCCTAGCATATGTTGAACAGCAATTCCTAATCTGCATTGCATTGTGGCGTCAAGACTACGCTTTCAGCTTTTTATCCTCCTACCGACCTCTTATGTGCGCGGGCGTGCTCTGCTCTGCTCATGCCACAAAGAGATCAAATGTATTTATCAGAAGAATTTTTTTATCATTGATCCTTTACGCCCTATCTGCAGAAGAACTTCAAGAAAATGTACATCTTCACCCCTCAAAGGACAACATAATTTGAAGAAAGAAAAACTGAAGCTTTGCCATCAATTAGCAGAAGGAATGCTTATTGTCCTAGATGCAAGTTTCTTCATCACAGCAATATGCTTTTGTCCGGCAAGATGATACTTGAAAACTGTTTCACTATTGCAAACCACATTACATATAGCACATGTTCTGACAGCAGTGGCTGCTGCTCCACCTTCCATAACCTTCCTCCTCTTTCTCTCTAAATCTTCTAGAGATTCAGCTGCCTTCTTCTTTGATTTCTGCCTGCTGACAGAGCCACTCTTGGTAGGATTCTCAGGAGGTCCAATTACTGGATTCTCTGACCCTGCTAAACCAACTGGGACAGGGGCAGGTATAAATGCTCTTTTAAGTTTCTCCAAATTCTTCTTGTGCTTCTTTCCCAATTTATGCACGTCTAGAACATCCTTGGTGTCGCAACAAACTTTGCAAACTTCACACCGTGCAGATTCTACAACTTTCTTCTGTAGAGTTTCACCTGCTTTCTTCCCTATGACAAATTCACTATTACAAGGATTCTCCGGAGGCTCAATTACTGGATTCTCTGACCCTGCTGAAACTACGAGGACAGGAGCAGGCGTTGATGCTTCTTTTAGTTTCTCCAAATTCTTCTTGTGTTTCTTTCCCAATTTATGCAAGTCTAGAACATCCTTGGTGTCACAGCAAACCTTGCAAACTTCACACCATGCAGATTGAACAACTTTCGTCTTTGGGGCTCTTTTCCAAGTGCCCTTAGGTCGAGTGGTTGGATGAGTCCACGAAACAGAATTTGGAACTGCAGGGACAAATTGTTCTATTCCATTTGGAGGTAAACCCTACAGCAAGTGGGTGATCAATTACTGGTAGACTTAATATACAATGAGCCTGTTTGGATTTTCTTTCGAAATCTGATTTTTGCTTTTCAGAATCAAAAAGTAATTTACAAGTTTTACATTAACAATCAAATATTTGAAAAAGAGGCAGGCTTAAGTGAACCTTATTCCTCTCAAGAATATAATCATATCAGTAAATACTCATATAGAACAATGGTCAAGCATAACAAAACTGTGTTAGTCTTGAGGAAAAATATATGATTGATCACATTTACAGTATTTCCACATGTTATACCAAAGGAGCCTTATATTGTTCTCATTTTAGTGGCTCTATGCAGGTAATGTGTTTGGAAAACTAAGAATTCTCTTAATTGTTATACTAATATGAAGCTGGATCAGCCACCACCACAATGGTTTGCAGATCACAAATAAACCTTGAGGACTAGATTTTTCAAAGGGGGATGAAATGTTATGATCATATTTGTAATTTTGTCTAAATATTGTATTTGTATTTATATTTAAATTCAGATAGAAGAGTCCTAGTGTAATGATAATAGTTGTAGGTGGTTAAGAATCATGGGTAAAAAATTATTGGTAGAAGTGGGCTAGGAAATGAGTATTACTGAGTAGGCTTCATGTTGTTAGTATAGTCAGAGGCGGAAGGAGGGGGGGTCATATGACCCTGCCCCCCTGGAATCTTCCTTCCCTCTTCAATTGATCATAACAAGTTGGCACATAATGTTTTGAGGAACATATATCTTATATAAAGCTTAAAAGTCGTCAGTTCAATTTCAAATGATTTTTTAATTGTGGGGGTCAACAAATATTTGAATTACAGTAACAATGATGGTCAAATAAAACTCTTTAGGATAAATTTTAGAGTCCATAAAACTTTGCATAGGAATAAAAAATAAAAAGCAATTCAATAAAAGAGAGACGAAGGGAGTTCCGACTTGGTCATTTTTATCTTTGTTTTCTTTTCTTTCTTCTTTTTTTCTACTTTGAAAATTTGAAAATAGTTTTCTATAGGTATGGTTTTGAACGCAATTAAAATATTTAAAATGATGGTATGTCATAACCAATGATCGAAAAAGCGATCGAGGTGGGAGTAAACTGTAGCAAGGCTTACGTCTCATAGAGAAATCGAGAGACTTGGGCTTCATTCAATTGAGGCTTACGCCTCATAGCCTTGCGCCTCAAGGCGTATCAAGGCTTACGCCTTGACTTCAGTTCTACTTCTTCTTGGTGACAGGTTTAGTTCTTCTTCTCTTTCTTTGTCTTCGTCTCTCTGTTTCTTCTTCTTCTCTTTCTCTCTCTTCGTCTCTCTGTTTCTTCTTCTTCTCTTTCTCTCTCTTCGTCTCTCAGTTTTTGAAAAAGAAAAGAAAAGGAAAGTAGTATCAAAACTGGTAAATATCTTATGGATAATTACAGTTAAGTACCCCACAAGTTTTTATAAATTTTTAGTTTAGTCCCAAAAGTTTTCTTAAATTTCAAAATAGCCCTTAAAATTTTACATATCAGCCCCTATAGTTTCATTTTCTTTCATTTTAGCCCCTAAAGTTTCAGTTCAGGCCCTATTTCTTTATATTTCCTGCACTTAATCCCTACAGCGAAAAAAACAAACATTTCTTGTGTTGATAACTCGACGGAGTCGAGTGTTGATAACTGAATCTTTTTCTCTAAATTACTCATCACCACAAAATTTGTATATATTCAATATTTATCAATAACATATGTTTTCAAATCGAGGCTTCCGTCTCGCTTCGCCTCGAGGCTTACACCTCACCCTGCCTCGAGGCTTACGCCTCGCCTCGCCTAGTCCAGAGAAAAATGTTTCGTACCGCTTTTAACTTTTTCGAACATTGGTCATAACATAACTATGCTACTCACACTGATCGAGCTTACATGCCTTCATGAAAAAGTAATAAACACTATATAAATCACCAATACACAGCAAGGTTATATATATATATATATATATATATATATATATATATATATATATATATATATAAAGTCATTAGACTCACAACTCAAAGGTTGACAAGGGTTGGAATAGGATGTTGTGAAATATCATCACTCCGAGCGTCAATAAATAATTATTTTTTTTACAGATGTTTTTTGACCCCCTTTAAAAATGTTCTGGTTTCGCCACCGAGTATAGTACAATATTGTGTGTATTAATATCTTAACAGAAGCATGGAAAAATATATATGAAATAGAGTTTCTCATTAATGGAGGTTTCCACCCCTCGGGGTGGGTTCTTTTTGCTCCAAAAGGTTTTCTCTACCCTTTCCTCTCTCTCTATCTTTATACTTCAACAGGTACTAACGATTGAGAAAGGCTCAGTGAGGCAAGAAACATTACTTCCATTCCCCAACTTTGACGAAAACGCTTTTTGGCGGATCATCAAGTATTATTTTCATCAATCATTAAATTAGGATTAAAGTTAACAAGGTAACATAGCTGATGAACCCAACTCTTGCTACAACATCAAATAATGTTACCAAATACTTCTTCATACCAAGTTTTGGAATTAGAATGAAAAATAAAATTTAGTTAAATTATTCCAATTCCAAGTCTTGGAATTCAGTTACCAGTCAACAGTAATCATAATCCTAAATCATCCAAAGAATCACTTACAGTCGTATATGGAATCACCGCCTCATTGTGCACTGTTGTGCCGGCATTCGGGTCCACATAATAAGGTGCCGACACTGATTCCACACTAACCGTTTGAGAATGAGCATAGGTCACACCACCCGGTTGCTGGACTTCGTAGCCCCCGCCATGGTAATGTGATTGTGGGTACGAGCTTAGAGATGAATGCTGGTCAACTCCAGGGGGATTGAGGCTGGTGTCCACGGCTACACTGTAATAGGGAACATGCGCAGATTGGTAAGGGAGTTGAGGATTATTAGGGATAGGGTTAGGGTTCTGTTGTGGGGATAATGGGGGTAGTAAGAAGGATAAGGAGCGGTGTTAAGGTATGTGGTGTGGGTGTGTAATTGGGCGTTAGGGTTAGGGTTTTGTTGTTGCATTTCAGTAGAATAATTAGTTCCTTGCCTAAATCCAGCTTCTCTCTAGAGAGACAGAGAGAAAGTGAATCTCTCTGTATATAACCGTAGCAGAAATGGATCGAGGAGAAGAGATGGCTATCATGGCTAGTTTTTTTTCTGATAGTCAAACAACTAAAGTGGCCAATCTAAAGATTTTACAAGGCCCATCAGGAATTCAGGGTTAGATTTAGGGTTATTTACATAAGTATACATTACAAAAAAAGTGTATCAATTAAATAATTATAAAAAGAGTGTAATTAGGAGTCATATTACAAAAAATAGTACAATTCACATTAATAAGGAAACCTAAAATTAAGGACAAATAACTGTCATAATTAATAATTCAAATTCAAATATTTAGATCTAACAACAAAAATAAATTCAAATTCAAAATAATAATTCAAATTTAAATATTTAAATTCAAATATTCATCTCCCTCACATACACTTTGAAATAATAGTCCACCGCTACACCTCACATACTCCGTCGCTACACCGCCGCGAATCTCCGTTGTCCAAAACGCCAATGAGAATAAGAAGAAGATTCACCCAATAAGAAATTTAAAAATAAATAGATGTAACTTTTACTGTTCTGAAAAAATTTTTATGACTATTTTGTTACTCATAAATAATAAAATGGTTACCTTTGTATGAATAGTTGGCTACTAACTGCATCACATTCAAACGAAATTGGTAACTTAATAAAATTGAATTGATTACCTTGGTCTGAAGGTTTAGCTACCAACTACACTATGAAAAAAACTGCAAGTGTGGAGGTTGATTAGTTACTTTGATATGAAAGTTTGGTTACCTTAGTATGAAAGTTTGGTTACCATCAACTATACATATATAAAAACAAGATCTAATAAATTGAGGTATAACCGTATAAGGATCCAAACCTTCAACAAAATAGGTGCCTCCAAGTATAGACAAGAAGTGAAAAGGCAGTGTAAGTTGGCAGATCCAAGAAAAAATGAAGAAAGTAGGTTAGATAACAAAATTATCTTAATAAATGGAAAGCTGTCGCCGGTAGAGGAGGAGGAGTAGGAGGCTACGGTGAGTAATTAATGAACAGAAGATAAATCCACCAAATGGGAAGCTTGCATTAATTAAATCATGGATCCAACCAAAAATCTAAACACTAATCACAAAATGGTTGGGTTGCTGGTTTGTTTTGAAAGTTGAACGCAGAGTCGGAGGGAGGGAGAGAGGGAAGGGAGAGAATAAGAAGTAGAGAGAGATGGAGAGTTGGGCGCTTTTATTTTTTATTTTCTCCTCTTCTTCTTCTTCTTCTCTTTAACAATGGTCGTGGTCGGTTATGGATGACAGTTATGGATGGTTATGGAAAGTAGTTCGGCGGAGGGGATAGAAAGGAGGAGAGAGAAAGTGTTGAATTGCATCTTATTAAAACACTCAACTAAATTAAAGGGATAAGAATGCACTAATTTTGTAAATAAAATATTACATATGCACTAGTTTGTAAATATTTTATGTATGCACTTTTGTTGTAATTATTTTTAAAAATATAATAGAAAATGTAATTGTTCCTTAGATTTACACTAAATGCTGCCCAACTTATTTCATTTTGTATATATATATATATATATATATATATATATATATATATATATATATATATAAAGGGTTATATGTATATAAACAGTTGTGTATTATACAGTCGGACTACGACGACTTATTTTTTTGGCTATGACAACGGTTCATCCGTCGCAGTATCCCAGAATAGGTATGGCTACCGCACCCGTCGCCATAGCCTAAAAAACCGTCGTCATAACCGACTGTGTACTACACAGTTGTGTACATATATTTTTCTCATATATAAAAAACCTTTTTACAAATATTAATAAGTAGGATCCGAAAAATATGTCAGTTTTATAAACATTAATAAGTAGAATGCTTTAGTGTTGTCATTTACTTGAGAATCAAGCTTTCACTTTTTGAGTTTTGTATTAGAATTTGAATACATTGGTTTAAATAAATTTATTTGTTAATAAAGTTGTTATTACGATAAAGGTTCTATAAACTCATCAGTCAGAGCCTAACATGTGGAATATGGATAACGAGTTATTGACGTTTCGGATAGCGATCAATTGGCGTTTAGCGAGAAAAATGATATTTTTTAATATATCACCTTGGTCAGAAGCAAGATGAGGTTAAGTGTGTTTAACCGGATATGGTAAGTCCCACTATCCATATTAACCTGGTAAATAATCGGATGCGAAATCTTAGAGTTGGCACTTATAGAAGCGAGCAATTCAAGAATTCGAGTTAGGCACTCGAGGAGTAAGTGACTGAACTAAGATCCGCACGGCATGACTATAAGACATATGCTCACAAGAGCGAGATTGTCCGTTGTGACATGTTATATGGATCTAAAATTTCAAATATGGTGCTTCGAAAAGTGAACAATTTGAAAGTTTGAAGTTAGGCACTCGAGGAGTGACTAGACTGAAGTCCACACAACAAGATTATTTAATTAATACGTTGTGATAGTAAAACATGAGTTTAGAGACAAAATAAATGAAGTGAATAAATGGATCCCTACTTTCTCACTGTGTGTTGTCCTTTAAAGGATAAGGTATTCCTTGATCTTTCTTTATTTAGTACTCTTTGTGATCTTTGACTATATTACAAAGATATGAATTAATATTGTTACTTTCGTTTCATTTCCTAAAGTCCAGACTGTGAGACTATATGGGGTGATTCTGGGAAAGCAGTTGATTCAGATTTGAGTAACATTAGGGCAAAGGGAAGATAACTTAATTTCACCATGTTCTGGACTTATTGTCGACAACTATAATGTTTTTGGAAAACGATATAGTAATAAGTGAAAGGCAAAATAGACATAGGCCTAAAGGGGTTAAGTACAACTCTGAGGGATAAAGATACTTAACCAAGTGAAGATTGAAGTTAGTTTGGGGTACTCTGAGATTGAGAGGTTGTAGCTTTAATAGAAATCTTAAACAGTTTAGCATGAAGGCTCCCACATTGCATTTTTGTTAAAAGGATAGATGTCTCTATTTTGGCCCTAACGGGTTTGATTTAGAGCTTCTGCATTGTAGGTAAACTCAGTGGTCGCATGGTTCGGTAACTAAACAAATATTTCAGCTTATACATTTAGACTTTATTGGCTTATATGATAACAACGTCGTCCTCGCCATGGGCGAGTGGGAGATGTTGGTTATTGGATCCAAACCGGTGCGTTCATGGAGCGGTCAACTTGGTGGATATAACTACATGATTCATTGTCTAGATACAATGAACATGTGTAGTGACAACCCCAAAATAGATCCATTCCATCCAACCTATTCTGAGTCGTCAAATACATGGTACAGAAAATAACTACAACTTTATTACAACAATTGTCGTGCAAAATACAACAACACATATGCTGTGAATTTGGATACAAATATATACCAAATGTGACTCATGTCCCAACCGTGGACATCACCTCACAATGACACCTTACATAAAGGTATAGTCAAAAACTATTTTAGAAATTAGAATCTTTGGAAAGTGCTCAAGGAAACCTTTGTACATGGGAGGTCATGGGTCTAGGTTATGATAGATATCATATATCCACAGAATTATCATTGGTTGACCCAATATACCCCAAAGAAAAATGAGAAGTTTACTATCATATTCTTCCCAATGGTGAGTCTTCTCTTGACATATCATTATCTCCACTGTCTCTAATTGAAAATTATACTTCAAACAAACACCAAGATTATATAGGTAGTGCTCGTAAAGATACTCAGCAAGTGGATGAGCACAACCCTGTTTTATGATGACACGAGGTTGTATGTCATTAGACATCTTGTATGATAGTGACAAAACACCCTTCCAACGTTGGGTTCGCCTCACCCTATTTTCTTCACCAAATATAACTACTAAATGATGACCACCGTTCTATTCCCTTGTTACCCCCGCTCGACCCAGCTATTACCTGAAAAGAATTGTGAAACAGAAGGGTGAGCACAACTAGCCCAGTAAAGAATATCATGACTAAAGATAAATAAATTATCAATAGTCTTCATCAGTAATAAATTAGAGATTTAGAACATATGGTAGGTGATAAAAATTTCAACCATAGTTGCAGCGGAACGAGCAATCCATTAGAAGAGTCAAATAGACCATAAAGTCTATTATCTTCTCCATGTTAAAAATCTACCAACAATATTTTATCCATGTGACATCAATCAACAGTTCTGGTCCACAAACATATGAATAACTTATAATCATAATTGTGATTCTAAATTCCTCTTCGCACCCAGGACAAAGATAATTTTTATCACATGTCTTTACCTGAAACATCAAAGATCATAGTTATACCAAATCACAGTTCCTGTTCATAATCATACTAATAACTTCATCTTTGCACTACGGCCCAAAGATATTCGTCACCAATTCATCTTTGCACTACTGGCCAAAGATATTCAACAACAGGTCATCTTTGCACTACGGGCCAAAGATAGTCCTCAACAGTTCATATTTGCACTACAGGCCAAATATATTAATATCTCAAAAAAATATATAATCATTTCAGAATTATATAAACAATAATTATAACCATGTTGATCAATTCACCTTTACACTTAAGCTAAAGATATTCAGTTATAAATTCAATGGTCATGATCATACCAGTCAACAATTCAACTTTGCACTACTAGCCAAAGAGAACTCATACTCATGATCAGAAAAAGAAACTAATTTTGTCGTGAATAGTAACTCGTGAATAGTAACTCGTGAATAGCAACTCGTGAATAGTAACTCATGAATACTAACTCGACATGAAAAAGGTAGAAATTTCACAATAAAATCTATACCAATATTTCGGTATAATGATATTGAAAGAATAATATTTCTTAAACTTATAAATAATTTATTTAAATTGTTTACACTTTACTAATTAATGCATTTAATCATTATAAAATGCCAAACTCATAAGATTTCATCACCAATAACCAAAAACCCTCATAAAAAATCTGCATATACCTCATATAGGATTCTCAAGCCATAAAATCTTATTTTCCAATTTTCTTACTTCACATAAAATATTTAATTCATTTACTCATAACTAGTCTATTTTTATGAAAAATATCAAATCAGTTCCAAAAATATTTCTTTTCCGGGATTTAGCAGAATATAGTCCCATATTGAACATATTGTTTTCTCAGAAATTTTAAAACTCATTTACTATTTTTCATATGGCCAAAACCACCAAATATTTAGACATTTATCGTAAATTGTACTTTTATCTAAAAATTCTGAAATTCACACAGTACACTAATATTATATAGATATACTTCCAATAAAAATTTCATCAATTTTGGAGTTAACCACAAGGAGTTATAAGCGGTTACTTTTAAAATAGTATTTCCCCGTAAAATTCATAACTCTTAATCTATACATCCAAAAATTATCATTTTTGGACACAATCAATAAAACTCATCAAAATATTATTTTAAATTTTTTCAGAATTTTTTGAAGGACAGAAGAATTACGAACTGAAAAACATAATAACCCTTAAAATTCCTTACTATCCCTTACCTCAAAAGAGCAGTATTTCTGACCGGAATGTAAAGCCGAAGGAACCTTGCACTGAATAGTAACTCTCAAACTATCTAAAAACTCACAAAATATGCTTCATAATATAGAGAGAGAAAGAGAGAAAGCTTATGTTTCTGGTGTGATTTTCAATTCTAACTTAGCCCTCTATTTATAGGAAAATGTTAGCACGCCGAAGCAGACTTAACCTGCAACCTGATGGCTTTACCTGCTACTATTCCCACCCACTACATTTGAATAAAAATCTCAACACATTTCTTCACCAACCAAGAGTGGGGCCCACCAATTCTAGAATTTTCCACCAAAATGATAAACTCCGAAAATTCAACAATTTCTGAACCAGTCATCTCGTAAAATTCATAATAAATCATACGTTCATTTTTAACGGTTCAAAATTTGTGGACATATACTCAACTTATATATGTATAACATATCCAAAAATTACCACGATCCAACGGTCGGATTAAAAATTATAACCCCCGTAAAATATCTCAAAAACCTTAATTTGATTTTCAATACCTCCGTTCCGACAAAAATACAGATAAAATAACTCAACATTAACTCCTTCATTTTTAATCACAAAAATATATCCCTCATTTATATCCACATAAAATAAATATTTCCTTACCATATGAATCAATAATTAATTATTCACAAATAATATTACAGAATCACATTTATGACAACCAGGCAGTTCCCAGGAAAGAGGGGGCTTTCCAATAAGAATTTTTTCTTACTGGCGCGCAATTAGGTGACCAAACCTCTCCTTAGACAAAATTTTCTAGACATTGTCAATAATGTTATCTAATAATATTATTCAAATAATATGAATTATTGATCTGATAATGGAAAATACTGTGCAGTGACAATTATTGAAACAACAATAATATAAAATATCAACGCAGCAATTATTGAATCAATAAAATAAAATATTGAACAGTAATTACTGTGACAATTATTCAGTAGTGCCTTCTTACGTAAGAATCAATAATTTCAAAAATACTGTGCAATACCGTGTGCTACTGTGCAATAACACGTATTACTGTATTTTAACCACCGGGTATTCCAACAGTGTTAACGGTAACAACTACGCCGATAATTATAAAAACTCAATTTTTGTCGTTATCTTCATCCGATAGTTATTCTGTTATGGGGCCCACAAATGGCTGCGCCGTTGTACGAATATTCCCTGACAGAAAGAATATTCCACGACCAAACGAATATTCCCCGACAACAATGAATATTTTATAACCACTTGTGTATTTTGAAAAAAAAAATTCATATATCACCCTTAACTTTAACATTTATCAATTTAACCATTTACTGAATAATAATTATAAGAAAAATTGAATATTTTTATTTCATAAAATTCGGGGTCTTACATGTGTATTATAATCTCTATATAAATATAGAAGTTACACATAATTATATATGTTACATGAGTTGCATATATTTATGTGTGGAAGTTACACACATTAATATATGGGGGTTATTATATATATAAGTTACACTTCCTTCCTTGTCATAGGATATATATATAGAGATAATGCTGATTTTGATGCACAACAAACAAGAACATTAGCATAATATTGTAAGCCATTAGAGGTCTCATGTGTGCTTGAAAGTTTGGTAGCTACACGAACTGTGAAAACATTATTTGGTACTCGTTCTAATGTAGTCCAAATTATTGTTCGTTGAGTTCGTAATTCTAGCTGTTCGTTGTTGTGGGCATATTCTTACACCATTGGTTAAATATGGTGTGCCCGTCACCACCTGATACCTCCATTCCAAAATGAGAGTCCCGTCTTGCCCAAAATGAAAGTCTTCTTTTTAGACGTTTGTAAACCATATAAATTTGTGAATATTTAGATGGGAGTATGGAGGTGCTTTGTTTTTTGGATAAAGGTAGTTTCAACAAGCACTAGACACGACGACACTTCACCAAGCACTAGAAGTTGCATACACTTACAAAACACAGTGCACAGAGAGAGAGATCCGTGAATTTTATAAAATAAACTAACAACCAAAAGGAAAAGGACATTGGAGGTGAGATTGTTGCCATGTTTAAATGATAGGTGACTAAACAACCACCTTCAGGCTTCAGCTGAGATGCCCATCATCTGTTTTGTGCACTATTATATTGCTTCCCTGTGTCCTTCCAACTTAACAAATTAATTACTTTCAACAAACCCTTCAAGCTGCCTCATGATAATAGCATACATTTACTGTTGTTGATACCAATCAGAACTAAAATTTGAAGAAACCCAATTAAGATGAAAATGATATACTATAATGCAAGAACAGAAACTTCAACCATTCAGTAGTACAATTCTGAACTTCCAGACAATGATGAATCAGCGAGTATATTGAAGCAATTGACATTTATACATATCAGAAGAACAAAAGCAGTACAAAATGGAAGAACAACTGGCTGAATTGACAGTATCAGCTACTTAAAAGCTAGAAGAAAAAAGGGAAACTGACTTTTGCGTGAGTTATACCAAACATTATATTGTTATCAACTTATGTATCTCTACACTTTTAAGAATGTGGGAACAAAGGGTAGAGTTAGAAACAGTTTATATCAGTTAAAGATCACCGGTGGCTCACATTCAAGAGTCTTTCCAGAACACCATGGCTTCAAACCAACATCAATCGCCGACTCTTCCTCCAGAGTTGCTGGGAAATTAAGATCCAAATGGTTATCAATATAATCAGGAAGCTCTTGGTCCATGTTGTCTTTGTCTCTACTTTCACTCAGTCTAATGTAATGAGCCCTCTTGTGACCACCTAATGCTTGACCTGATTTGAAAACCTTGAAGCAGATTGCGCACTCATGCTCTGTACCAATTTCCTGTTCAAGTGAAATGTCATTACATTCCACCTTTTCAAGCTCAGAATCAACATCAAAATCAAATAAAAGGCTTGTTTCAGTGCTCTCTCTGCAGCTCTTCTCCACCTTCAGCTCAATGCAGCTATCAGCTGTTTTATGGGTGGCTCGGTGGCCTACAAGTGCTTGGTGAGAGTGAAAGAATTCATCACAGGTCCTGCACTTGAATTTGCGTTTCCTCTCAAAATCCTTCAAGAATTCAGAATCTGCAGGAGCATATTGAATGTGATCATCATAAGAAATTCCCTTGAATTCAAAATCTTGATCAACGAACTTGGATTTCTTGCTCGAATTCGTCTTCTCGAACCCCAGATCATCTTGATCCATTCCAACTTGAGTCACTAATTCATTCCCTAATTCTAGTTCGGTACTGATTCCCTTCTTAATACCAGCACTCTCCTTAAATTTGTCACAGCACAGAGATTCATCAACAGAAGCTTCCAATTCAGCTTTCTTTTCATCATCACCACCAACCCCAGAATCAAAATTACCAATCTTATAAACTGAAACACAAGAATATAGATTCTCTCTTGGTTTCTTCATCTTCCTCATCTCACCATTATCACACACAAATTTCACTCCATTCTCGTTTCCGGAATTCCCCTTACTCTGAAGTCGTGACCGAGCTTCAAGATTTACAGAATTAGTATAATTTGAAGAACCAGTGACCAAATTAAACTCATCCCAACTCCTCAAACCCATAGACAACATCATCAAACACATAGCCACTTCTTTAACTTCATCAGTCTCAGTAAAAGCAGTAGATGAAGACCCATTCAAATTAGAACAAGAAGAAGGATTTGGAGTCACCTTATTATACCTTGTTCTTGATCGTTTCTTTCGAATTGGGCATGCTATCTCATAGTCAGATTCACTGTAGACTCTTGATCTTTTAGAGTGACACCTCATATGTCCAAAGAGAGCTTTCATTGAATCAAACTCTTTTCCACATTCTTTGCAGGCTGCATATTCTTCCCTTCTTTTCACTGAATGGGATCTCATATGAACCGATAGAGCTTTCAATGACCGAAACCCTTTGCCACATTCTTTACAAAGATTTCCTAATTTCTTCAAGGCACCATGTTTTGAAACTGAAATCCTACAAGATTTCTTGGGATTCTCTCTCAGGCCATAACTAATTTCCCCATCATCTACAGGCTCCATTTTAGATGCAATTGAAACCTTCATTCCCCTCCTGGTATCCTCTCTTTCAGAACCCAAACCGCCATTATCATTCTCTTCAGTTTTCTTGGCAGAAATCAAGGCCAAATGACCCCTCATGTGACCCCCCAATGAGTTTCCACTACAGAAACTCTTGTTACAAAACCTGCACAAAAACCTCTGTTCTTGACCTTCTTCCATCATTGGTTCACAAACAAAGCCTCAATGAACCAAGAAAACAAAACCCAGATCACAAAATACCAAGCAAACCCACAATTTCCCCTGCAAAATGCTGAATATGTATTTCTTCTTCACATTCGAAGGGAAGCTCACGACTGCTCTAAAGAAACAGAGGAAATAACTGAGACCCAATTCAGAAAAGTATGGTTTACTACTAGCTCATAATTTGATTAGCAATTTTATGAAGAAGTGAGAACACGAGCGTAACCACCTACTGGTTTCTGCAATGAACACTCTTAAGAAGAAAGAGAAGCCCACTCACCCCGTATATCGGGAATAATGGGTTTCAAGAGTATTTGATAAGCAAACACAAGATCTGGATGCCTAAATATACCCTCTCCCTCAACTCTTTTTCTTGGGTATATTACCAACAAAATAAAATCTCTTTTTCCTTGGGCAATAATCAATCTAAGTAGAGCCCGTATAAATATATATAAAGGTTTGCTACGGATGATTACCCATATATATATATATACAGAAATGATCAAGTAAGGGATCCCTTACTTTCTTAAAATAAGGGACTTTTTTTTTTTGCTTTTTTTTTTGCTTTTTTTTTTAAAACAACTAAAAAAAAAAGTTTAATATTTTATGGAACTGAAATTTTTCCATAATACAATGTTTTGGGCGTGTTTTAAATACCTATACCAAAAAGTGGTGGTACAGTCTGCCCAGACTGTACATACATGTTTTGTTATGCGTACCCAAATCACACTCAAAACACTGTATTATGAAAAAATTTCAATTCCATAAAATATTAAACTTTTTTTTTAGTTGTTTTAAAAAAAAAAAAGTAAAAAAAAAAGCAAAAAAAAAAAGTCCCTTATTTTAATAAAGTAAGGGATCCCTTACCTGATCCTGACCCTATATATATATATATATATATATATATATATATATATATATATATATATATATATATATACACGGTCCGGATCTTAAGCTCACCCCTTATTTAACTCACCCGAGCTCACCCCCCTTTAGCGACGGACCCGACGACGGTTCGGTCATACAACCGTCGTTTATACTTTTAGCGACGGACAACATATAGCGTCGCTAAAAGTATAGACGACGGTTGTATGACCGAACCGTCGCCGGCGCTAAAGGGGGTGAGCTCGGGTGAGTTGGATAAGGGGTGAGCTTAAGATCCGAACCGTATATATATATATATATATATATATATATATATATATATATATATAGCAAGGATCAAGTGCATACCCCTTATCTTACTCACCCGTGCTCATCCCCCTTTAGGCGACGGTTTCGGTTATACAGTCGTATATACTTTTAGCGACGCTATATGTTGTACGTCGCTAAAAGTATAGACGACAGTTATATGACCAAAACCGTCGCCTAAAGGGGGGTGAACACGGGTGAGTAAGATAAGGGGTATGCACTTGATCCGGACCGTATATGGGTATATGTAAATTGTAATGGAAGTGGGAGGTTTTTTCCCTAGTGACGACCACCAATATGCAGATACTAAAATAAATTCTCTCTAATTAATTATCCCCAAAAAAAGTTGAAAGTGTGGTTGCTCATAGCAAAAACTGTACGAGTACGTGAAAATTGGACAGGAGTGTATTTAAGTTTTATTTAATTGTATTTTGATCCCAATGGTGGATAAAAATATAAATAGTTGAAATTCAAATACACTTATGTCCAATTTTTATGCTTACCTAGAAGAGCTCGTGCTTATAGAGATTTCAAATTTTATCTCAATAATAAGCTATTAATAAATTGTAATTTAAACATTTAGCCAAAAAATAAAAAAAAAATTGTAATTTAAATGATATATCATTTTTCTTATTTAATATCATATCTTATTCAATATCATGATACACATTTAGCATTACCTATTTTGCTTGGGAATTAGTACTATTTTTAAAAGAAGAAAAATAATATTTTGATAAATTTTAGGCATAAGATTATGAATTTCATTTACTTGAATATATGAGAAGATTCTTATTAATATATCATTTTTCCTTGTCAAAATATAAATCCTTCTTCTTTCTCACGATGGCTTGTGCCTTGAAGGCTATATTTAGTAGGAGGAAGCCTTTAGCCTCGCACAGTGTAGAAAAGATTCATCTCAATTTTTTGTAAGCAATTTTGTAGGTTCTTTTGTACATCTAACATTAGTGTAGCTTTACATATATTACATAGTCCATAACTAATTCGATCAAAAAAAAAAGTAGGAAATTGTTTTTTAAAAAGTATTTTTAATAATTCAACATAGTTTTAATTCCATGAATGTTAAGTGGGTCTCATATGAAATTATATATAAAAGAATAATTTTATGTATACTAAATGAAGGATCCGGTTAGCATAAAATTTATTTTTTGGTAAGTTGGTCAATTGACTAATAGAATATTGACACACATAGAGTCTCGTCTGCGTGTCTGCACTCTATTGGTCAATTGACCAACTGACCAACTTACCCAAAAATAAACTTCATGCTAACCACTTCCCTAAATGATGCGCTCTTAGAATTATGCGCTAACAAAAAAGAAAATCGTATTATTTGAACTACTTATTAAATTTGTGTATTAGAATGCACAACAAATATTTCTTAAAAAATAACAATTCGTAAAATGTTTCATAAAAATAACTAGCATGACTTGTTGAAGGTAAAGTATGGAATACTAGTTATACTTTTGTCACCACTATCCCAACAATAAAGCATACCAAGTTTTAGGTGAATTTTTAAATGAAAACTGGTGTTCTTAAATGAGAGGTGAGATATGATCAAATTGATAATTGAGGGCCAGGATTGGCACATAGAAGACTGTGTGTTTGGGTATCAACAAGTAACTGCCTTGACCATTCTTTACTTTGTCTTTTTCTAAAGTGAGAGAGTCAGTCCGGGTACCCAAAACAAAAGGTCAGAAGTGGACGTTGGATTTATTCATTTAAGATTATTGAGTATTTGATTGGGTAGTAATGACATGATAGCGAAAGTGTGATTATAAATTTTAGTATGTGTATAATTTTATATTCCAAACAAAAGAAGTTAAATGCTTTTTTTTTTCTAGTTATGAGACTTTTTTTATGGAGTAAAATTAAAAATTAATGTGTGTTACCATAATTCAGACCGTGAATATGGAGATATTGAGGACTCAAGTAAATGGCATTGTAAGCCTCAAATTGCTCTAGTTTGAAAAAGGCCAAAAAAAAGCATATTACACAATACCATGGCCAAATTTAGTAGAACCAGGAAGACCAATATGGAACTTTGCATCACAACTCTCAAATAATGTAATCAGACAGAAGGTTCCTATATTACACTACTTAAATATCTGTTTAAAGCAGGCAAAAATATAATCTTCACAACAAGAGTAACATACCAAAGGTAATATTATCAATACAATGCAAGAGAAAAACATATTTCTAATCCAGATGGTAACAACAATAATCCATTACACTTAAAAAAATATTAAATCGATCAGCAAAAAATAGTAAAGAATCAGCTGACTCTCTTTTTGGTTCCAGACAAGTTGGTCGATCAAAGCAAACCACTCATCAATTGAAGGTACTGCATTTATGCAATAGCAGGCATGTCCTTGAGCCAGGCATCCAGCGGCTTACCAATGGAGTACACAATGAAGCCAATCTCCCTCAGCTTTTCAACATTGATAACGTTCCTACCATCAAAGATGAAGGCAGGTTTTTGCATGTTATCATATATCCTCTGGTAGTCAAGAGTCTTGAACTCTTCCCACTCAGTCAGAACGCACACAGCATGGGCATCCTTCGTTGCCTCATAAGCATCCCAAACAACGCTCACTTGCTTCACAGCGGTGGGGCTCATTGGCTGGAGGTGAAGGGGATGGTCCCAGTCAAATTTGTTCATTGTAAGGTCTCTCTGCATCTGATCCTCCGTCACTTGTGGGTCATAGATGCTAATTCGAGCTTTGTCACCCAACAAACCCTTGCAAACATCAATGGCTGGGGTCTCTCTGGTGTCGCCTGTATCCTTCTTAAAGGCAAATCCCAGGATGGCAACTTTCTTGCCTGAAACTGTGTTAAACATGGAGGCAACAACACGGTTTACAAAACGACTCTTTTGATAATCATTAATCTTAATGACTTGCTTCCAGTATTCTGCTACCTCTGGAAGGCCATTGCATTCACAGATATAAACCAGGTTCAGAATGTCCTTCTGGAAGCAAGATCCACCGAAACCAACACTAGCATTCAGAAACTTGGGTCCAATCCTTGTATCCTTACCAACGGCATATGCTACCTCACTAACATTTGCACCAGTAGCCTCACAGAGAGCGGACATGGCATTAACAGACGAAATTCTCTGTGCCAAGAAGGCATTGGCTGCAAGCTTTGAGAGCTCTGCAGACCATAAATTGGTGGTGATAATTCTATCTTCTGGAACCCACTGGGCATAAATATCCTTCAATGCTTGAACTGCCTTCTGGCCTTCTGGGGTTTCGCGGCCTCCAATAAGAACCCGGTCAGGTTTAAAAAGATCTTCGATTGCGGTCCCCTCAGCAAGGAATTCAGGGTTGGAAAGAATTTGGAAGTTGATTCCCTTGCTGTTATGTGTCAGGATTTTTTCAATGGCTTCAGCTGTTTTGACCGGGACTGTTGATTTCTCAACCACTATTTTGTTGGATTTTGACACATCAGCAATCATGCGAGCAGCACTCTCCCAATATGTCAGATCAGCAGCTTTGCCAGCTCCAAGGCCCCGAGTCTTGGTTGGGGTGTTGACAGAAACAAAGACTATATCAGCCTCAGACACATGTTTCTCCACGTCTGTGCTGAAGAAGAGATTCTTGCCTCGGCACTGCTTCACCACATCGTCAAGACCTGGCTCATATATGGGGAGCAGGTCACTATTCCAGGCTGATATTCGAGGCACAGATATATCAACAACAGCTACCTCAACGGAAGGGCACTTAAGTGATATCACTGCCATGGTCGGGCCCCCAACATATCCAGCACCAATGCAACAAATCTTCACCATATTTCCTTCTGATGTGTAGTCTGAATAAGCAAGCTCATGAATCAGAATTAACATTAACAAGCAGGGAAAACATTTCCTGGTTTTTTTAAAGCTTTCAGATTGTGTTTAGCAAAAGAGTAGATGACACGAGAGTTAAAGATCAACTACTCATCTCATGCTATAGTATTTGAAACCGATAAATAACAGTTCAAGGCTTAATGTGATGTTCTCGATGAATACATTTACAAAGTCTAAACTAGCCAAGTAATTTCATGTAATCTCATACCGCATCCATGGCCCCGTCAATGATAAGAACATTGGAATGATTTACATTAAGCTTTCTACCAGATCCGAATCGTTGATGGGCACATGATCACCCAACAAGTTAATTGTTTTTTGATGTCAAAATGAACAAAACACGCGAGATATTATACTCCAAATATGAATGTTGAAAACTCCTTTTACAGTGAATTCATTTAGATCCAAAAAGACATATATTTCAGTTTAGGGAACAGAAAACTTGACCGACGCTATGTAATAAACGCTAAGTTAAAATAACTAGGAAAAATCAATATAATTCCCGGGTGTGTACTGAAAATTAAATGCCCCTAAATAATCAACAGGGATCATAGATCCAGCAATTGGCTAAACAATGCTAATGGATCTGAAAATCTATAACAACTAACAACATAAAAAAACAAAAATTACAGATTCATTAAGCTAATCACGAACACGATGCATCATTACATACAACATCAAATTCGATTAGATGCAAATATAACAAAATTAACAGCAGAATAAGCAATTAACCATGGAATTGAACGAATGAGACATTAAATAATTCGAAATGAGATCACAATTACCTTGTGAATCCCTCGTTTGTGCGAGATAGAGAATTCTCTGAGGTGAGGAGAGGAGAGTTTGTATGTGTAAAATATATGAAACAAACAAAGCGGGGATCTGTTTATATAGTCGTTGCGCTCCCAATATCTCCGTCTACTCTTTTGAGTGTTGATGTGAATGGCTCAACGCATGACCAGCGCACATTTGGCGAATTAAACGACAGAGGGTAAAATATTACATGTAATTTTACCCATTCCGCTTACAATTTCAATTTCAATTTCCATTTTTTACCCTCACCTCCTATTTTCTCTTTAATGTAATAATAATCAAATGGGTAATTTTTTAAGAAAATATGTTGATAGTATTAGGTAAATTAAAAAAAAAATTAATAAGCGTGACATGACAATATTTAGCTAACTTTTAGTATAAGTATATGAATTAGAAGCATGATTACAATTTCATTAAATTTAATTTTTGTTTTAATTTTTTAACTTTGCAATTGAGTTGACAAACACACAACAATAACATTACATTATTTCACCAATAATGTCAAGATCACTATTTACTAATTCAAAAATTATATTATTTTGAACAACTAACACAACTAATTAAAAGTGACAACAATAACTTCATTTTAGATCATACACTCTTTTAAAAAAAATAAAAAAATCAATACCCGTTTTACGTTTTATAACAAATTATTGTTTCTTTAAAAGTGCAAAATGTGATAGTTTTATTTAACATAATAAATTTTAGCTTCCTATAGTTTCATATGAGGAAGTATAAATATTGTCACCTTAATGTCAATACTAAATTTGCTTATGATTATCATGTAGGTAGAGAATTACTACCTACATGATAATTGTCACCTTAATAGTTTCATACGAGGAAGTGTAAATATTGTCACGATTTTTTATTTTTTTTTAAACAAACGCACTTAATGGCTTACCGATTCAACCATTCAATCATAAACAAACAGTCCCTAAATAATTGTAATTTTGCAATTTGCGATATGCGTTTTGATAGGTGATAGATGCACCACTGTCATACACGACCGACCCGTCGCCCTCCTTTCCTAGACGGTGGTGCACAAAGTCGTCTTTAATTCTTTTATCAAAAAAAAAATTGGCGTATTTAATTCTATATATTTATGTATATTCTTTGAGACTTTAAACCATTTCAATTACGAAAATTTAAGCATTCTTTTAATTTTAATTATAAGATTTGGAGTAGAGTAATTAAAAATAAGTATAAATAATTTATTTAATTTTTTAACTCTTGATTGATTATTTAAACATATTACGATTTACGACCAAATATTAGGTAACATGCATGATTTATTATTTAAAATTCCGCTAGACTTTAACGCCAGAGTTACCAAAAAGAATTAGAGGTCTTAGATTTTAAATTTTAAATAAGTCATAAATAATATGATAATGATCTTTTTAATAATATTTTAAGTCATAACAAATTATAATATGACATATTTTCCTTTAGAAAAATGATTATCCTTTTCTATAACACAAGAAGAAGAAAACAATTTAAATAGAATGAAAAGAGGGGATGTGAAGTTAGATACACATAATTTTACTCCATCCATTTTGCGAAAAGAATCCTATTTGTTTATATGGTTTTTATAAAAGTTTAATAATAATATACAATTTTCTCAAATTTATTATCACAATTTTATCTTGCTGCATTATTTAACAAAACTAAATATTTAATAAACAGAGGAGTAAACATGAAATTAAATAAAAATATTTTCATTTTTTTAAATTAAGAATTGAGAAAAAACATATGAAGAAGAATTCAATATTACTCGTGTATCCTTTTTCTGCTGAATTTATTGAAAGACATAATAGCTTCAAAAGAAAGAAAAAGCATTGCTCAAAAGAGACAAAATTGAGTGAGATATAAGTAATACGTAACCAAACATTATCACTGCGTTGTCACTGACTTGTGATGATGAGTCCATCAATATCATACTAAAGACCTGAACAAAATATAAAGACAAGTTTTTCAGCCTTGCGGTCAGATTTATGCATGCAGTGTGTGACTCTTATACTTGTGTTAATGGAAGTTGAACTCAAAATCTCTAAATAATTAATTTTAAGTTATCCCTTAAATCACTTAGTCAGGCGGTGAGATTGAAATATTGACCTTTGTACTTATAGTATTTTATTTTATTTTTATTTTGATACTAAATAATATTCTTTTAATTCGTAAAAAGAGTTTTATTTTGAATCTTAAAATCATTTTGTCAAAGATTAATAATATAACTCGTGCAAGTTATGAAAATAAAATTTTTTGTAATTAATTATACTTTTAAATATTACAATAAAAAGGACTATATTGCATAAAATTGAATAAGTTACATTACTTTTTATTATGATTTCATTTTTAAAATAAATTTAATTTATGGAACATATGGTATATTAATTTTGATTCAAGCGAAGAAACAGTAACTTAAAGATGAATCACATGAGTCACACTGGAGAGAGAAAGGCACTTAGAGTTCGAGTCAATAGATTGATAAATAACTCATATTTTAAATAAATATAAAAATCATCATATATCAATACTAGTATATATCAAGTCAGTAATCCATTCACTTTTCAATTAAATTAATTTAAATTGGTTGGTCGACTTAACTCAAATTAAGTTAATAAATTATTATTCATCGAATTTGTACTAATAAATTATTTATTGAACTTTTATTTTTCACTCCATTAACTTTCTCTCATTACTATATTAATTATTTTTCTTTCTTTTCCTTTTCTTATTAGGTAGCAAAATTCAAAATTAATTCTAACAACTTTCAACTTCATTAATATGTGCTAGAGTCTACATATTTAATTTGATAATAATATGATTAATGCATACTTAAACTAATAACTTCATTAAAGTCCTTAATTAGAGCGTACAATGTACAAGGATTTAGAGTAAAAAAATATCATATGCTTTAGGTTGATTTTAAGAAATGTATAGATGATAAGAATATCTAACTGATCGTAGTGTATTGTTAATCGATCGTAAAACTACTATGCCTATTCGTAATCGCAAAGTAAGTTATGTCTTCGTGGATCATCAAGTTTAATCGTAGAGCTCACATTCTTATCGTAGAGTTCACTCCTAATCGTATAGTGAATATTAGATCGCAGCGTGAGCAGAAGATCGCAGAGCTAAGTCAAGAACGTAGAGTTAACTCCAGATCGTATAGTGGAACATATATCGCAGAGTAACTCAAATATCGTTCAGTGAAGAAAGATCGTAGAGTACCTCTATACTCGTAAAGATCAAGTCGTATAGCATAACGTAGAGTTCAAATCGTAGAGCAAAGTCAAACACTAACATCTGACCTTACGATTGAATCAGTTCGTAGAACAAGTCAAAATTGACAGAAATCTAACAATAAGGAGTGTTGCAGATTGATCCTCCCAAATTATTATCCAAATATTCTTAGTTGAAATCGAATATCAGAAGATGTTTGTTTCTAAACATCTAGTTCGGTGAACTGACAATTTACTCATGTGATTGGTAGAACTGCAAAATGATGTGACATGTCAAAGAAGTCGAAAGCAAGCTGACACAACCACCCTAAAAGTCAACATCAAGGATCCTCGAGTATTAGAGCATTAAATGCTCAACGGGAAATTGCAACGGAAAGTGTGACGCCCCCAAAATAGGTATACAACACCCATTTTGAGTCGCCAAATATATGGTACAGAAACAACTACAACTTTATGTGACACCCTCAAAATTAGGTATACATCACCCATCTTGAGTCGTCAGATAAATGGTACAGAATTCAAATACAACTTAATAATACAACTGTCGTGTACAATACGACAAAACATAAACTGTGAGTTTGAATACAATTATTGTCTGCTAGAGAGTATAAAAACTCAAAAGGAGTCCTCATTATAATTATTATCACACTATTTCACAGAATAGTGAGGACTACTAATGCACCATCTAGGACCATCACTCTGTTCCCCTACTCGTCCCAGCTATATTCTCATTTCCTGAAGAGAACAGTGAAAGAAAGGGTGAGCTCAACTAGCTCAGTAAGAAATATTATGACTAAGATAATGCAGAATAAATTATCATTAGCCTTAAACAGTGTTAAACTGATACAATATAACAAACATCAAGTTTAACTGCAGCGGAACAAGCAATCAATTAGAAAAGTCAAGTAGGGACTAAAATCTACTATCTTCTATGATTTAAAAGGTTTTTCATCACTTTTTATCGCTGTGACTCAGCTTAATAAATAATCCACATCATCGAATCACCCCTGCACTACGGCCAAGGATATTCTTTAGTATCACGACCATGAATTATCCATGTACTACGACTAAAGATAATCATGTTTTCATCAACGGTCCTGATCATGCCATAAAATAATTCATCTTTGCATTACAGCCAAAGAGAATCCATAGCCATAATCATACCAAAAACTGTCTATCAATGCACTACGGGCCAATGAGAACTTTTTTCACATCATTTGTAACATTACGGTCATGATTACACCGAATAATCCCTGGTCATAATCATACCAAGTCCATCTATGCACTACAGGGCATAGATGACTTTCAATAAAATATAAACATGAGGATGATGACAATGATATAAGAATTCAATAAAACAAGTTCAAGAATTAATTTATTTAGGAACTGATAACGTCCAAATTGTCAACATGATACTGCTTTATAGAGTAAAATTCAAGAATGCTTAGCAGAATATTTCTATGAAAAGATACTGGATGAAGCGCAAATATCAAGGATATTCCACTAATTTCATGGAGTATAGAAGTCAAAGTTTTAACCAACTGAGTATAATAAAGAATGGAATAACAAAAGAAATCACCATGCATGCGATAGACCGCACAGGCAGGTTATTCCAACAGAATAATAAATAACGGAACTAGGTCCGGCGTAAAACGCACAGACAGGATATTCCAACAGAATAATAAAGAATGGAACTAGGTCCGGCGTAAAACGCACAGATAGGATATTCTGACAGAATAATAAATAATGGAACCAGGTCCGCCGTAAACGCACGGACAGGTTATTCTGACAGAATAATAAAGAACGGAATAATAACTAATGGAACCAGGTCAGGCGTAATACGCACCGACAGGATATTCTGACAGAATAATAAAGAACGGAATAATAGAAGAATTTCACCATGTATGCGGTACTTCGCATAAACAGGTTATTCCAACATAATAATAAAGAATGGAATAACAGAAGTTCTCTTCATGAATACAAAAGAAATAATACCCCTTACGGGTACAACAAATAATATCTCTTACTTTAGAAATAAGAGTACTGGATATAGAAGTAGTGAAGTAGCAGAACACTTTTCTTCTTTCTATCTATAGTTTCTCTCTCTAAAGTTTCAGTGAATTCGTAAGAAATAATGAAGGAATAAGCTTCTATTTATAGAAAAATAGACTGCATAGTAACTAACTCATGAACGGTCCAGATTGATTTACTTTAATCTGACGGTCCATATTTAAAGCAAAATTTTTTAAATAAAATATAATATATTCTATTTATAATCTAATAAAACGAATAACTTTATAAAAGATTTTACTATGCAAACACTATGCAGGTACTATGCAAATACTATGCATAATAAAATATAATATATTCTAATTATTGTCTAATAAAACAGATAACTTTATAAAAGTATTCTGTTTTATATAAAAAGCTTTTCTGTTTTATTACATTAATAATACCAATAAAACAAAACTGAGTGACTTATCACGTAAGCCTCAATAATCAATACCGTATGTTACTATGCAACCATACGTATTACTGTACTTTTAACACCGGGTGTTTCAACAGTTAACGGTAAAACTTCCGCCGTTATTTGCATAAAAATATTTTTATCGTTTTCTTAATCCGATAATAATTCCGTTGTGGGGTCCACCAATGATTGTACCATCGTACTAATATTCCCTGTCAAAAATAATATTCCCCGACCAATCGAATATTATATAACAACTTGCATACTTTGCAAAATTAATAAATACTACCTACAACTATAACATTATATCAAATCCACACTATAATATTCAAAAAAAATTATTTCGAGAAAATTAAATATTTATTCATAAAATCTGGGGTCTCACACTTCATTAATACAATTGTCGTACAAAATACGACAACACATAAACTGTGAGTTTAAATACAAATATTATCTTCTAGACAATATCGACACTCAATTAAGTTCTGATTATAATTATTGATACACTATTTTATAAAATAGTGAGGACTGCTAAACAACTGTCTAGAACCATCATTCCACGCCCCGACTACTTCCCGCTATATTATCGCTTGCTGAGAAAAAAATGGAACAACAAGGAAAAAGGTTGGGTGGCTAAAAGGTTATCTGTAGTACGTTTTGAGACGTTTCTATTGACTATAGATCTTCATTTAGTTCATCAGCCCCAAAGTTTTGGGACTCTGTAGCTAGTACACTGCTTCATAGTATATCTCTGATGGTTTAGAGCTTCTGTACTGTTAGCAGATTACTGCTCCCTCATAGTTGATACTGTCTTCTTAAAGAGACATAAATTTTTCTTCTTCATATGTAGCAGAAGGCAACCATGCATATCTCATTCTGGCTGAAGTCATTAAATCTTCTTGTATCGTAGAAATGAGCATTTTCAGGGTTGATCATTCTACGATCTTTTGACAGCACTACGAACGTATAGTATTCCTTGTCAGTTTGTGCTTGCTGAGTTCTGCTCCCATTATGAGTTCCTCATGATTGATGCTCGATGATCCTCTGTAGTCAGCTTCCTTGAGGATTCTCCTCTTATGACATGCTTTGCATGATTGAGTATATAAGACCCTTTTCTTCTTTGGTTGAATGACCTGCTTCCATACAAAGATCAGCAGCCATGTGAGCTTTATTCAGATTAGCTCAGCAGGTCTTCAAGAATAGGCTTTGACATATAGGAATTTTATCAGAATCATTTCTTAACAGTCTTAAGCCTTCTGCTGGTTGAATCTTTCTTGACTGAAGTCTTCTGCTTTAGCATTCCTTAGTGTGGCCAGATAGACCAAGTACTTGCAGTTTATGAATTTCTATTTTTGGTACCCATGGTTAAGTGGGTCCTGCTAGATTAGTTTTCTAAACCCCTGTTCCTCATATATTTAGATAATCATCATATTGATCACCAACAGTCATATTCATGCATGTAACTCATTTAGATAATACATTTTGAGATGCATGAAGGTGAGTATGTGTAAGATTTACTATTTTAATAAAACACTCTTTTTATTTGATGGTTTCATCATTTGTTTGGTTATGTTCATATAGTTTAAATGTTCACAAAGTGAGAATCAACTCTACGAATTATTTGTATCTGGTTGATTCATGGAGGTGATCAGTTTCTACAAATCATCAAGATACTCTTGCAGAACTGATCATACTCTGTGTGTTATCAAACACTTACAACATAGGTTTGTACATACATACTAACCCATCAGCAAAGATTACTTCACATAAAATTAATTTAACCTGTGATGCTCTTATGACCCATTTCAGATTTCTTTCAAGATGTCATCTTCAACCTAAAACTTGGATGGATAGAAAGTTTATAAGCAATTGGGTTTCCATCCTCAGTGTACTTTCTCTATTCACCTTTTTAGGTAGATTATGATTTCTTGAAAGAATACTATTATAGTTCATAAGGAGGTGCAACATGATGTACACAGTTATACTAGTGAGGAACCGTACCTTTCTACTGTTAGTTCCTTAACAGTCATTTAACTTTGACATACTGAGATTAGGCATTGATGTGCATAGTTTTTCATTTGCTTCTGAGAGCTTGTTGCTCCAGTTGACCTTCAATCAATTAGTCGTGGTCTTGAGGATGCAAGCTAAGAAAATCTCAACATCTTCAGTTCTTCGACATCCTTGAGTTCACAAGGTTTACATCCTGTTAGAGTTTATGCCCTAGAGGCCAATTATTTGATATAATTGCTTAACATTTGATATTATTGTTGATTGAATAAATAAATAATTTTATTATGATTTTATTTACTGCGTAATATAATTGTTAACATAATAAAATTCATTAGAATAGTGATACAAATTATATAGTTTCAAGTATGTGACTTGAACATGAGATTATATAATTACAATTAGTATCATTGTTCTTAAATGTCCCTAGTCGAGTATCGTTGTTGATGGGACAACAATGATGCATTGAGACTAGTATGTGGATTGACTGATGACCAAATCTCATTGGTCATAAATATATGAGATATTAAGTCAATGCTTAGGTACATGTTAGAGAACAATGTACTGGACAGACCCACCATGAGAATTCTATATGGAGCATTATGCGAAGTGTCATTAGCAATTCTCATAGTGACAATGATGTAATGGTCCTCCGACCTGAAACCGCTATATTACTACACGAGAATTTATGTACTTTGATATCATCAAATGTCACCTTTAATAGGGTAGACTATAAAGGTGATTATTGGGTTCATTATGAATCGTGTGAGTAATATGAGTGATCTAGATGGAATTTAACCATCCAATATTTTATAGGTGATATCCATAGGCCTCTTGATTGAGTAGGACTATGAAATGCATGGCCATGCTCAAATAGTGATTTGTTTCATATAGTCTACTCATTGATCAAGAAAACTCAGATTAAATTATGAAGAGTATGACACATTCCATGACTCGAGTTTAATCTAGGATATTAAGGTTAAAAGGATTAAATTACATTGAAACATTGATCACGAAAAGGTTGCATCGAATCATCGATCTTATTATTACTTGGGTAGCAGTGATGCATTACTAAATGTCGCTCACCGTTTATAACTTTATAATATGATTTTAAGGTTATTGCCAACGTAATAATAACCTATAGGGTCACACACAAAGAGCGTAATTAAAAGGAAATTAATTTAAATTGTAAAGATTTAAATATGTCAATATGATTGATATAATTTTAAATTACGAATTTAAATTAATAGGATAATTTATATATAGGTATATTAATTAAGTAAGACTTAATTAAGATATATATAAATTCGGATTTTAATAACATTAGGTTTTGATTAATTCCTCCTAACTGCTATATATATGATGTATATCAGACTTTAGGTTTTACGTCAAAACAAAAAAAAACCCTAGCCGCTCTTAGAGAGAGACTAGAGAAAAACAGTTTAAAAATCCTCATCCTTGGTGGCTAGTACCGGTTTCCTTCTTCTGCAGATCGTAGGACGATTCGTGTGGATACCGTAGAGACGCAGTCCGTTTGAATTGCGTTGGAGATTCGACCGCATCGATTCTAGCTTTTTCAATCGGTATAATTTCTTACCACTGAATTAATTATTTTTCGCATGGATCCTGTTTTAGGGTTTCGAAATTGCTTTAAATTTTAATTTCCGCTGTACGTTTCTGTATCGAAACCCCAACAGTGGTATCAGAGCTACTTGCGAAAAGATTAATTCAGATTACGTGTTTTAATTGTATTCGATATATATGATATATGATGATGCATATTTACCGATATGAAATTGAATATATGATATTCCGTTGTATATGTATTCTGGTAATATATATGATGATACTGTTAATCATATCTTTAATCGGTGGAATAACAATATAACTGTTCTAATCGGATTAGAAGCGTGAAGAATCGTTTTAATATGATTAATCGAAACTGGATATATATGATAAATTCTGGGTGTACTGTTATTCGTTTTAATATGATTAAATCGAAACTGGACATATATGATTTGTTATTATGGGTGTTTTGGTGGATTAAAATGTATGATTCTGAAACTGTTTCAGAGATTCGTATAGAAAAATTCTGCAATACAGATTGTAGTTCGAAAAAAATTTCCAGGGGCGCTGCCCCCGACCCCGCTCGCTGACCACCGCCAGGGGGGAGACCCCCCCTTGGACCCCCCCGTCGTTGCGCACGATGGTCGTGACCCCAATTTGTTATATATTTTTTCTTTAATTTTATATAAATTCTTATATGCTTATTGTGATATGCATGGTGCACAGTTATGGCCTTTTGACCCATAGGTTAGTGGTTTTGGTTTTGAAATACGGCTTTCATGTCGTGCCTTTCTATAAATTCTAATGTCATATTCTCTTCTCATCTAAATCTCCTCGAATGTAACTCGAGGTTTCTTTATGTCATGTAATAATCTATAATCAATGAAGATGTCAAGATGGAGAACACGATGAAAGATGACAATGGAGAGGAGGCACATGCTTGAGGAAGATCCAAGGAAGCTATTTATTTTAAGATCTTTTACCACCTTAGATTGACCTTTAATCTTTCATTAGCTTGAAAAGATTGACAGTGGATTAGGCCATAATTGTGACACATTTAATTTTGCACTTTATTTATGCTTGTATGCGATATGATATGATAAATAATGTGCATGCTTAATAAGATTAAAATTGGTGAGATCTAAATTAATTAATAAAATCCCTCATTAAATTATTAAGTCTAAATCAGATGCCTTCCAATGAATAACACTCATCAAGACTTTGATCAATAGATGTAGGTTTGCCAAAGCAAAGTACCCTATTCATCTAGGTAAGATGCGATAGGATAATTGTGATATCCAAACTGTTAAAATCATTGGGCCCGACTTAACTAAGTTATCTCAATAGGATTGTGGACTTAGAGGCATAGAGTTTGGTAGGTACCATTAGATGGACTAAAAATAATTGTTGTTTACCAAACTATCCAGGAGTTATATATGATATAATTGACAAAGGGCTGTCTACCTAAATAATTATATTTTAAGAGATTAGCCAAAGCTAACTTAAGTCATAATGAAATATGGATCTTGGCTCACTAGAAATATTTAATAGAAAATGCTTTCCGAATTAATGGTGAGGGCTATTAATTTGAATAAAATAGTGAGAGGTATATTTTGAATGTACTATTATCAATTACATAATATCAACTCTGCAATTTGACATATTATTTTGACACTTATAAATTATAGATATCAATGGCAAACAACAACAACACAAGTAGTCTATCACTACGATCAGTCCTTGAGAAGGACAAGCTGAGTGGGATTAATTTCCTTGACTGGCACAGGAACTTGAGGATTGTCCTCAAACAAGAGCGTAAGCTATATGTCCTTGATGGGCCCATTCCTACAGCACCGACTGTCACTGCACCACGTGCGGAGCATAATGCTTACAAGAAGCATCAAGATGATGCTCTGGACGTGAGTTGTCTCATGCTAGCAACCATGAACGCTGAGCTTCAGAAGCAACATGAGTTAATGGATGCTTATGAGATGATCGAGCATCTCAAGAAATTGTTCGAAGGGCATGCTCGACAGGAGAGGTATGATACAAGCAAAGCGTTGTATCACTGCAAGATGGGTGAACGTGATCCAGTTGGTCCACATGTGCTGAAAATGATTGGGTATATTGAGTACCTTGATAGGTTGGGTTTTCCAATCACTCCGGAAGCCCAAACTGATCTTGTTTTATAATCTTTGAACAGCAGCTACTCTCAATTTGTTATGAACTATCTTATGAATGAAATTGAGAAACCCCTTACTGAGTTATTGAGCATGTTAAGAACTGCCGAGAACAACATGAAAAAGGCAGGACCCGCTCCCATAATGATGGTGCAAAAGGGGAATGCTAAGGGAAATTGGAAAGGCAAAAAGAAGATAGGATCTAAGTCTGTTGCCAAACCCAATTCTAAAACCAAACGGGCTTTAAAACCTAAAGGTGGGGTGGCTAAAGAAGGTGAATGTCACTTCTATGGAAAACCTGGACACTGGAAAAGGAACTGTCATGCTTATTTGGAAGAAGTGAAGAAAAAGAAAGGAAGTACGACTTCTGATTCAGGTATATATGTTATAGAAGTCAATTTGTCTACTTCTACATCATGGGTATTGAATACTGGATGTGGTTCTCACATTTGTGTTAATGTGCAGGGACTCCGAAGGAGTAGGACTTTGGCGAAAGGAGAGGTTGACCTACGAGTTGGGAATGGAGCAAAAGTTGTTGCACTGGCCGTAGGAACTTATCATTTATCTTTGCCCACTGGGCTAGTTTTAGAATTAGAAGATTGTTATTTTGTGCCTGCTATAAACAAAAACATTATTTCTGTTTCTTGTTTGGACAAGAAAGGTTTTTCATTTATAATTAAGAACAATGGTTGTTCGCTTTACTTAAATGATATTTGCTATGGTGTTGCACAATTGTTTAACGGTCTTTATATTCTTGATTTAGAAATGCCTATCTATAACATAAACATAAAACGATTTAAATCAAATGATTCAAATCCAACATATCTCTGGCACTGTCGTTTGGGCCATATAAATGAGAAACGCATATCAAAACTCCATAAAGATGGATTTTTGGATTCATTTGATTTTGAATCATATGAAAAATACGAATCTTGTTTATTAGGCAAGATGACTAAAGCCCCTTTCACTGGACACAGTGAACGGGCTAGCAATATATTGGGACTTATACATAGTGATGTATGTGGACCCATGAGTTCGTTAGCAAGAGGTAGGTTTTATTACTTCATTACATTTACTGACGACTTCAGTTGATATGGATATGTGTATCTAATGAGACACAAATCCGAATCCTTTGAAAAGTTTAAGGAATTCAAGAATGAAGTTCAAAACCAATTTGGTAAAAGCATAAAACCCCTTCGATCCGATCGAGGAGGTGAATACTTAAGTCAAGACTTTGATGACCTTCTAAAGGAGTGTGGTATTATATCACAGCTCACTCCACCTGGAACACCACAATGGAATGGTGTGTCTGAGAGGAGGAATCGAACCTTGTTGGACATGGTACGATCAATGATGAGTCATGCAGATCTTCCAATAAGCTTCTGGGGTCATGCCCTAGAGACAGCTGCATTCATACTTAACCGTGTTCCTACAAAGACGGTTCAGAAGACACCATATGAGATGTGGACTGGGAAACGTCCTAGTATGTCGTTCATGAAGATTTGGGGATGTGAGGCGTTTGTAAAACGTCTAGATTCTGATAAGCTCGGACCCAAATCTGACAAATGTAATTTTATGGGATACCTAAAAGAAACAAAAGGGTATTATTTCTACAAACCTTCTGAGAATAAAGTGTTTGTTGCTCAAACTAGTATTTTTCTAGAAAGAGAATTTGTCTCTAAAGGAAACAGTGGGAGGAAAGTAGAACTCGAAGAAATTCAAGAACCACAAAATATCATTGAACCTGAGTTGGAACGTAAGCAGGAACCACAAGAAATTGTGGAAAGTGAACCTGCTCAAATTACACAAGGAATTCGTAGATCTGGTAGGACACGCCAAGAGCCCGAGAGATATTATGGATATCTTGTGTGTGACGCCCCCAAAATTAGGTATACATCACCCATCTTGGGTTGTCAGATACATAGTACAGAATACAAATACAACTTACTAATACAACTGTCGTGTACAATACGACAAAACATAAACTGTGAGTTTGAATACAAATATTATCTTCTAGAGAGTATTCATACTCAAAAGGAGTCCTCGTTACATTTATTAACACACCATTACATAGAATAGTGAGGACTACTAACTAATACTATCATTCGGACCATCACTCCGTTCCCCGACTTGCCCCAGATACGTTCTCATTTCCTGAAGAGAACAGTGAAAGAAAGGGTGAGCTCAACTAGCCCAGTAAGAAATATTATGACTAAGATAATGCAGAATAAATTATCATTAGCCTTCAACAATATTAAACTGATAAAATACAATAGACATCTAGTTTAACTGCAGCGGAACAAGCAATCCATTAAAAGAGTCAAGTAGAAGATAAACTCTACTATCTTTTATGATTTAAAAGATTTTCCAACACTGTGATCGCTGAGACTCAGCTTAATAAAATAATCCACATCATCGAATCACCCCTGCACTACGGCCAAGGATATTCGTATATTCATTAATGGTCATGATCATGCCAACAACTGTCCATCAATGCACTACGGGCCAATGAGGACTTTTACCACATCATTTGTAACATTACGGTCATGATTATACCGAATAATCCCTGGTCATAATCATACCAAGTCCATCTATGCACTACAGGCCACAGATGACTTTCAATATTTTATAAACATGAGGATGATGACAATGATATAAGAATTCAATAAAACAAGTTCAAGAATTAATTTATCCAAGAATTAACAACGTCCAAATTGTCAACATGATACTACTTTGTGGAGTAAGATTCAAGAATGATCAGGAGAATATTTTCATGAATAGATACTAGATGAAACGCAATTATCAAGGATATTCCACAAATTTCATGGAGTATAGAAGTCAAAACTTAACCAACTGAGTACAATAAAGAATGAAATAACAAAAGAAATCACCATGCATGCGATAGACCGCACAGACAGGTTATTCTTAACAGAATAATAAATAATGGAACCAGGTCCGGCGTAAACGCACAGACAGGATATTCCGACAGAATAATAAATAATGGAACCAGGTCCGGTGTAAAACACGCAGACAGGATGTTCCAACAGAATAATAACAAAAACGGAACCAGGTCCGGTGTAAAACACACAGACAAGATGTTCCAACAGAATAATAGCAGAATGTCACCAAGTATAGGGTAGACCACGTATACAGGTTATTCCAACAGAATAATAAGAAATGGAATAACAACAGTTCTCTTCATGAATAAGAAAGAATAACACCCCTTACCGTTTTAAAGAAGAGCTGAAGTAAGGAAGTAGTTAAGTAGCAGAATACTCTTCTTCTCTCTCTCTATAGTTTCTCTCTATAGTTTCTCTCTCTAGAGTTCAGTGAATTCGTAAGAAATAATGAAGGAATGAGCTGCTATTTATAGAAAAATAGAATGCATAGTAACTAATCCATGAACGGTCCAGATTGATTACTTTAATCTGACGGTCCATATTTAAAGAAAAATCTTTTAAATAAAATATAATATATTCTATTTATAGAATAACTTTAATAAAGTATTTTGTTTTATATAAAAAGATGTTTCTGTTTTATTACGTTAATAATACGAATAAAACAAAACGTCATTATCGCTAAATAATTCATATTATTAACTGACAATAATAGAATCAAACTGAGTGACTTCTCACATAAGCATTAATAATCAATACCGTGTGCTACTATGCAACCACACGTATTACTGTACTTTTACTACCGAGTAGTTCAACAGTAACAATGGTAAAACTTTCGCCGTTATTTTTAATAAACTATCTTTGTCGTTTTCTCAATCCGACAATAATTCTGTTGTGGGGTCCACCAATGATTGTGTCGTTGTACGAATATTCCCTGTTAAAACGAATATTCCCCGACCAATATTATATAACAACTTGCGTACTTTGCAAAATTTATAAATATTACCCACAACTATAACATTATATCAAATTAACTCCATAATATTCAAAAATGATATTTATAGAAAATTTATCTTTATTTATAAAAGTTGGGGTCTTACAACCTCCCCTTCTTATGAAATTTCACCCTCGAAATTAGGGTACGTACCTGGTATGTCGAAGAGATAAGGATACCTTGATTTCATTTCAGATTCTAACTCCCAAGTCATTTCCTCAACATCGTGGTTTCTCCACAAAACTTTGACTTGAGGTATAACCTTGGAGCGTAGAATATGCTCCTTCTTATCCAAGATTTGAACAGGAACTTCTTCATACGTCAAATCTTCCGCTATTTCGTCTGGTTCTAACTCAATAATGTGGTTCGGGTCTTCCACATATTTGCGTAACATGGATATGTGAAAAACGTTATGAACACGAGACATACTTGGCGGTAAAGCGAGTCTATAAGCCACAGTTCCTACTCGATCGAGGATTAAAAATGGACCGATGAATCGAGGATTGAGCTTTCCTCTCTTTCCAAATCTCGTAACTCCTTTCCATGGAGCAACACGTAAGAACACATGATCTCCTACATCAAATTCCACGTCCTTTCGATGAAGATCAGCATAACTCTTTTGTCGATCTTGTGAGGTTTTTATACGTTGTCGGATCGTTTGAATCTTTTCTGTAGTCATACGTACCAACTCCGGTCCCAACAACGTTGCTTCACCCACCTCATCCCAGCATACTGGAGAACGACATTTTCTTCCATACAATGCTTCGAATGGAGCCATGCCAATACTTGCTTGATAACTGTTGTTGTAGGAAAACTCCACCAATGGTAAGAACTTGTCCCAACTTCCTTTGAAGTCAAAGACACAGAGTCTTAATAGATCTTCAAGAGTTTGAATAGTCCTCTCTGATTGTCCATCCGTCTGAGGATGATATGCTGAACTAAATCGTAACTCCGTGCCCATAGCTTTTTGTAAACTAACCCAAAATCGTGAAGTGAATCTTGGGTCTCGGTCAGAAACTATGGATACTGGCATACCATGCAGTCTTACAATCTCGTTTATGTACATACGAGCAAGACGTTCAAGTGTATAAGTTTCTCGTATCGGTAAGAAATGAGCAGACTTGGTCAATCTATCAACAATGACCCAAATCGCATCAATACCTTGAGAAACCCTGGGAAGACCGGTAACGAAATCCATGGTAATGTGCTCCCACTTCCATTCTGGAATTTCAAGTGGTTGCAATGGACCTTTTGGTACTTGATGCTCCGCTTTGACTCGTTGACAAGTTAGACACCTTGAGATAAACAACGCTATCTCTCTCTTCATATTGCTCCACCAAAATGTATGACAAAGATCATGATACATTTTGGTACTTCCAGGATGGATTGCAAACGGTGTGTTGTGCGCCTCCATCATGATTTCATACTTTAAATCAGGGTTGTTAGGAACACAAAGTCTGGAGTTGACTCGAAGTATTCCTTCTTCATCGATTCTTGCTTCCGGTATAGCACCTTCTTGCACTTTCTTCTTCATACGCATCAGCTCCAGGTCTGTAGCTTGAGCAGCTTTAACTTTATCGATTAAAGTCGGTTCTACTCGTATATTCGCCATCATCACATGGGTCCCTGGAGTCTTTAACTCTATCTCCATCCTTTGCAAATCACACAAAATGGGCCTTTGTGTTGACAATATCGCACTTGTACCCGCATATGATCTTCTACTCAATGCGTCAGCTACCACGTTCGCTTTTCCAGGATGGTATTGAATGGTATGATCATAATCTTTCAACAGTTCAAGCCAACGTCGTTGTCGCATGTTGAGTTCCTTTTGAGTGAAGAAATATTTGAGGCTTTTATGATCCGTAAAGATCTCCACCTTCTCCCCATACAAGTAATGCCTCCAAATTTTAAGTGCAAAGACAACAGCTGCCAACTCTAGATCATGAGTAGGATAATTCCTCTCATATTCCTTGAGTTGTCTTGATGCATAGGCTATGACTTTTCCATGTTGCATGAGAACGCATCCCAACCCTTTGCTCGAAGCATCACTGTAGATGACAAATCCCTCCGAGCCAGATGGTATTGTTAGAACAGGTGCTGAAATGAGTCTCCTCTTGAGTTCTTGAAAACTCTGCTCACATTCTTCGCTCCAACCAAACTTTGTATCTTTCCGAGTCAGCTGAGTTAATGGAGTAGCGATTCGAGAAAATCCTTCCACGAATCTCCGATAATAACCAGCTAAACCAAGAAAGCTACGTACCTCGGTCACTGATTTAGGTTGCTCCCAGCTTTGAATAGCTTCAATCTTTGCCGGGTCAACCGATATTCCACGACTTGATACTACGTGCCCAAGGAATGCTACCTCCTCCAGCCAGAACTCGCATTTCTTCAACTTGGCATAAAGCTTGTATTCACGAAGCTTTTGGAGTACCAGCCTCAAGTGTTGCTCATGATCTTCACGGCTTTTGGAATAAATAAGGATGTCATCAATAAAGACGACCACAAAGTGATCCAAATATTCCTTGAATACCCGGTTCATCATATCCATGAAGGCAGCAGGAGCATTAGTCAATCCAAAGGACATGACTAGGAATTCATAATGCCCGTACCGAGTTCTAAAAGCCGTCTTTGGAATATCCTCAGTTCTAACCTTCAGCTGATGATATCCAGAACGAAGATCGATCTTTGAAAAGAATTGTGCTCCTTGCAACTGGTCAAACAGGTCATCAATACGTGGCAATGGGTACCTGTTTTTGATGGTGACATGATTCAACTCCCGATAATCAATACAAAGTCGCATACTTCCATCTTTCTTCTTCACGAATAGAACAGGAGCTCCCCAAGGAGAAGTACTAGGACGAATAAAGCCAATGTCTAACAATTCCTGCAGTTGGATCTTTAACTCCTGAAGTTCAATAGGAGCCATTCGATATGGGGCTTTGGAAATGGGTTTTGTACCGGGTTCAAGATCGATACAAAATTCAATTTCACGCTCTGGGGGTAGGCCAGGAAGTTCTTCGGGAAATACGTCAGGAAATTTATTAACAACAGAAATATCATTCAAAGCTGACGTATTTTTGTTTAGATCTGTGACATGAGCTAAGAAAGCTTGACATCCGTTTTTCAATAAACGAATAGCTTTATGGCTTGAGATGACAGCGATTGATTTTAATGGTTTGGTTGCTTGAATTCGCATAATAGGTCGATTAGGAATATGAAAGCTAACAACCTTACGAAAACAATCAATTTTTGCATGATGAGTAGTTAACCAATCAATCCCTAGAATCACGTCAAATGCAAGTATTTTTAATGAAATCAGATCGACAGGTAATGTGTGGGTACCAACTTGAACCAAACAAGACTTATAAACCGTGGATGTAATGAAGGTTTCTCCCAATGGAGTTTCAACTGCTAAGTCAAAGTCTAATTTCTCCGGAATCAAATTTAATCGATGAGCGCAAGTAGAAGAAATAAAAGAATGGGTAGAACCGGTATCAAATAAAGTATAGACTTCGTTAGAGTTTATGATAAGCTTACCCGTGATGACCTCATTCGGGTTCCCTGCTCTCTGAGAGTTCACAACAAACGCTCTCCCTTGCACAATCGGTTTTGACTTTTCTGGGACGGCCTTTGGTGCCTCCATCCTAGCTGAATTTGTCTTCGGTAAACGACAAAATCGGGCTAAATGACCTTCTCTTCCACAATTATAACATGCTTTGGACGGCATCGCGCAGTTTGGACTGATGTGCCCCTCCCCTCCGCATTTGAAACATATGATAGGTGGTCGTTCTCCTTCCTTAACGACAGGTGCTGGTGCTGACGTCTTTCCATCATTGTTGAATCTCCTCTTCTTGAAATGTCTATTCTTATTGTTTTGGCCCTGATTACCACCGAAGTGGTTACCATTTCTGGCCTGTTGATTCCCTCCACGCTTGTTGTCACCGCTTCGATGACTGCTCTCACTGGTATTATCATTTTGTCGGCTGCTCTCTTTTGGTTGCGTTGTCTCGTTATCGCGCTCCACCAACTGAGCCCTATTTACAACATCTGAATACAAACACAGTTTATGAGAAACAAGATGTTGACGTATCTCCGGCTTCAAACCTCTTAAAAACATCCGCGTCATTCTTTCTTCATTATCCACCAGGTGGGACGCAAACCGGGATAACTCCGCAAATTTTGCCTCGTACTGCGACACGGTCATATTATTCTGCTCCAATTTGATGAACTCCACCTCCTTCATGTGACGAATACTCTCGGGAAAGTATTTGTCGTTAAACAGCTCTTGGAACTTCTCCCAGGACATCTTCAGTGCGGCAGGTTGAGTACGCTTTATCGATTCCCACCAGTAATCTGCCTCTCCTCGCAACATAAAGGCGGCAAAGGGAACCTTTTGCTCCTCGGAGCAACCCAAGACATCAAATATCTTGGTGATCTGCTTTATCCATGTTTCAGCTACAAGTGGTTTGGGTTCTCCCTTAAACTCCGGTGGTCCCAGCTCCTTAAACTGTTTAGCGGTGACCGCCAGAGAGTTTCCAGTATTTCCACCTACGTTGTGGACAGGAGCCGCTTTCACCTGTTGTTGCATGAATTGCATAAAGCCTCTGAACATTTGATCATTCATCATTTGGTCAGTGTTGTTGTTTGCATGAGGATTGACACCTTCCTGATGCACATTATCCTGATTATTGATATGTGGTGAATCAACAGTCGTCTGTGCTCCATTGCTATTCTCAACGTTCTCAGATGCCATTTTCAGATACTGCCACAAAATAAAAATTAATTGATATGTCATATTTTATCCTTATATTATGATCGACCAATTAAATACCATGCAAATAAACTTAGGTATGTCATACTAGCGAAGGAATTCCCCGTCTCTCCCCTCCTAGTTCTATTCTCACATCTTAGCCAGGGATCATATCCCTAAGCTCTGATACCAACTGTGACGCCCCCAAAATTAGGTATACATTACCCATCTTGGGTCGTCAGATACATAGTACAGAATACAAATACAACTTACTAATACAACTGTCGTGTACAATACGACAAAACATAAACTGTGAGTTTGAATACAAATATTATCTTCTAGAGAGTATTCATACTCAAAAGGAGTCCTCATTACATTTATTAACACACCATTACATAGAATAGTGAGGACTACTAACTAATACTATCATTCGGACCATCACTCCGTTCCCCGACTTGCCCCAGCTACGTTCTCATTTCCTGAAGAGAACAGTGAAAGAAAGGGTGAGCTCAACTAGCCCAGTAAGAAATATTATGACTAAGATAATGCAGAATAAATTATCATTAGCCTTCAACAATATTAAACTGATAAAATACAATAGACATCAAGTTTAACTGCAGCGGAACAAGCAATCCATTAAAAGAGTCAAGTAGAAGATAAACTCTACTATCTTTTATGATTTAAAAGATTTTCCAACACTGTGATCGCTGAGACTCAGCTTAATAAAATAATCCACATCATCGAATCACCCCTGCACTACGGCCAAGGATATTCGTATATTCATTAATGGTCATGATCATGCCAACAACTGTCCATCAATGCACTACGGGCCAATGAGGACTTTTACCACATCATTTGTAACATTACGGTCATGATTATACCGAATAATCCCTGGTCATAATCATACCAAGTCCATCTATGCACTACAGGCCACAGATGACTTTCAATATTTTATAAACATGAGGATGATGACAATGATATAAGAATTCAATAAAACAAGTTCAAGAATTAATTTATCCAAGAATTAACAACGTCCAAATTGTCAACATGATACTACTTTGTGGAGTAAGATTCAAGAATGATCAGGAGAATATTTTCATGAATAGATACTAGATGAAACGCAATTATCAAGGATATTCCACAAATTTCATGGAGTATAGAAGTCAAAACTTAACCAACTGAGTACAATAAAGAATGAAATAACAAAAGAAATCACCATGCATGCGATAGACCGCACAGACAGGTTATTCTTAACAGAATAATAAATAATGGAACCAGGTCCGGCGTAAACGCACAGACAGGATATTCCGACAGAATAATAAATAATGGAACCAGGTCCGGTGTAAAACACGCAGACAGGATGTTCCAACAGAATAATAACAAAAACGGAACCAGGTCCGGTGTAAAACACACAGACAAGATGTTCCAACAGAATAATAGCAGAATGTCACCAAGTATAGGGTAGACCACGTATACAGGTTATTCCAACAGAATAATAAGAAATGGAATAACAACAGTTCTCTTCATGAATAAGAAAGAATAACACCCCTTACCGTTTTAAAGAAGAGCTGAAGTAAGGAAGTAGTTAAGTAGCAGAATACTCTTCTTCTCTCTCTCTATAGTTTCTCTCTATAGTTTCTCTCTCTAGAGTTCAGTGAATTCGTAAGAAATAATGAAGGAATGAGCTGCTATTTATAGAAAAATAGAATGCATAGTAACTAATCCATGAACGGTCCAGATTGATTACTTTAATCTGACGGTCCATATTTAAAGAAAAATCTTTTAAATAAAATATAATATATTCTATTTATAGAATAACTTTAATAAAGTATTTTGTTTTATATAAAAAGATGTTTCTGTTTTATTACGTTAATAATACGAATAAAACAAAACGTCATTATCGCTAAATAATTCATATTATTAACTGACAATAATAGAATCAAACTGAGTGACTTCTCACATAAGCATTAATAATCAATACCGTGTGCTACTATGCAACCACACGTATTACTGTACTTTTACTACCGAGTAGTTCAACAGTAACAATGGTAAAACTTTCGCCGTTATTTTTAATAAACTATCTTTGTCGTTTTCTCAATCCGACAATAATTCTGTTGTGGGGTCCACCAATGATTGTGTCGTTGTACGAATATTCCCTGTTAAAACGAATATTCCCCGACTAATATTATATAACAACTTGCGTACTTTACAAAATTTATAAATATTACCCACAATTATAACATTATATCAAATTAACTCCATAATATTCAAAAATGATATTTATAGAAAATTTATCTTTATTTATAAAAGTTGGGGTCTTACATTGTGACTCAAAACGGTGATGTGATGCTCATAGATCAGGATGAGCCTACTTCCTACCAAGAAGCTATGAATGGACCAGATTCTGAGAGATGGCTTGAAGCCATGAGATCTGAAATGGATTCCATGTATACTAACCAAGTATGGACTTTGGTTGATCCACCCGAAGGGGTAAAACCAATCGGGTGCAAGTGGGTTTTCAAGAAGAAAACCGACATGGATGGTAATGTACAAACCTATAAAGGCCGACTGGTAGCAAAAGGTTTCAAACAAATTCAAGGTGTTGACTATGATGAAACATTTTCTCCAGTGGCAATGGTTAAATCCATCAGGATCTTACTTGCTATTGCAGCTTTTTATGATTACGAAATCTGGCAGATGGATGTCAAAACTGTAACGACCCCAAAATAGGTCCATTCCATCCAACCTATTCTGAGTCGCCAAATACATGGTATAGAAAAAAACTATAACTTTATTACAACAATTGTCGTGCAAAATACAACAACACATATGCTGTGAGTTTGGATACAAATATATACCAAATGTGACTCATGTTCCAACCGTGGACATCACCTCACAATAACACCTTACATAAAGGTATAGTCAAAAACTGTTTTAGAAATTAGAATCTTTGGGAAGTGCTCAAGAAAACCTTCGTACATGGGAGGCCACGCGTCTAGGCTATGATAGATATTATATGGCCACAGAATTATCCTTGGTTGACCCAATAGACCCCAAAGAAAAACGAGAAGATTACTATCATATTCTTCCCAATGGTGAGTCTTCTCTTGACTTATCATTATCTCCACTGTCTCTAATTGAGAATTATACTTCAAACAAACACCAAGATTATATAGGTAGTGCTCGTAAAGATACTCAGCAAGTGGATGAGCACAACCCTATCTTATGATGACACGAGGTTGTATGTCATTAGACATCTTGTATGATAGTGACAAAACACCCTTCCAACGTTGGGTTCGCCTCACCCTATTTTCTTCACCAAATATAACTACTAAATGATGACCACCGTTCTATTCCCTTGTTACCCCCGCTCGACCCAGCTACACTCTTATTACCTGAAAGGAATTGTGAAGCAAAAGGGTGAGCACAACTAGCTCAGTAAAGAATATCATGACTAAAGATAATTCAATTATCAATAGCCTTCATCAACAATAAATCAGAGATTTAGAACATATGGTAAATGATAAAAATTTCAGCCATAGTTGCAGTGGAACGAGTAATCCATTAGAAGAGTCAAATAGACTATAACGTCTATTATCTTCTCCATGTTAAAAATCCACCAACAATGTTTTATCCCTGTAACATCAATCAACAATTCTGGTCCACAATCATATGAATAACTCATAATCATAACTGTAGTTCTAAATTCCTCTTCTCATCCAGGACGATGATAATTTTCATCACCTATCTTTACCTGAAACATCAAAGATCATGGTTACACCAAATCACATTTCCTGTTCATAATCATACTAATAACTTCATCTTTGCACTACGTCCAAAGATATTCATTTGTATCACCAGTTGGTCATGTTTATCTCAACATCTGTTCATCTTTGCACTACTGGCCAAAGATATTCAACAACATGTCATCTTTGCACTACGGGCCAAAGATATTCATCAACAATTCATCTTTGCACTACAGGCCAAAGATATTCATTAATATTTCATCTTTGCACTACAGGCCAAAGATATTAATATCTCAAAGAAATATATAATCATTTCAGAATTTATATAAACAATAATTATAACCATGTTGATCAATTCACCTTTGCACTTAAGCTAAAGATATTCACTTATAAATTCAATGGTCATGATCATACCAGTCACAATTCAACTTTGCACTACAGGCCAAAGAGAACCCTAGTCATGATCATACCAATAATCTACCCATCTTTACACTCTAGTGAAAGAGAATTTCAACATCAGGGTTATAAAAATGTTATATATGATGATAAAAATAATATGATCAACATATAGTTTTAATCTCAAGAGTAATATTCGTAACTCATGAATAGTAAATCGTGAATAGTAACTCATGAATAGTAACCCCGACACAAAAGATAAAAATTCCACAATAAAATTCATACCAATATTTTGGTATAATGATATTGAAAGAATAACATTACTTAAATTTATAAACAATTTATTTTAATTGTTTACACTTTACTAATTAATGCATTTAATCATCATAAAATGTCAACTCTTACAATTTCATCATCAATAACCAAAACCCTCATCAAAAATCTGCATATACCTCATATAGGATTCTCAAGCCATAAAATCCTATTTTCTAATTTTTCTTTCTTCACAAAACATATTTAATTCATTTACTCATAACTAGACCATTTTCATGAAAAATACCAAATCAGTTCCAAAAATATTTCTTTTCTGGGATTTAGCTTAATATAGTCCCATAGTGAACATATATTTTTCTCAGAATTTTTAAAAGTCATTTACTATTTTTCATATGGCCAAAATAGCCGAATATTTAGACATTTATCAAAAATTGTACTTTTGTCTAAAAATTCTGAAATTTACAGAGTATACTTCTATCATATACATGTACTCCCAATAAAAATTTCATCAATTTTGGAGTTAACCACAAGGAATTATAAGCTGTTACTTTTAAAATAGTCTTTTCTCATAAAATTCATAACTCTCAATCTATACATCCAAAAATCACCATTTTTGGACACAATCAAGAAAACTCATCAAAATATCGTTTCAAATTTTTTCAGAATTTTTGAAGGTCAGAAAAATTACGAAACTGAAAATCATAACAACCCTTAAAATCCCTTAATATCCATTACTATCCCTTACTATCTCTTACCTCAAAAGAGCAGTACTTCTGATCGGTATAAGGCTGAAGGAAACTTGCACTGATGAATAGAAACTCACAGAATATCTAAATACTCACAAAATACACTCAATAATCTAGAGAGAGAAAGAGAGAAAGCTTATGTTTCTGGTGTGATTTTCAATTCTAACTTAGCCCTCTATTTATAGGAAAATTTTGGTAGGTTTGACCTGCAACCTGATGGCTTTACCTGCTACTATTCTCACCCACCACATTTGAAATATAATTCAGCATATTTCTTTACCAACCACAAGTGGGGCCCACCAATTCTAGAATTTTCCACCAAAATGATAAACTCCGAAAATTCAACAATTTCTGAACCAGTCATCTCGTAAAATTCATAACAAATCATACGTTCATTTTTAACGGTTCAAAATTTGTGGGCATATACTCAACTTATATATGTATAACATATCCAAAAGTTACCACGATCCAACGGTCGGATTAAAAATTATAACCCCCGCAAAATATCTCAAAAACCCTGATTTTTAATACCTCCATTCCGACAAAAATACGGATAAAAATCTCAACATTAACTCCTTCATTTTTTAATCACAAAAATATATCCTTCATTTATATCCACATAAAATAAATATTTCCTTATCATATGAATCAATAATTAATTATTCACAAATAATATTACAGAATCACATTTATGACAACCAGACCGTTCCCAGGAAAGAGGGGGCTTTCCAATAAGGATTTTTCCTTACTGGCGCGCAATTAGATGACCAAACCTCTCCTTAGACAGAACTTTCTAGACATTGCCAATAATGCTATCTAATAATATTATTCAAATAATATGAATTATTGATCTGATAATAGAAAATACTGTGCAGCAACAATTATTGAAACAAAAATAATATAAAATATCAACGCAGCAATTATTGAATCAATAAAGTAAAATATTGAACAGTAATTACTGTAACAATTATTGAGTAGTGCCTTCTTACGTAAGAATCAATAATTTCAAAAATGCTGTGCAATACCGTGTGCTACTGTGCAATAACGCGTATTACTGTATTTTAACCAACGGGTATTCCAACGGTGTTAACGGTAACAACTACGCCGTTATTTGTAAAAACTCAAATTTGTCGTTTTCTTCACCCGACAGTTATTCGTTATGGGGCCCACAAATAGCTGCGCCGTCGTACGAATATTCCCCGACAGAAAGAATATTCCACGACCAAACGAATATTCCCCGACAACAATGATTATTTTATAACCACTTGCTTATTTTGAAAAAAAAATTCATATTTCACCCATAACTTTAAACTTTTATCAATTTAACCATTTACTGAATAGTAATTATAAGAAAAATTGAATACTTTTATTTCATAAAATTCGGGGTCTTACAAAAACTGCTTTCCTTAACGGAAATATACTTGAGGATGTGTATATGACACAACCTGAGGGTTTTGTCACTCCAAAGGATGTTGGAAAGGTATGTAAGCTGCAGCGATCCATTTATGGATTGAAGCAAGCCTCTCGGAGTTGGAATCTTCGATTTGATGAAGCAGTCAAAGAATTTGGCTTTATTAAAAATGAAGATGAACCTTGTGTATATAAGAAGGTTAGTGGGAGTCACATTGTATTCCTAGTATTTTATGTTGATGACATATTAATTATTGAGAATGACATTCCTTCCTTACAGGCTGTAAAAACATGGTTAGGAAAATATTTCTCCATGAAAGATTTGGGCGATGCTGCCTATATTTTAGGTATCAAGATCTATAAAGATAGATCGAGAAAAATGCTCAGCCTAAGTCAAAGTACATATATTGATAAAGTGTTGAAACGGTTCAGCATGCAAGAGGCGAAAAGAGGAAATTTACCCGTGACTCATGGTATAAAGATCTCTAAGGCCCAATGTCCTAAATCACAAGATGATGAGGAGCGTATGAGAAAGATCCCTTATGCTTCGGCAATTGGATCTATCATGTATGCAATGATATGTACTCGTCCGGATGTCTCGTATGCATTGAGCATGACGAGCAGATACCAGTCGAATCCAGGTGAAGGTCACTGGACAGCAGTCAAGAATATCCTCAAGTATCTGAAAAGGACTAAGGATTCATTCTTGGTATATGGATGTGAAGACGAACTGGCAGTAAAGGGTTACACAGATGCTAGTTTCCAAACTGACAATGATGACTATAAGTCTCAGTCAGGTTTTGTGTTTTGCCTTAATGGTGGTGCTGTTAGCTGAAAAAGTTCGAAGCAAGAGACAGTCGCTGATTCTACAATAGAGGCTGAGTATATTGCTGCTTCTAGTGCAGCCAAGGAAGCTGTATGGATTAAAAAGTTCATCACTGAACTTGGTGTTGTTCCAACTATTGTTGATCCGGTTGCTCTATACTGTGATAATAATGGAGCCATTGCACAGGCTAAGGAACCCAGATCTCACCAACGATCCAAGCATATACTTAGGCGGTACTATCTCATCCGTGAAATCATTGACAGAGGAGATGCACATATAGGAAGAGTGCCAACAGATGATAATGTTGCAGATCCACTGACCAAGGCTTTGTCGCAGCAGAAGCACGACGATCACATTAGTTCCATGGGTATTAGATACATGAGTGATTGGCTCTAGTGCAAGTGGGAGACTGTTAGAGTTTATGCCCTAGAGGCCAATTATTTGATATAATTGCTTAACATTTGATATTATTGTTGATTGAATAAATAAATAATTTTATTAAGGTTTTATTTACTGCGTAATATAATTGTTAACATAATAAAATTCCTTAGAATAGTGATACAAATTATATAGTTTCAAGTATGTGACTTGAACATGAGATTATATAATTACAATTAGTATCATTGTTCTTAAATGTCCCTAGTCGAGTATCATTGTTGATGGGACAACAATGATGCATTGAGACTAGTATGTGGATTGACTGATGACCAAATCTCATTGGTCATAAATATATGAGATATTAAGTCAATGCTTAGGTACATGTTAGAGAACAATGTACTGGACAGACCCACCATGAGAATTCTATATGGAGCATTATGTGAAGTGTCATTAGCAATTCTCATAGTGACAATGATGTAATGGTCCTCCGACCTGAAACCGCTATATTACTACACGAGAATTTATGTACTTTGATATCATCAAATGTCACCTTTAATAGGGTGGACTATAAAGGTGATTATTGGGTTCATTATGAATCGTGTGAGTAATATGAGTGATCTAGATGGAATTTAACCATCCTATATTTTATAGGTGATATCCATAGGCCTCTTGATTGAGTAGGACTATGAAATGCATGGCCATGCTCAAATAGTGATTTGTTTCATATAGTCTACTCATTGATCAAGAAAACTCAGATTAAATTATGAAGAGTATGACACATTCCATGACTCGAGTTTAATCTAGGATATTAAGGTTAAAAGGATTAAATTACATTGAAACATTGATCACGAAAAGGTTGCATCGAATCATCGATCTTATTATTACTTGGGTAGCAGTGATGCATTACTAGATGCCGCTCACCGTTTATAACTTTATAATATGATTTTAAGGTTATTGCCAACGTAATAATAACCTATAGGGTCACACACAAAGAACGTAATTAAAAGGAAATTAATTTAAATTGTAAAGATTTAAATATGTCAATATGATTGATATAATTTTAAATTACGAATTTAAATTAATAGGATAATTTATATATAGGTATATTAATTAAGTAAGACTTAATTAAGATATATATAAATTCAGATTTTAATAACATTAGGTTTTGATTAATTCCTCCTAACTGCTATATATATGATGTATATCATACTTTAGGTTTTACGTCAAAACAAAAAAAACCCTAGCCGCTCTTAGAGAGAGACTAGAGAAAAACAGTTTAAAAATCCTCATCCTTGGTGGCTAGTATCGGTTTCCTTCTTCTGCAGATCGTAGAACGATTCGTGTGGAGCGTTCGTGTGGATACCGTAGAGACGCAGTCCGTTTGAATTGCGTTGGAGATTCGACCGCATCGATTCTAGCTTTTACAATCGGTATAACTTCTTACCACTGAATTAATTATTTTTCGCATGGATCTTGTTTTAGGGTTTCGAAATTGCTTTAAATTTTAATTTTCGCTGTGCGTTTCTGTATCGAAACCCCAACACATCCCGCTGCTGGTTGGCCAGATACATGTTTAAGAAGTTCTTCTTTCTTCTCTGGATAAGCATTTCTTAGCATGTATGGTCTTTTCATCTTTTCAGACTAGTGGATGTTTGATTCTTTTCTGTTGATGTCTCTTGAACTTTCTAGCCTGGTCTTCAGACTACAAGATTGACCGCGAGTAAGAATTGGTCTTGTTGATATGTCAATCAAGAACATGGACCAATCTGAGCAGTTTCAGGTGTATATACACATTTACCTGTACACAATATTTCCAACGTGTGAGCTCATCTGCATACAACAAGTGACTTACTACTAAACTAAGTTTAGAATAATGTTTGTGCCTAGGATCAGACTCAAAGCGATTAGCTTTTGAATATAGCATGAGAACCTATTCTGATACCAATTGTTAGTTCCCAGTAGGCACAATAGATCTAGAAGGGGGGTTGAATAGATCCTTTTTCGAATACTTTTTAGGTTTATTTTGTATTGCTAATAATTTAGCATATGACAAACATAAGGATCTTTTCAAGTACAGCGGAATAAGTAAAAGTTTCCTTCATTGATATATACATAATCATACATACATTGTTCGTAGAGTTAGTTCAGTGGTAAGTAGTTAAAACATACATAGCAGTTATAGCAGTTAATGTACTTAATGTAAATGACATAAAGTAAAAGACACAAAAGGTTTCAACTAGCAGGATTTCCACTAAGGAAGGGCAGTACCCTGAATCACTAAGATTCCTTCAAGGCCAGCAGCCTTGGGACTTCAGTTCACTAAGAAATCTTCAAGGCCAGCAGCCTTGAAACTCCTCTAGTTCCCTAGGTACTCTTCAATCCCAGCAGGCTTGGAACTTCGTTTAGTCCCTCCGAACAAGGACCCTTCAGGCCCTGACTTCTTGTTGTTGAGTTGTTTATTTGTTGGAGTTGGTGCTGAGCTGCTAAGATGTCTTTAAGCTCTAAACATCTTCTGTACTTAGCAGCTTGGCGTGGTCATCCTTGAAGTGCAGTTGAGTGTTGCATGATGCTCAGCTTTTTCAATTACTCAACCATTTCTGATGATCCTTTGATGAACTGCCTTGAAGATCATTCTTCTTGATACTTGATGGCTGCAAATAATGGGTTTCTAAGATGACTATAGGCTCTTCTGCTAGGTACTTAGAAACTTTCTCATGCTTGACACCATGATGGCGTTGGTGATCTTCCTTCATGATACTTGATGCCTTCTCACGATGGACTTGCTAAGATGATTGTAAGCTCTTCTCTTTGGTACTTAGAGTCTTCCCATGATGGACATCAAGATGACATTGATGCTCTTCTTTCTCTCGGCAGTTCAGAACACTCTTCTTGTAGTAGAACTCTCACTTTTACATTGTAGAACTCTCACTTCTACTTCTTTCTTTGTCTGTCTCTAAGTGTTCTTGGTAGATCGTAAAGTGAGCCTTCAGACCTTCATTGGTCACTCACTATTTTACGTTGGCTAGATCAGACCACCATCTCTCTAAACTCAGCAACTCTAGCAACCTTTGATCTTTGAAGCTCTTGATGATTTATACTCCTTTCCAATCCTTTCGTTGGAAAGTAGCCATTAAAAGCTATTCAAATATCTTCACAGATCTCGAGTTGACTGAGGTAGACTGCAGATGTGACATGTCAAACTTTTCTGACAGTGCAGTCTACTGTTTCACCTATCCCGTCAGAGATGTCACTTTAATGTCTTGGATAGGTCGAAGACTTTATTTCCTCCTTCTGATTTCTTTATCAGAGGTTGTCTTTTTGCATCGATGCTCTCAATAAGCTCTTGTCCGAATATTACCCTTCAGATTGAACCGTTGCCAATGCTTCAGTCTTCAGCTATTAGAACTCTACGATTCTGATGCATGTCTTCATGGACCTGATCGTAGTGTCTTGTTGACTGGTAGAGACAACACTACGATCTTAAAGAGTGTTGATTAGATCTTCAATGTAGAACACCTCTTCCTTCTCTTGTGCAGTGCTTCAACACTTCTGTTTGCCTCAGCAGCTCTCAGATACTGATGGCTTGACTTCTTTATTTTGGCCCCTTCTGAATAGCAAGACACTTCAGATTTATGGCGTGTACAGCTCACTTTCTCCTTGTGATCTCCCGTTCACTTATCATCAATGGACTGACCCAATGCTTAATCACTTTAGCCTTGTTATTCAGAGGCTGACCAGTATCTTTGTGTATACTCCATCAGTTCCTTCTTTGTTTGGCAAACACTACGATCCTGGTTACTTCCAAGATCGTTGTCATCTTTCCACTTGACAGCTACTGCATATGCTGGCTTTCCTTAGTCAACTACTGAAGTCTTCTTAGGATCATCTTGTGGAAGACTTCATCTTGAATGGCTTTACAACTCAATCTGGATGCTGATTGAGTTTATTCTTAGATCTTCTATTAGCTTGCATGACATTCGTTAACTGCTCTCTAGCTTCCCTTAGGTGAGATGTATCTTTGCAGTACCAACCAGAGGCTTCATTCCTATGGATATTCTGGGAGTGCTCATATGTTGAGAATCGTATTTGCTCTACGATTCTACCTTGGTTTTGTGAGCACATCTGTTGAGGTCTTTGTTCTGTACTCTACGATTCAGCTTCGGCTGTGCAGACACTACAACTTCGAGATTAGATCTTGACACTCTATGATTTCTATCGTTGTACTTGTTGTCTTCATCTAATCTTGCTCGACTATGATCTCTGCCTCTGATACGATTAGTAGACTCTGCGACTCCGAGTGTAGTCTACGATTCTTGACTTGGCTTCAACATCAGTAGACTCTACGACTCCGAGTGTAGTCTACGATTCTTGACTTGGCTTCGGCAGATGCTTGGTCGGCTCGTAGGCAGGCTGTCTCTACGATTCTGAACATGACTTCCTTAGCAGACTACGGCTCCAAGGAAGTACTTCTCGACACACTATGATCCTTCCTCTTCTCTCCTAACAGTCTACGAACTCTGAGATCTACTATCTTGCAGACTACGATTCTGCCTCGATAGCTCTCGAGTTATCCTTGACTCTCTTGACAGACTACGATTTCTAGTGCAGTGCTCGACGATCAGACAAGCCTATCTATTACATTATAAGATCAACCTAACATGATTGATCTTTCTATATTTATAGTCCTTGTACATCATTTCTTTTTAAGGACTTTACAAAGTTGTTTTGCTTATGTAGGATCAACCTAACATATTTGATAAATTCGTTCTAAGTCCTTGTACATATGTTTCTATAATCTATCAAAGGACTTTACAGCTTTTCTTAATGCAAGCATACTTGCATATTCATTCATATATATATCATAATCAAATCATATGTAAATAGAAATATCATTCACATGCTTATTCCTAACAAGAACCTTTACTATGATAGTAATGTCACGTGAATCACTTAAGTAATATATTAACCACATGAACTTGCATGCATTCAGGACAAGGAATTTGATTACGTGAATCTTTTTCAAGGGAACGACGGTTACATATATTATTCTTATTATTTTATTATTAAAAGAAAAGTTTATTTTAATCTTAAAATAAAAGGTTTATTTTAATATTAAAATAAAAAGGTGTATTTTAATTTTAAAATTAAATTTTATGTAACTAATTAGAGTTGGAATTGAATTCCATGATAACTAATTGGAGTTGAAATTGGATTCTATATTTTCTTAAATCAAGGAATTTATTTAGATATGGAATATGATTTCATATTATTCAAAATAAAGGAGTTTATTTGTGAATATGAAAGAGAGTCCGTATTTTCTTAAATAAAAGAGTTTATGTATGATCAATAAAGAATCTACCGCTTCTAGTAAAAGAAGAGAAATGTCCTATATGATTCGATAAATGACAACCCAATAGTCATTGGCCAAAGCAGAATAAAATTAGAAAGGAGTTTCAAATTTGTATTATTTGGAGTTGTACATTTAAGAATCGAAATACATATAATTAAATAAAATAAGACTTGACAGTAATTTCATGTCTTATATTTAATTGGGACATTGTATGGTGGAAGGATTGAATTGTACGGTAACTATTTACTCAAAGGTTCTTTTATGATTAATGTTGTAATCTATATTATCTGGAAAGTCGTTGATCGCTAGGGAGGTTTATCCCTATTGTAGAATAAATATTATTTATTTAAATAAATTAATATTTTAATTTATTTATTTTAATAAGATTAGAATTGTTATAATTGATTTATTCACAACCGGTTTAATATGGAGAATCTAAAGGATCACACCATAAAAGGAAGAATAATTATTTAAGAAGTTAATGGCATAATCGTAATAATAAGTTAAGTATATTTAATTTAATCTATGGTGATAGAATAAATTAAATAGCTTAATATTTATTATTTAATATTTTAGAAATATTAAATATAAATTAATAAGAGGAGTCTTATTATTATTATTACTATTATTATTATTTAATTCTTAAAGGAGTTTGAGAATTAATTAATAAAAGTACTCTCATATATCCTAATTAGATTATGATGCTAATTGTGACGCTCCCAAAACAGGTATACATCACCCATCTTGGGTCGCCAGATAAATGGTACAAAATTAAAATACAACTTAATTATACAACAATCATGTAAAATACGACAAAACATAATCCAAGAATTTTAATAAGAATATTGTCATCTAGACAATATCTACACTCAATGGAGTCCTCATTATATTTATTGTCATACTATTTTATAGAATAGTTTGAACTACTATGACACCATCTCAGACCATCACTCCATTCCCCGACTAGTCCCTGCTACGTTCTCATTTTCTGAAGAGAACAATAAAAGCAAAAGGGTGAGCTCAACTAGCCCAGTAAGAAATATTTGACTAAGATAATGCAGAATAAATTATCCTTAGCCTTCAACAGTATAACAACTGATAAAATATAATAGATAACAAGTTTTAGATCAACAACTGCAGCGGAATAAACAATCCATTAGAAGAGTCAAGTAGAGCATAAAATCTATTATCTTCTATGATTTAAAAAGTTTTTCATCAACTTTATCGCTGTAATACCCATTAACAGTTCTTTATTATACTCAAGATAAAGAGAACTTTCATCACCTGCCTTCACCTGAACCACTAAATATTTTAGTTAAATTCATAATTCATGTTTATAATAATGTGAATCAACAGTTCCTCCTTGCCACAAAGGCTTAATAGAACGTTTACTCAATATCCTTACCCCAAAGGCTAATGATATTCAAATGATCATACCAATCAGTTGTCTATCTTTGCACTACGGGCCAAAGATATTCAATTATAAAATCAATGGTCATGATCATATCAATCAATTGCATGTCAGTGCACTACGGCCAAAGACATTCAACTGTTAACTAATGGTCATGATTCTGCCAATCACATCATCGAATTATCCATGCACTACGGCCAATGATATTCGTTAGTATCACCAGTGGTCATGATCATGTCATACACCTGTCCATCTTCGTATTACGAGCCAAAGCTATCAAACAATATATTATTTTTAACATTACGGGTCATGATTATACAGAATAATCCCCGGTCATAATCATACCAATCAACAGTCCATCTATGCACGTAAGCCAAAGATGACTTTCATCACAATATAAGCATGAGGATGATGACAGTGATATTAGCATCAATCAAACAAAAACAAGGATAAATATTGAAGACTTTAAATTTATCCAAATATTTATCAATCAGTTAATAAACTCATAATCTAATATTATTAATATTATAACAATATTTTAATCACTTCTTAAACTTATAAATAATATATTTTAATTGTTTATACTTTATTAAATAATACATTTTAATCATTCAAAAATGTCATACTCATAACATTTCAACACCAATGATCAAATCCCTCATCAAAAATCTGCATATGCCTTATATAGGATTTCCAAGCCATAAAATCTATTTTACCAATTTATCAACTTCACATAACATATTTAATTCATATGTTCGTAACTATATCATTTTCAGAAAAAATACCAAATCAGTCCCAAAAATTATTCTTTTATGGAATTTAGCATAATATAGTCCCATATTAAACATATATTTTTTTCGAAATTTTTAAAATTCATTTACTATTTTTCATATGGCCAAAACTGCCGAATATTTAGACATTTATCATAAATTGTACTTTTATCCAAAAATTTTGAAATTTACATGGTATACTCCTGTTATATATATGTACTCCCAATAAAAATTTCATCAATTTTAGAGTTAACCACAAGGAGTTATAAGGGTTTACTTTTAAAATAGTCTTTTCCCATAAAATTCATAACTCCTAATTTATACATCCAAAAATAGTCATTTTTGGACACAATCTAGGTGAACAAATAGTTATAAGCATGTGAATTAATAGCAATCAATTGCTCATTTATCTGGTTAATTACCCGATTGGTCAATATAACCTCCAGACATCAATTATTATCAAAATAAATGTCGATTTTCACTAATACTAATAATTTCAACACAATAGAACTATCAATTTTATTTTTAATCAACACGAACTTATTCATCATTAATATTATAACTCTCAATATTTAACAACTAGGTCGTTCCCAAGAAAGAGGGGCCTTTCCGATAAGGATTTCTCCTTATTGGCGTGCAATTAGGTGAGCAAACCACTCCTTGACAGAACTTCTAGACATTGTCAATATTACAAATAATAATATGAATAACTTTGTCGTCTCAATTATTGATTTAATAATATAACATATTATGCAGATGGTACTGTGACAATTATTAAATCAATAATATGAGAGATATGATGCAGCAATTACTGTAGCAATAATTAAGTATAACTGAGTGACTTCTCACGTAAGTATCAATAATCAATACCGTGTGCTACTATGTCACCACGCGTATTACTCTACTTTTACCATCGATTATTTTTATGACAACTTGCTTACTTTGAAATTTTTTTAAATATCACCCTTAATTTTAACATTTTATCAATTTAACCACTTACTAAATAAATAATAATTATAAAGAAATTGAATACTTTCATTTCATAAAATTTGGGATCTCACAATCTCCCCTCCTTATGAAATTTTACCCTCGAAATTTACGTACGTACCTGATATTCGAAGAGATGAGAATACCTTGCTTTCCTTTCGGATTGTACCTTCCCGGATATTTCTTCTCTATCATGATTTTTCCATATCTCATCTTCTGTATTTCAGATATCATTCTAGAATATAGTTTCAAAATAAGGGTTAATTGACATGCCATGTGACTCCCCCAAAATAAGTATACATCATCCATCTTGGGTCGCCAGATACAAGGTACTGAATACAAATATAAACTAATTATACAATAGTAGTGTAAAATACGACAAAACATAATCTAAGAGTTTTAATAAGAATATTATCATCTAGACAATATCCACACTCAATGGAGTCCTCATTACATTTATTATCACACTATTTCACAGAATAGTTAGGACTACTAATGCATCATCTAGGACCATCACTCTGTTCCCCGACTAGTCCCAGCTACGTTCTCCTTTCCTGAAGATAACAATGAAAGCAAAAGGGTGAGCTCAACTAGCCCAATAAAAAAATATATGACTAAGATAATACAGAATAAATTATCATTAGCCTTCAACAATATAACAACTTATAGAATATAATAGACAACAAGTTTTAGATCAAAAAGTGCAGCGGAATAAGCAATCCATTAGAAGAGTCAAGTAGAGCATAAAATCCTCTATCTTCTATGATTTAAAAAGTTTTTCATCAACTTTATCGTTGAGACTCAGCTTAATAAATATAATCAAATCAACCCTGCACCATGACCAATGATATTCATGTAATCACCAATGGTCATGACTATACCGAATAATCTCTGGTCATAATCATACCAACAACTGTCCACCAATGAAATACAGGCCAATGAGGACTTTTACCACATCATTCGTCACATTACGGTCATGATTATACTGAATAATCTCTGGTCAGAATCATACCAAGTCCATTTATGTACGTAAGCCAAAGATGACTTTCATCACAATATAAGTATGAGGATGATGACAATGACATAATAATTTAATAAAATAAGTTCAAGGATAAATTTTAAAGATTTATAATTTAATTTATCCAGTAATCAATAACGTCCGAATTGTCAACATGATACTGCTTTGTGGAGTAAAATTCAAGAATGCTCAGAAAAATATTTTCATGAAAAGATATTGGATGAAGCACAAATATCAAAGATATTCCACTAATTTCATGGAGTATAAAAGCCAAAACTTTAACCAACTGGGTATAATAGAATATATAAATCTGCAAATAAATTTTCACCCGTCATACGGTAATCCACGTAGACAGATCATTTCCATAATTTAATAAGGAATGAATACGAAGGATCATTCACCATGCATGCGGTAATCCACATCGACATGTTATTCTAACATAAGAATTCACCATGCATGCGATAGACCACACAGGCAGATTATTCCAACAGAATAATAAATTATAGAACCAGGTCATGCGTAATACACACCGACATGATATTCCAACAGAATAATAAAGAATGGAACCAGATCATGCGTAATCCGCATAGACATGATATTCTAACAGAATAATAAAGAATGAAATAACAGCAGAATTCACCAGGCATGCGATAGACCGCACAGACAGGTTATTCTAACTGAATAATAAATAATAGAACCAGGTCATGCGTAATACGCACCGCCAGTATATTCCAACAGAATAATAAAGAATGGAATAACAGAAGAATTTTACCATGTATGCGGTACATCGCATAGACAGGTTATTCCAACATAATAATAAAGAATGGAATAACAGAAGAATTTCACCATGTATGCGGTGCTTCGCATAGACAGGTTATTCCAACATAATAATAAAGAATGGAATAACAGAAGCTCTCTTCATGAATACGAAAGAAAATAATACCCCTTACCTTAGAAAAAACTAGATACTGGAATAGTGAGGTAGCAGACTTCTTTTCTTCTTTCTCTCTATAATTTTTCTCTATAATAATTATTTTATAGCTTTAGTGAATTGGTAAGAAATGAAGAAAGAATGAGCTTTTATTTATAGAAAAATATAGTTTCGATAATTGCACGTTTTGGGGCTCAAAATATTACAGTATAATACCTTCCTCTTTTTCTTCATTTTTAATTTAGTCCTGCAAGTATTATCAAACTTACACCACCTCTCCTAATAGTAAATCATGTGAATCAATAGTTCTAGACATGTAAAAATACGAATTACAGTATAGTACCTCCATCTATACCTCTATTTTTAACTTAGTCATGCAAGTATTATCAATCTTGCACCAACTCCCCTAATAGTACAAGAATGTGAATCAATAGTACACACATGTGAATAAATAGTTATAATCATATGAATTAATAGCAATTAATTGTTCATTTATCCGATTAATTATCTGACTGATCAGTATAACTTCCAGACATCAATTAATATCGAAATAAATGTCAATTTCCACTAACACTAATAATTTCAACACAATAGAACTATTAATTTCATCTTTAACCAACACAAACTTATTCATCATTAATATTATAACTCATAATATTTAACAACCAGGTCGTTCCCAGGAAAGAGGGGGCTTTTCGATAAGGATTTCTCCCTATTGTCGCGCAATTAGATTATCTAACCTCTCCTTGACAGAACTTCTAGACATTGTCAATATTGTAATTTAATAATATTAATAACTTTGTCGTTTCAATTATTGATTTAATAATATAACATATTATGCAGATAATACTTTGACAATAATTGAATCAATAATATGAGAGATATGATGCAACAATTACTATAGCAATAATTGAGTATAACGGAGTGACTTCTCACGTAAGCATCAATAATCAATACCGTGTGCTACTATGCAACTACTCGTATTACTATACTTTTACTACCGGGTAGTTCAACAGTTTTAACGGTAACACTTTTGCTGTTATTTTATAAAAAGATAATTCTATCGTTTTCTAACTACGATAATACTTCTGTTGTGGGGTCTACCAATGATTGTGTCGTCGTACGAATATTTCCTGTTAAAACGAATATTCCCCGACCAATCGAATATTATATAACCACTTGCTTACTTTGTAAAATTTGTAAATACTACCCACAACTATAACATTATATCAAATTCACACCATAATATTCAAAAAAATATATTTTAAGAAAATTATTCTTTATTCATAAAAGTTAGGGTCTTACAACCTCCCCTTCTTATGAAATTTCGTCCTCGAAATTAGGGTATATACCTGGTATGTCGAAGAGATGAGGATACCTTGACTTCATCTCAGATTCTAACTCCCAAGTCATTTCCTCCACATCGTGGATTCTCCACAAAACTTTAACTTGAGGTATAACCTTGGAGCGTAGTACATGATCCATCTTATCCAAGATTTTAACAGGTAACTCTTCATACGTTAAATCTTCCTCTATCGTCTGGTTTCTAACTCAATAATGTGGTTCAGGTCTTTCACATATTTACGTAACATAGATATGTGAAAAATGTTATGAACACGTGACATACTTGGCGGTAAGCCGAGTCTATAGGCCACAGTTCCTACTCACTCAAGGATTAAAACTGGGCCAATGAATCGAGGATTTAGCTTTCCTCTCTTTCCAAATTTCATAATTCCTTTCCATAGAGCAACACGTAACAACACATGATCTCCAATATTGAATTTCACATCCTTTCGATGAAGATCAACATAACTCTTTTGTCGATCTTGTGAAGTTTTTATATGTTGTCGGATCGTCTGAATCTTTTTCGTAGTCATATGTACCAACTCCGGTCCCAACAACGTTGCTTCACCCACCTCATCTCAACATACTAGAGAACGACACTTTCTTCCATACAACACCTCAAATGGAGCCATGCCAATACTTGCTTGATAACTATTGTTGTAGGAAAACTCTACCAATGGTAAGAACTTGTCCCAACTTCCCTTGAAGTCAAGGACACAGAGTCTTAATAAATTTTCAAGAGTTTGAATAGTCCTCTCCGACTGCCCATCCGTTTGAGGATGATATTGAAAGTAGTATGCACACAAGCCAATCATGTTTGATGGTAAAGCATATACTTTGTAACAATCTTATTCATTTATTAATAAAAAATATTAATTTATTAAAGACTTTTAATTATCTACATGATGCTATTTTATAATATGTGATAAACCTATAGTTTTAAGCAATGCTTTTAGAATAATGATGATGATCATTCTAATGAGATCTAAATTCTTAAAAAGCTTAAAACTAAAATAGTTCCTAATCGTAAGATTACTAAATTGGAGATTAGTGAATCAGGATAGATTGGTACATACGTTGCTTGCTCATTGGATGAGGATGATTGATATCATGATCATTTATGTGGAGATACTAAAGCAAGTATGTAGGTGCTTATTAGAGAATAAGTTCACTGAACGTGGCTCGTTAAGGAATACCTAATGGAGTTTTACTTGTCTGTCAATAGAAATTCCTGTAGTGATAGTAGTACAAGTGATCCTTGGACTTGAGATCATCATAGTATCTTGTGTATGATGAATTATACTTTGACTTATTCCTTAAGACCCTTAGGGTATGCTTGTGTATAATAAGTTGTACGTGGAGATAATGTATGATCAATAAAGAATCTACCGCTTCTAGTAAAAGAAGAAAAATGTCCTATGTGATTCGATAAATGACAACCCAGTAGTCCTTGACCAAGACAGAATGAAATTAGAAAGGAGTTTTTAATTTGTATTATTTGGAGTTGTACATTTAAGAATCGAAATACATATAATTAAATAAAATAAGACTTGACAGTAATTTCATGTCTTATATTTAATTGGGATATTGTATGGTGGAAGAATTGAATTGTACGGTAACTATTTACTCAAAGGTTTTTTTATGATTAATGTTGAAATCTATATTATCTGAAAAGTCGTTGATCGCTAAGGAGGCTTATCCCTATCGTAGAATTAATATTATTTATTTAAATAAATTAATATTTTAATTTATTTATTTAAATAAGATTAGAATTATTCTAATTGATTTATTCACAACCGGTTTAATATGGAAAACCTAAAGAGTCACACCATAAAAGGAAGAATAATTATTTAAGAAGTTAATGGCATAATCGTAATAATAAGTTAAGTATATTTAATTTAATCTATGGTGATAGAATAAATTAAATAGCTTAATATTTATTATTTAATATTTTAGAAATATTAAATATAAATTAATAATATGAGTCTTATTATTATTATTACTATTATTATTATTTAATTCATGAAGGAGTTTGTGAATTAATTAATAAAAGTACTATCATATATCCTAATAAGATTAGGAGTCTAATTAATTAAAAGAGCTTAATTAATTATTCTTAATAAGATTGAGAGCCTAATTAATTAAAAGATTTAATTAATTAAAATAAAACTCAATTCCTTAATTGTTAAGGAGGGTTGCCCACATCTATAAATAAGAGGAGTCTTATTATGGGTGAGAGTTGTTGTTGACTTTTTCACAATATACGCAATTCTAATTGTTGGAGAGTATGCTCCTTTTCTATGAGAGATAGAAAAATTAGGGTTTTGTCAAACACCCATCTTCTTGAATCTTTATTCTTTCTTGGTGGATCACCTCTAGAGGCTAAACACTTAAGTGGGTAACGTTGATCAAAGAAAGGAACCAAACCCGGTGGATTCAAGTTTAACGCGAAAAGGATTGGAGGTGAACTTGTATCTGAGGAAGCTCGAATCTTCAAAGGTATAATTCTTGTTCTTTCTTTTTCGTTTAATTAATAATTGTGCATAAAGGATGATCCGGGTATATGGTTTGTAAAATTTTAAAACTATGATTTTCCACGTTTTTGCTTATTTTATGCAATTTGATTGCGTTCATGAATATTACAAACCTAACAGATATGCCGAACTAAATCGTAAATCCGTGCCCATAGCTTTTTGCAAACTAACCCAAAATCTTGAAGTGAATCTTGGGTCTCGATTAGAAACTATGGATACTGGCATATCATTCAATCTTACAATCTCGTTTATGTACATACTAGCATGACGTTCAAGTGTATAAGTTTCTCGTATCGGTAAGAAATGAGCAGACTTGGTCAATCTATCAATAATGACCTAAATCGCATCTATGCCTTGAGAAACCTTGGGAAGACCAGTAACGAAATCCATGGTAATATGCTCTCACTTCCATTCTGGAATTTCAAGTGGTTGCAATGGACCTTTTGGCACTTGATGCTCCGCCTTGACTCGTTGATAAGTTAGACCCCTTGAGATAAACCCCGCTATCTCTCTCTTCATATTGCTCCACCAAAATGTATGTCAAAGATCACGATACATTTTGGTACTCCCAGGATGGATTGCAAACGGTGTGTTGTGCGCCTCCATCATGATTTTATACTTCAAGTCAGAATTGTTAGGAACACAAAGTCTGGAGTTGACTCGAAGTATTCATTCTTCATCGATTCTTGCTTCCGAAATTGCACCTTCTTGTACTTTCTTCCTCATACGTATCAGCTCCAGGTCTGTAGCTTGAGCAACTTTAATTTTATCGATTAAAGTCGGTTCCACACGTAAATTTGCCTTCACCACATGGGTCCTTGGAGTCTTTAACTCTATTTTCATCCTTTCCAAGTCATACAAAATGGGCCTTTGCGTTGACAATATTACACTCGTGCCCGCATATGATCTTCTACTCAATGCGTCAGCTACTACGTTCGTTTTTCCAGGATGGTATTGGATGGTATGATCATAATCTTTCAACAACTAAAGCCATCGTCGTTGCCGTATGTTGAGTTGTCCTTTTGAGTGAAGAAATATTTGAGGCTTTTATGATCCGTATAGATCTCCACCTTCTCTCCATACAGGTAATGCCTCCAAATCTTAAGCGCAAAAACGACGACTACTGCCAACTCTAGATCATGAGTAAGATAATTCCTCTCATATTCTTTGAGTTGTCGTGAGGCATGGGCTATGACTTTCTCATGTTGCATGAGAACACATCCTAACCCTTTGCCTGAAGCATCAATGTAGATGATAAATCCCTCCGAGCCATATGGTATTGTCAGAACAAGTGTTGAAATGAGTCTTCCTTCTTGAGTTCTTGAAAACTCTTCTCACATTCCTCGCTCCAAACGAACTTTGTATCTTTTCGAGTCAGTTGAGTTAATGGAGTAGCGATTCGAGAAAATCCTTCCACGAATCTCCGATAATAACCAGCTAAGCCGAGAAAGCTACGTACTTCGGTCACTGACTTTGGTTGCTCCCAGCTTTGAATTGCTTCAATCTTCGCTGGGTCAACAGATATTCCATGATTTGATATCACGTGCCCAAGGAATGTAACTTCCTCAAGCCAGAACTCACATTTCTTTAACTTGGGATAAACTTATTTTCACGAAGCTTTTGGAGTATCAGCCTCAAGTGTTGCTCATGGTCTTCACGGGTTTTGGAGTATATGAGGATGTCATCAATAAAGACGACCACAAAGTGATCCAAATATCCCTTGAATACTCGGTTCATCATGTCCATGAAGGCAGCAAGAGCATTAGTCAATCCAAAAGACATGACTAGGAATTCATAATGCATGTACCGAGTTCTGAAAGCAGTCTTTGGAATGTCATCAGTTTTAATCTTCAACTGATGATATCCGGAACGAAGATCAATCTTTGAAAAGAATTTGGCTCCTTGCAGCTGGGCAAACAGGTCATCAATGCGAGGCAACGGGTACCTATTTTTGATGGTGACATGATTCAACTCCCGATAATCATTACAAAGTCGCATACTTTTATCTTTCTTCTTCACGAATAGTACAGGAGCACCCCAAGGAGACGTACTAGGACGGATGAAACTGATGTCTAACAATTCCTGTAGTTGGGTTTTTAACTCCTGAAGTTCAATAGGAGCCATTCGATATGGGACTTTAGAAATGGGTTTTGTACCGGATTCAAGGTTGATACAAAATTCAATTTCTCGCTCTGGGGGTAGGCCAGGAAGTTCTTCAGGGAATACGTCAGGAAATTTATTAACAATAGAAATATCATTCAAATCTGACATATTTTTATTTAAATCTGTGACATGGGCTAAGAAAGCTTGACATCCGTTTTTCAATAAACGAATAGCTTTATGGCTTGATATGACAGTGAATGATTTTAATGGTTTGGTTGCTTGAATTCTCATAATAGGTTGGTTAGGAATATGAAAGCTAACAACCTTACGAAAATAATCGATTTTAGTATGATGAGTAGTTAACCAATCAATCCCTAAAATCACATCAAATGCAAGTATTTTCAAAGAAATAAGATCGACAGGTAATGTGCGGTTACCGATTTGAATCGAACAAGACTTATGAACAGTGGATGTAATGAAGGTTTCTCCCAACGGAGTTTCAACCGATAAGTCAAAGTCTAATTTCTCTAGAGTCAAATTTAAACGTTGAGCATAAGTAGGAGAAATAAAAGAATGGGTAGAACCGGTATCAAATAAAGTATAAACTTCGCTAGAGTTTATGATTAGCTTACCCGTGATCACCTCGTTTGGATTCCTCGCTTTTTGGGAGGTTACGACAAACGCTCTCCCTTGAACTACCGATTTTATCTTGTCTGGGACACCCATTCTAGCTGGACTTGACTTTGGTGTACGACAAAATCGGGCTAGGTGACCTTCTTTTCCATAATTGTAACACATTTTGAACTGCATCACGCTGTTTGGACTGATATGTCCCTCCCCTCCGCATTTGTAACATACGATCGACGGTCGTTCTCCTTCCTTAACCACATGTGTTGGTGCTGACGTCTTTCCATCATTGTTGAATTTTCTCTTCTTGAAATGTCCACTCTTATTGTCATGACCATGATTACCACCGAAGTGATTATCATTTCTGGCATGTTGATTCCCTCCACGATTGTTGTCACCGCTTCGATGACTGCTACCACTGGTATTATCGACTTGTTGGCTGCTCTCTCTTGGTTGGGTTGACTCATTATCGTGCTCTAATAATTGAGCCCTATTCACAAAATCTGAATACAAACACAGTTTGTGAGAGATAAGGTATTGACGTATCTCGGGTTTCAAACCTCTTAGAAACATCCGCGTCATTCTCTCCTCATTGTCAACCAAATGGGACGCAAACCGAGATAACCCGGCAAACTTCGCTTCGTACTGTGCCACGGTCATATTGTTTTGCTCAAGCTTGATGAACTCTACCTCTTTCATGTGAAGAATACTTTCGAGAAAGTACTTGTTGTTGAATAGTTCTTGGAACTTCTCCCAAGACATCTTCAGTGCGGCAGGTTGAGTACGCCTTACGGATTCCCACCAGTAATCTGCCTCTGCTCGCAATATGAAGGTGGAAAAGGGAACCTTTTGCTCCTCGGAGCATCCCAAAACATCAAATATCTTGTTGATCTGATTTATCCACGTCTCCGCCTTAAGTGGTTTTGGCTCTGCAAAAAACTCCGGTGGTCCCAACTCCTTGAACTGCTTAGCGGTGATCGTCCGAGAGTTGTCGGTGTTTTCACCTGCATTTTGGATAGGAGCCGCTTTTACCTGATGTTGCATGAATTGCATAAAGCCTCTGAACATCCCATCGTTCACCATTTCATCGGTGTTATTGTTTACCTGAGGATTATTGTCTTCCTGATGCACATTATCCTGGGTATTGATTGTTGGTGACTCAATGGTCTCATGTGCTTCATTGATTATCTCAACATTTTCGGATACCATTTTCAAATACTGCCACAAAACAAGGGTAAATTAACATATCACATATTATCCATATACTCTGACCGACCAGTTACATACCAAATAAACTTAGGTAGGTCATATTAGCGAAGGAATTCCCCGTCTCTCCCTTCCTAGTTCTTGTCTCACATCGCAGTCAGGGATCATATCCCTAAGCTTTGATACCAACTGTGACGCCCCCAAAATAGGTAAACATCACCCATCTTGGGTCGCCAGATACAAGGTATTGAATACAAATACAAAGTAATTATACAACAGTCGTGTAAAATACGACAAAACATAATCTAAGAGTTTTAATAAGAATATTGTCATCTAGACAATATCCACACTCAATGGAGTCCTCATTATATTTATTACCATACTATTTCACAGAATAATGAGGACTATTAATGCATCATCTAGGACCATCACTCTGTTCCCCGACTAGTCCCAGCTACGTTCTCCTTTCCTGAAGAAAACAATGAAAGCAAAAGGGTGAGCTCAACTAGCCCAGTAAGAAAATTTTATGACTAAGATAATGCAGAATAAATTATCCTTAGCCTTCAACAGTATAACAACTGATAAAATATAATAGACAACAAGTTTTAGATCAAAAACTACATCGGAATAAGCAATCCATTAGAAGAGTCAAGTAAAGCATAAAATCTACTATCTTCTATGATTTAAAAAGTTTTTCATCAACTTTATCTCTGAGACTCAACTTAATAAATATAATCAAATCATCCCTGCACCACGACCAAGAATATTCATGTAATCATCAATGGTCATGACTATACCGATTAATCTCTGGTCATAATCATACCAACAACTGTCCACCAATGAACTACAGGCCAATGAGGACTTTTACCACATCATTCGTTACATTACGGTCATGATTATACCGAATAATCCATGGTCATAATCATACCAAGTCCATCTATGCACGTAAATCAAAGATGATTTTCATCACAATATAAGCATGGGGATGATGACAATGACATAATAATTCAATAAAACAAGTTCAAGGATAAATTTAAAAGATTTATAATTTAATTTATCCAGGAATCAATAACGTTAGAATTGTCAACATGATATTGCTTTGTGGAGTAAAATTCAAGAATGCTCAGAAAAATATTTTCATGAAAAGATATTAGATGAAGCGCAAATATCAAGGATATTTCACAAATTTCATGGAGTATAAAAGCCAAAACTTTAACCAACTGAGTATAATAGAATATATGAAACTGCAAATAAATTTTCGCCGCCATACGGTAATCCACGTAGACAGATCATTTCCACAATTTAATAAGGAATGAATACGAAGGATCATTCACCATGCATGCGCTAATCTACATAGACAGGTTATCCAACAGAATAATAAAGAATAAAATAATAACAGAAGAATTCACCATGCATACAATAGACCGCACAGGCAGTTTATTCCAACAAAATAATAAATAATGGAACCAGGTCATGCGTAATACGCACCGACAGGATATTCTAACAGAATAATAAAGAAGGAACCAGGTCATGCGTAATCCGCACAGACAGGATATTCCAACAGAATAATAAAGAATGGAATAACAGCAAAATTCACCTGGCATGCGATAGACCGCACAGACAGGTTATTCCAACAGAATAATAAATAATGGAATCAGGTCATGCGTAATACGCACCGACAGTATATTCCAACAGAATAATAATGAATGGAATAAAAAAAAAATTCACCATGTATGCGGTACTTTGCATAGACAGGTTATTCTAACATAAAATAAAAAGAATGGAATAACAGAAGAATTTCACCATGTATGCGGTGCTTCGCATAGACAGGTTATTCCAACATTATAATAAAGAATGGAATAACAGACTCTCTTCATGAATACGAAAAAAATAATACCCTTACCTTAGAAAAAACTGGATACTAGAATAGTGAGGTAGTAGACTTCTCTTCTTCTTTCTCTCTATAATTTCTCTCTATAATAATTGCTCTATAGCTTTAGTGAATTGATGAAAAATGAAGGAAGAATGAGCTTCTATTTATAAAAAATATAGTTTCGATAATTACACGTTTTGGGGCTAGAAATATTACAGTATAATACCTTCATCTTTTTTTCATTTTTAATTTAGTCCTGCAAATATTATCAAACTTGCACCACCTCCCCTAAAAGTAAATCATGTGAATCAATAGTAAATCATGTGAATCAATAGTTCTAGACATGTGAAAATACGAATTACAGTATAGTACCTCCATCTATACCTCCATTTTTAACTTAGTCATGCAAGAATTATCAATCTTGCACCAACTCCCCTAATAGTACAAGAATGTGAATCAATAGTACACACATGTGAACAAATAGTTATAATCATGTGAATTAATATCAATTAATTGCTTATTTATTCGATTAATTACCCGACTAATCAGTATAACTTCCAGACATCAATTAATATCGAAATAAATGTCGATTTCCACTAACACTAATAATTCCAACACAATGGAACTATTAATTTCATTTTTAACCAACACGAACTTATTCATCATTAATATTATAACTCACAATATTTAACAACAAGGTCGTTCCCAGGAAGATGGGGCTTTCCGATAAGGATTTCTCCCTATTGACGCGCAATTAGATTATCTAACCTCTCCTTGATAGAACTTTTAGACATTATCAATATTACAATTTAATAATATTATTAATAACTTTGTTGTCTCAATTATTGATTTAATAATATAACATATTATGCAGATAAAACTATGACAATAATTGAATGAATAATAAGAGAGATATGATGCAACAATTACTATAGCAATAATTGAGTATAACGGAGTGACTTCTCACGTAAGAATCAATAATCAATACCGTTGTTTACTATGCAACCACGCGTATAGTACTTTTACTACCGGGTAGTTCAACAATTTTAACGGTAATATTTTTGCCATTATTTTTATAAAAAGATAATTTTGTCGTTTTCTAACTACGACAATACTTCGTTGTGGGGTTCACCAATGATTGTGTCGTCGTATGAATATTTTCTGTTAAAACGAATATTTCCCGACCAATCGAATATTATATAACTACTTGTTTACTTTGTAAAATTTGTAAATACTACCCATAACTATAATAAATATCAAATCCACACCATAATATTTATTTCAAAAAAATTATTCTTTATTCATAAAAGTTTGGGTCTTACATGCCACATATTATCCCTATACTCTGACCGACCAATTAATACCAAATAAACTTAGGTAGGTCATACTAGCGAAGGAATTTTCCGTCTCTCCCCTCCTAGTTCTTGTCTCACATCTCAGTTAGGGATCATATCCCTAAGCTTTGATACCAACTGTGACCCCCCAAAACAGGTATACAATCACCCATCTTGGGTCGTCAGATAAATGGTACAAAATTTAAATACAACTTAATTATACAACAGTCATGTAAAATACGACAAAACATAATCTAAAAGTTTTAATAAGAATATTGTCATCTAGACAATATCCACACTCCATGGAGTCCTCAGTACATTTATTATCATACTATTTTATAGAATAGTGAGGACTACTATGACACCATCTCGGACCATCACTCTCATTTCCCGACTAGTCCTAAAGAGAACAATAAAAGCAAAAGGGTGAGCTCCACTAGTACAGTAAGAAATATTTGACTAAGATAATGCATAATAAATTATTCTTAACCTTCAACAGTATAACAATTGATAGAATATAATAGACAATAAGTTTTAGATCAACAACTACAGCGGAATAAGCAATCCATTAGAAGAGTCAAGTAGAGCATATAATCTACTATCTTCTATGATTTAAAAAGTTTTTCATCAACTTTATCGTTGTAATACCCATTAACAGTTCTTTATTATACTCAAGATAAAGAGAACTTTCATCACCTACCTTCACCTGAACCACTAAAGATTTTAGTTAAATTCATAATTCATGTTTATAATAATGTGAATCAACAGTTCCTCTCTTGCCACAAAGGCTTAATAGAACGTTTACTCAATATGCTTACCCAAAGGCTAAAGATATTCAAATGTTGTAAGACCCCAACTTTTATAAATAAAGATGAATTTTTTATAAATATCATTTTTGAATATTATAGAGTTAATTTGATATAATGTTATAGTTGTGGGTATATTATATAAATTTTGCAAAGTACGCAAGTTGTTATATAAAAATCGATTGGTCGGGGAATATTCTTTTAACAGGGAATATTCGTACAACGACACAATCATTGGTGGACCCCACCAACG